>CM052140.1:14968847-14989823 GCA_028454255.1 Halictus ligatus
GGAACAGCGTCGTGGAAGGGGAAGGTAGAGTGGGAAGTCTCAATCTGACTCTGTTTTACAGTCACCGGAATTTTCTGGTCAACAATAATTTTTAGCATACATTTTTCATTGAAAATTCCTTCAATTTCTCACTTTTTGACTTAAAGATAGTTTCTTGCTTGATGAACGGGTATATTCGGTTTTTGAGAAGGGGATGGATACTTTACTATTGTGGCTCCTTTAACCGCGGCGTCAGAGTGGGGGAACAGCGTCGTGGAAGGGGAAGGTAGAGTGGGAAGTCTCAATCTGTCCCTCTTCACAGTCACTGTAATTTTCTGGTCAACAATAATATTTAGCATAAATTTTTCATTGAAAATTCCTTCAATTTCTCACTTTTTGACTTACAGATAGTTTCTTGCTTGATGAACGGGTATATTCGGTTTTTGAGAAAGGGATGGATACTTTACCATTATGGCTCCTTTAACCGCGGAGTCAGAGTGGGGGAACAGCGTCATGGAAGGGGAAGGTAGAGTGGGAAGTCTCAATCTGACTCGGTTCACAGTCACCGGAATTTTCTGGTCAACAATAATTTTTAGCATAAATTTTTCATTGAAAATTCCTTCAATTTCTCACTTTTTGACTTACAGATAGTTTCTTGCTTGATGAACGAGTACATTCGGTTTTTGAGAAGGGGATGGATACAGCAGGTGCTACGGCTTCGCAAAAATCGTTATGGCTCCTTTGGATGTATCTCTTCGACTAAAAAGAAATATTTCTAGTTGCTTCGACAGCGCAGTAAAACATTCCCGGAATTTTGAAGAAAGTAGATTCCACTCGTTGGTCGTAACAAATGTGCGGGGGGTTAAGATCAGGTGTTCCACAATGGCCTGTAAATTTCGTATCGAGAAGTCCGCCGAAATCCCGATATTCTTCGATCATGAATGACCGGGGAGGCCGGTTAACGACAATATGGAACGTATCCGGGCAGAAAGAAACGCAATTCAAGGGAAAGAAATGGGGAAGGGAGGGGTGGAGGAAAGGTGGTAGCGCATCCACTTGATCCTCTTGTGCAACCAGAAGAAGAAGAGTCCTCCGATGGCTTCTTTGTCCATATGAATTCCCGATTCGGCGAAGCGCCGAGTCCCTCCGAAAATGTTACAGCGGGAACATCGACGTCGTCCTCGTCGAATACATTAGTGATTCCTAGCAGGCAACGCGCCGTAATGAATGTTTCCGGTGACAGCCGACAGCGGAGAATGCCTTCCGCGACAAACAATGCGCTCCTCTGTTCATCGATGCCGCTCTTCCACCCCGTGCGCCTTTCCTCTTCTTTCGCTCTGTGTGCGAGTCGGTAACATTCGCCGCCAAAGAGATTCGTCGCCACCCTGTACGACTGAAATTCATGCGGCGCGGCGGTTCTAATCCAAAGACTCCGATGCGCTTCCGATGTGCCCCGGCAACGTTAATTGGCCCGCGAATCTGTACCCAAAAATTCTGCCGAACCTCTCCTGGACGCCTCGGCAATAAAAACGAGTCCAGGTACATAGCTGTGCTATTTTTGCAACGAATTACAAATTATCAGAGTAATTTATTGTTCAGATACCATTTGGATCCAGTGTACCTAGCTGTAGGGCCACTGTCGCCGGATCAAGACTTGACCCCCCACTCTAACTTGCCCCACTACAGTCGCGCATGCTCCGGTACCGCGCGGAGAGGGGGTAACTGTTTCCCCTCATCTCGTAGTGCTCGGTAGGACAGTGAAATGAGCAGATTATGCACGCATATTTGCGTCCGGTCGATACAACCCGGCACCGGTGGTCCGGATCGATCGGTGACACGGTTCGCGTTCGAGCGGAAACCGCACGCGGAATATCAAAAGGACCGAAATCGGTGAGGCTACGTTTCGAAACCGAAAGACCCCCGTAGATATCGTATTCCCCGGATTTGGGGCGATTACATTGTAGGAGGTCTTAACATATCGCCGTCCGAAAATTGGCCGATCTGTTAGCAATGTGGTATGCATGCATACGAGAAACGGGGCGCGAAACTGCACTTGTGGTCTTCGTTCGGGCGATGCTTGTACGTTCACATTTCGAACTCCACCAGCGATTCGATGTTGGAATGCCCGACCACTTGTGGGGGCCACTCAATACCCACCAAGTCCATTTCCATTGTTACCGGTTATATCGGTAGCCGGTCCGCGAGAATTCCGAACCCTTGTGCGCCGAGATTCGATTCGGCCGTATTTCGCAATATTCTCTGTAGTTCCTCCGGCTTGCATTGCTCGCATTATTTGCGCGGCATTTCGTGACCGCGGCCATATTAGACACCTTGTAATCGTTCGCCGAATCGTCCCGCGGTGCGTTTTAAATCACGCGATATTCCGGCTACGTCGCTCCATTATTCATTTTTACTATCTGTTTATTCACACTAGAACTGCCGGATCAGTCGAAATGCATTCCCTCCAGAAATATTGAAATTGTAAACACATTCCCACGACAACGTTTCTTTATAGACTACTATGTCTATGAAGGTTTACTTTCTTTAAACTAAAGTTTAGGTTAGGTTTACTTTCTTCAAACTAAGGTTTAGTTTAAACTGGTAAAGAAATGCAATTTTGTTCTAACTATAAGGCAACGTATGCCAGTTGCATTTAGTGCTCGGTTTACCTAATGTTAACACTATCTTCACGGAACGCTAAAAGTGAATGTATTACATTACTTTAGAAAAATAAGAAGAATGTGTCTATCCAAGTTTTCAGTTTTAAATAGTATATACCTAAGGAAATAAGTTTGTTGAGTAATTCCGCGTAGGTGGATCTTCACAATCTCAATAATCGTAAATTAAAAATATTCGGATCCGTCATTTTGACGGTTCATTGCGTTTTGTTCTCACCATTTTGTCGTTTGGTAGATCATTGAAAATTCTGTCGATTTACTGAGAGAGAGAAATTACACGGTGCATTCGAGTGATATATGAAATTCCGAAAGTTTGTAACAAAAATAATGTCTAAACGATTAAATAATATGGCCTACAGTCGTTAAATGTTCTAATTCGTCGGTCTGCCAATTATCAAGTACGTTGAGCATGCATATTTATCGTTGTGAATTTCAGTGAGTCCGAAACATGGCTGTCAGACCACTGATTAGGCATAATGGAGTTCAGTAGGTTTAGTTTATGGGTTCCCGGAATGTTCGCCTCAACCGCCATTTTCTTCGCCACTAGTCGATCATCCATGACGGTAACGAATACTAAGTATAGTGTTCTAAGAAGCTTGGATAGGTATCATTAGCCTGTTTCCCATTCAGACCAAATTGAATGAGGAAGAGAAATATTAAGCCTCCCCCCCCGATTGAATTAAATGCGTCTAAATAAAAAGCTATTTCATTTAATTGCGCCATATTGCTGTATAAGGAAACAATTTCGTCTTGACTTGATATGCCTACGAGAGCCTCGGAATGCACGTATTATAAAATGACTTTATAAAAGTAGGTTCCTTTCCAATTTCACGAAATGGAATTTTCCAAACAATTTCGATGGAATTTCAAGAATTCACCGTTTCTGTTCGATTATTGTTAAATATCCACGGGGGCCGGCGACTGCTTTACTGCATTTTAACTATGTCATAAATGAAGGAGAACACATTCTACATTTTCAGCCTCGTATAAAAACTCAAAAATTATCTTTACGCATCAGTTCGAGGTACGTCTCAATGCCTTGAACAGTTATCCCATTACGAAATGTTCGAACCGTGTCAGTGTTCATCTCTCCAAAGATCATGACATCTGGAAATGAATTGTTTGTCGAGCTTCGACAGGTGTGAGCCGTCATTTATTACTATATCTTTACCATGAAAGACTTCCTGATCGACGGAACGAAACTTCCATTTCTTTTTACAAAACAATACAGAACGGTGCATAGAAATTCGCAGTCTGTGTGTCACCGTCCAAAAATAGTTTAACAGCCCAAACCGAGAAGCCCGGCGTTTGTTGCTAAAGACAACTAACCGGACGGCCAAAGAAAGAGAAACAAAGTAAACAGATTCGTGGAAGAAACGAGGGGGGGAAACGTATCTTCCGGCAGCATTTGAAGAATTGATTGGAAGCGTAGATACCGCGCCGGTATCGTGACAGCACTTAAGTGTCCGCGTTCGGTCCCGACCGGCGACGCTTAATTGTCGGCTAGAGTATATTGCGTTGGAGTGGTTGCCCTGCATAAGGAGGTCTTCCGAGTGCTTAGGGCCGGCGAAGGTCTTAATCCGACACTGTTACCAATCCGTCCATTTATTTTTCCTTGTCCGGGTATCCCCGGAGTGGTTTTATCTCGTAGGACCGTTGACAGGCAGATGGTAACAGTGTATCTCCTATTATTTACAACTATGTAGCCCCCATCCGCCGCGTTTCCAAAAGAGAGAGAGAGAGAGAGAGAGAGACTGGGCGTCGTGATTGCGTGTGCGGGCAGCAACGTTAGAGGCCGACCTAGAGAGAGAGAGAGAGAGAGAGGGAGAGAGAACTGCCGGTTTGAAAAGCGTTTCGAACAGGCGAGTGCAAAGTTTATAGGTTCCCGGAACGGATGCGGGCCCGGGTTAAGTCAAATCGAACGCGCGTGAATGCCTTCCATAACCGTCACTTTCTTCGCGGGCCGAGCCGATGATCGAACAAGCGTGTGCGGCAAGTATAGCCTCGCCGAGGATCCCCGGCCGAGGTCCTCGTCATTGGCCGGTGTGTTTCGTTTGCCGGAGCCACGGCGAAGTTTGATAGCGAGAAGGGAAGAGCATTTCTCGGTCGTAGCGGCGTTGCTAGCAGGCCGGTTGTTATCCAGCCGTAAGTATACAGAACCGGGCGAGGGGGGAAGTGCACACATCGGTACCAACTGTGTAATTTGAGGGTAATTTCGCGAGTCGTATAACCTGTAGGTAATGCCAGCAGGCAGGCAACCAGCCAGAGAGTGCATCAGTGCGCTGCTCGTTTCGTTTAATTGGTCGTTCCCGGGTTTACGAGGTTTCAACCGAGGCGCTACGACGACGAGAGATGCTACGCATTGCAAAGGATGGCTGAACTGCCAACCACCGGCGAAAATTTACGCCCGGAGTTTCGCGCACTGCCGGTAACGCTTTCATCGGAAATTTCGTGCCGTCAGAGACGTTTCTCCCGGCCACGCGCGACCCGCGAAGTTCGTTCGGTTCGGACGCCGTTCGCGAGGGATCCCTTTTATTTTAAATAAACCGTCCACGACTGTTTTCGAATCGACACACATACGGGATTGCCCGTGTCCGAAGCGATTTTCCGATACGGATGGACAAACTGTTTAACTGTTTATCCAGGCACGAAGAAAGGCAGAATGATCCGAACCGAAGAAGTATTCTTATTTCGGAGCAATACGCGACGGCGTAATACGCTTCGGAGCAATACGCGTCGGAGCAATACACTTCAAAGCTATACACTTCGGAGCAATACGCTTCGGAGCAATACACTTCGGAGCAATACGCTTCGGAGCAATACACTTCAAAGCTATACACTTCGGAGCAATACGCCTCGAAACAATACACTTCAAAGCTATACACTTCGGAACAATACGCGTCGGAGCAATACGCTTCAAAGCAACACACATCGGAGCAATACACTTCAAAGCTATACACTTCGGAGCAATACGCATCGGAGCAATACGCTTCAAAGCTATACACTTCGGAAGAATACGCCTCGGAGCAATACGTTTCAAAGCAATACACTTCGGAACAATACGCGTAGGAGCAATACACTTCAAAGCAATACACTTCGGAGCAATACACTTCAAAGCTATACACTTCGGAGCAATACGCTTCGGAGCAATACACTTCAAAGCTATACACTTCGGAAGAATACGCCTCGGAGCAATACGTTTCAAAGCAATACACTTCGGAACAATACGCATCGGAGCAATACGCTTCAAAGCTATACACGTCGGAACAATACGCTTCGGAACAATACGCTTCGGAGCAATACACTTCGGAACAATACGCGTCGTACTAATACGCTTCAGAGCAATACGCATCGGAGCAATACGCTTCGGAACAATACGCTTCGGAGCAATATGTGTCGAACTGGAAATCTTTAGTATTTTAAGCCCTTAACCTGTACGCTCGAGTTAATTCGAGCGCGCTAAACAGGCCAAACGGTGGACACTCGAGATAATTCGAGCGGCGTTGCATTTTATGCTGCTTTAATTTTACAATATACACTCGAATATAGTCGAGAATTGAAAAGTAACAATGTGAAAGCAAAGAAAAAGAAATCGTTTTATCGATATTTATCATTTACATGGGATTATAAGCTATAACACTTGTTTATTCAAGAATAAAATATAGCCTTTTTCCATGGAACAAAAGCGCAGAATATCAAGAATTCATTCTTTTTTTGGCCGGTTTAAAAAAAAAACTGTGCGTTAGGGGGTTAGGGGCAACACTTCTATCACAGCAGTGTAATTGAATTTTACCGTGTTTATTAGTTACGCTCCTCATTACAGCGGAATTGATCACAAAAATATTACTTTCGAACCGAAATGTTTTTCCAATTTTTAGCAGAAAAATCTGCCCCTTATGAAAAAAACTGGTACTTCGAAATGATCTCTTTATTACGCATGGGAATTTACTCGAGGCCAATAACACATGTATGTTATTGCCACTGTAAAAGCTGGATTTTTAGTTTTGTTATTTCACTTATGAAAGGGTCGCAAGAGAAGCCATAGGGTGTCAGTTCGGGATAATAAACATAGTCATAATTAACATATATCACCAGGCAAGAAGGGTAGTAGAAAACGAAACAAAGCAGTTTCGAATTCGACGCAGACGTGGCCGAACAGACTATTTCTGACAAAGGAAACGACAGCTTTGATGCTTCGCAGGAAAACGAATATGTTGGTGGAAATGATGGAGAAACGGAAAAAACAGATGGTTCGATAAAACACAGTGATTGACAACCCCGATTGCACGAAAGCAGCGACTGTATTGTCAACAAGAAATTTTGCGGCGGGAATAAAAACCAAATGCTGACGTAATAAATACAAAAATGTACCTTTTCCCTGAGGACAGCATTCATTGTTTTGTTCTTTGATCGAAGGTTTTCCAATCCACGAACACAGCAAATAAATCATAACGAACGGAGTTGAAAAACATTCTTGAAACTTTTGTGTATTCAATTTCGACATATTGTCAGTAATTTGTAATACGAAAAGTACAAAGGAACAATTTTAAAAGTAATAATGTAGTCTCACTGTAAGCAATGTCTTCGTTATAGTCATCGCGTTCGTGCTCCTCCCTTTCACGGATTCACGGCGAGAATGATCGCAAGAAATACATTTCGCGCCGTCGACGGCTTCTTTTTACGAATCTGTACTCCTTTCCCGATAAAAAACAATCTCCTTTTGTTATTCCTCTTGCTCTGGCCGTTCGGTTATTTTCAGTTATAAACGTCGTGTGTTCCTGTCCGAGCTATCAAGTTATTCTTAGACGATGATAATGTTCCTGTCTTGCCGCAAAACTGCTATCGGGGGCAACTAAATAGTAATCATTTCGGAATGAAGTACTTTCGAAAGACTGGTCAAAGTTGTTAACGTTGATACATAGTAATTTTCCGACTGGAATTGAAAAAAATTCAGTAGAAATATAATTACAGTTTCATAAAAATCAAATAACGGCTACCAGACTAATAAGGACAAGCCGAGTAAACCCGCATAACTTTGCGCAAGCTCTGAACCATTTTCATCTGTGTGAAAATGGGTAAAAATACAAATTTTCCATGTAAATCAGGAATGCTACAATCACACGATAAAAACCACAATTTTAACTGTTGCTGGTCTTGCAAAAATCGAAGTGTTCCGTGACCATTTGTTGTGCAAAAATAGAAGAGAGCGCGGGACAAAATGGACACTCTGTGTGAGGTATGGAATAAATTATTGGTGAAACAATGTTTTATCGAACTAATTACTTTTAATATAATTCGGTTATAAGGTATTAATATATAAATGTAACTCTCTCTCGTTTATAATGTTCCCGCAAACTTCTCACAACCAACCGGGGCACACACCATTCTACCGCCGCGCCATCTCGTATCATACACATAAGACTACCCCCACAAAAGGAGGGGGTGGTGAGACAAATCCAGGGGAGGGAGAGAAATTTGAAAAATCTGGAGAGTGGACACGGGGAGAAAATGAGGAGCGTGGACGGGGCCAGCGAGCAGGCCATTAGAATTTAGACGTGCGTCCGGAATTTACTAAACGGTCCGTGGCGGCGCGCATGATTATACCGTGACGATCATCCTTCCTCGATGCACTTCGCTAAGCCAATACCGAGGGTTCGCTAACGTAGGCGGAGAAGCGTGTAACGTTCGTACATAGGAAACGCGAGCAGAGGGTTTAATATCGCTAGCCGAGATAGAAGCAATAAATGCTTGTCAAGTAAATCAGGATGAAGCGCCATCGAGGAGCGCGTAATGGCCGCATTAAGTGAATAACTCACGGTTGCAGTGTCAGACTCCGGGGCGCAACGTGAGCTGTGCGTTGAACTGTTAGGAACTGTTAGGGGTGATAGCGGTGCCATCAAACAACTTTACGGCATTAAGTGCTGCCGAGACCGGCACTTGATGCATTACCAACCTAATTTCTGCCAAATGCCGGTGCACACGCTGTCTACCGCTGAAACATGTATATTAAGGCCTCTCTCCTTTCCTTTCTTTTGATCTTCCGTGCGCCGCCGTTCAACTCGTATCCGATTACTTTTTCAATAATTAACACACTTGTCCGCGCGTCTTCTCCGCTCTACTTTTAGCTGCCGGCTCCTCGTACCGTCTCGTTTCACTGTTTATATTATTCATACTCCACGAAGACACCGGTATTGCGCAACAGTCGACATAGATCGTATTTTTCATTATTCAAAACATTTTAAAATGATTCGATCCTTTAATCTGTTACCATATCATTTTACCAGGCATTCCTCTTTGATATTTTATTCCGCGAAATTCCAATACGAACAGAGTGATTGAGTGCGCAAAAATAAAAAAGAAATGCATTCCTTCCTCGGCAAATTTGTTGCAAACAAATTTATAAGTTCAGTTATCCGCCTGTTACTCGGTATTTCTATTTATGACGAACCGTCCTTTCACTTTCGTCAGATCTTCGGGAACACAAACGAGTACACTTAATTTATCCAAAAATAAAAAATTTAATACCTACATTTCCATGTTTAGAGTGTCACAAAATAAAATGAATATTGTAAACTATTGTTTAAACCCAGTGGAGAAACAAACAGAATTAAGATGTGCGTTAAAAATTCTAGGAGGTTAGGTAGCGCACAAAACAATTCCAATTTATCTAGCACAAAATAATTTTTTTGTTACGTCCCAAGAGGAGCGAATTATAATTTTTAAGGGGATAAGACACGGTTTCGAACCTAGAAGCATTCACCGGTTACGGTTCGGCAAATTGAGGATTGTTTAAACGATTTATATTCTTATTTCCCGAAAAACAACAAAACTATTAATTTATTCAATACTAGGTGTTGAATCAGAATATTCAAAGTTTGATTTGACAAATAGAAATTATATAGCTAGCGCATAAACTAGATGGCTCACAAATATTTCGCTGTATGACAAAAATGTTAATTCACCGAGTCGCTGTTTTCTGTTCGTAAGTTGGGTTTAAACAATAATTTACAATATTCGTTTCAACCGCCGGACGTGGCAAGAGCAAATGGGAGCCTCGAGAAAAATGAGAGCCTGTACTTAAAACGGGGAATGGGAGAGCTTCGCTGGAGGAGGGGGTGTGTGCGTGAAACAAGGGTGCCATTGATAGTGCCTACTCCGAGCGAAAATTGTTCGGCTAAACTGTGGCGACGCCGCGTGAAGCGGGAATCGAATTAGAAATTTCGGAAATTACGAGTCTATTATCATGGTGGCCGTGGCGAGCGTGGAGACGCGAGCAAAGGAATCGATAATAATTTGTATCGAGGCAGAGTACCGCGACGGCGATGATGTCTAGCGGAGTATTTAGGTTGGAGGAGCGAGCGAGCGAACGAACGATACGACAATGGCGGCCGCGGTAAGCAGAAATAATTCACGCCGGTGCCAAAACGACATCGTTTACACACCGAACGCCTTTGTTCGGTGCCGTTCGGTTCGGTTCCCGAAGCCCCCGGTGCGGTGCCTCTCGCTCGTTCTTAGAATTAGTGACACGGAAAACATGGCAGTTCGACGGCGCGCAGAGAGACAGCGATATACCAGGAAAACAAGCGTAAGAGCGCAGGAACTGAGGAATATATTTATAGCCGCCTCGAGCTATTAAGATAATTTATCGGGGCCATTACCGAACAAACGAGAGCATTAATCTATTCTAGCTTCATAAAGAGAACTTCGTCGACGATTTTGTAGCCCGCGCGCCAAACGAGCACTTCGGAGTAAATTGATGGATCCCCCTGACCTGGCTGAGGACCCTCCGTAAATTGCTCGTAAATTTTTATTTATTCCGCCGCAAATAAAACTCCGGGTCAAAGAGAAGGAAGGGAGAGGAGCGCGATAAGGGAGCGAGACAAGGAGGAGGATCGGCCGAGAAGGAACTATCTGTCTCGGTCGATGGCTTCGATTTCCCTGCGCTCCCATCAGCCGTCATCCGCCGGTTTCCTAATAGTGTCGACGATTTTCCGTCGAACGTAATTTTTAAGCGAAATCGTTTTCCTCCGCGTCTTTACTGCCGCCGCGATATTCCCATTTTACAACCGCTCTCTCTCTCTCACTGTATTCACAGTCGCGGATCAAAGAAATCTCAACTTTGGAATTTCTGTCTATCTACGCCCTGACTGCCAAACTAGAAACCTCAACAATTCCATAAAATCAAAGTAAGTTATTTAATAGAATAAAAATTGAAAATAATTAAATGTACGATATTGAGCAGTCCTCCAACTTTCTACCATTTTACAGATCCCAATTAAATTTGGTACGATGAATGTATTAACGTAAAAATTCATTTTAGACCGTGGACCAATAATTCCGTCACCCACGTATGGGTGACATGGCGGACAACGTGTTAATAGAACTTTGCACCGTAAGAAAAGACCGTAGACAAATGAGAAAATCGATTTTTAAACGCACATTTTGTAAAACACGTTTTAAGAACGCCCTACCCGAGTTTTAATGGAGCGTTCCTGAAACTGACAGATTTATAACGCTCTGTCAAGCTGTAGGCACGAAACGGACGGCTGTGCCAATCAGCAGGTGTACTTATTAATTTATAGCAATGTAATTTATCGGTATTTAACATCTGTTTTACTCTTAAGCGGTGCCAGGATATTGTGAAATCGATTACACGGAAAAAGAGTGCATCAATATTATGTTCGAGAATAAATGCGACATTGCGAAATTGCTAAAACTGGAACGAGAGCCTCGGTGACCCGATTGAAATGGTCATTGAAAAATCATCTGCACACTATGATTTTGCAATTTGTCACAATTCTTTAGAAAATCCGGAGACGTTCTGTAAACGTTTCAGAAATCGAATGTTAATGTCATTATTTACCGGTTTCGTGGAAAATTACATTTAACGAAAATGAGTAGGCGTTTCTGCAAATGTTATTAGAACTTTGGTGCAATAAAACCAATTTATTAGCATTCTAATGAGGCAAAGACGTTCTTTGTGGAGACCATAGGAATATTTTTGGCGACAATAATGAGGAGAATAACAACTCTGAAAATTTCTATGACAATTTTTGCCAGAGGCAAACGTGAAATGTTTTGTGAAATTATTACTTGGAACTGACGATAATATTTTGTCAGCGGATCCTTCGATGATCTCCACAAAGGCCTCGTAAAAGTCTTGGGACGTGAAAAGTGTTAATGTTGGCGAGACACTCCATTGCCACTGCCAAACAATTGAGGTTCGTATATGTGAAACACGCGTAAACGTTGCTTCTGCGCGAAATAAAATATTAGGGTCGACGATGACAGTTTTAGAAATACTAACGAGCCACTTACGATGTTGTTCAGGAATAGCTGACATTAATCTACATTCCGTTGTGATATTACGCTGTTTATTGCACAAATTAATAAACATTGAACCTGGTATTAATAACCGAGTAACTTCTGACATTCGAACAGTTTCCCTGCTCAGTTCGGATAATCGAGGTTCCACTGTACTCGAGAAATATCAGAAATATCCAACAAAGGCATTGTTATAATGTCAATAAATTGTAAAACGGCAAAAGCAAGTCGGACCACTGAATAAAAAGGAATAAAAATTTACAACAAAAACTGTAAAATATCACAGGAAAACTAATAAACAAAAGGTGCATATCTTTGGTCTAACTGAAAATTGATATAAAAGTAGCTTCCTGTACAGTGCAGGTAATTTAGAATTAACATACAGTTGTCAAGGTCAACAAGATGTAACATATTGCAGTCTCTTGTAATTTCTGAGATAGTTAAAATTCGAGGTGTCGGTTCTAGATTAAAAAATTTACTCCCGGTAGTCGCAGGTGTAACTTCCGGGCGTAATAACCGGCATATTCGCCGTGTGCCCACATTTCACGCATGATGCACCGCACTCACTTTTCCCCCCTTTTGTCTTCGTTGTAATTCACATCGCAGAAGAAGCACGCGGCATCCTTCTCGGCATTCATCTTCGGTGTTCCGAATTAGCAACGTGGCAGTAAAACATAACTGCGGTCTCGCCGGCAATAGGAATGGTAATCCGCGGTTTGTGTTTTTCAGACGTGACAGTAAAATTTTCTTCGAGTTTCTGCGTCGTTTTGTGGGATAAATTATAAGTGCTCAGGGTAGGGGTAAGCACCCCCCAATTACTGTGCGGGTACCATTCTCTCTGTCCAGATTAATTATACTTATTTTCGAAGCACAGTGAATATTAAAGAAGGGATATTAAATTTCGTTTCATTATGCTTCGAAAATAAGTATAGGCACAGTAAAATGAAAATTGCTTGCCTCCTTTACGAATAACAGCGGCCAAGTCAAAATTCCTTTCTTCTTTTAAAAATGTTGACAAGCTGACACCAACGTATCAATAAACAGTTTTAATCTTAATTAATCATTGCTTCAAATTGCAACTACTCATTCTTGGCATAAATGCACAAAATCCGCAGTCTAGTAATATTTGCAATAACCTTACAATCTGGGACAACATGACGAGTTTGAAAAGAGACACAAACTGGGAAATAAACAAAATGGGAAATGAAATGTTTTATAATTTTTATGGCAAAGATAATACCGCCTAAATCCAAGCCGTTTGGTCCAAAAAAAGTTATTCGTTTCCAAAGTTAATACTTTTTACACATACTGTAAGCGATTCACTAAAATTTGACCTGTCTTTTGAAAGCTTAGTTAACTAGAGTTAAGCAAAAAATTGATTTTCTCGTATTGCCTGGTTGGAAAAGATTCCGGAATCTCTTGAACTCATTTGTCGCCGTTTAGGCGACATTTAGGAGCCAAGACTCCGTAGACTGGCGATAAGGTAGGGTGATCACGTTACCGACAAAAATAAGCGAAAAATGGTTTCACGTGCCTCATGTTTTCGTGCTTATACGAGAATGTTTTTCGCTGGGAAAGGGCTCATTCGAAAGAGGAAGGTTCGATCTAGCGCTCGCTGGTCATGGACTGACGAGATTATGCAGATATTTGGTAACACAAGCGTTACAAGTAGGCCAAAAATTGACGATGCGCATGCCGTGGAACCCAAGCATTTTTATGCCATCGGACGAGTTTTCTGGATGAAATTTTTTTTCCGGCTACAAATTGAGCTATATTTTGTCTCGATTCTCTGCGAAACAAAGCCCAGAAACTTGAAGCACGTTTCTGCCGTCAGAATTCATAATATAAATAATACTTAAGTGGTTGTATACAGTCAGGAAGTCCAAAAAAAGCGATTCTTTAAGAATTTTTCCCGAGAAGACTTTTACATTTATTAATGTAAAAATTTGTGCACATATTATGCTAACTTTTAACTGTATCTTAACATTTTTTATTTGTAAAAACAATAATTTTGAAAGCCGCTGTAGCTGATCTCCAGCAGCTCCTCTCAAAAAAGGCTCCTTGCGGTGACCACGACATCTCCGGACTGGATCATCCAAAACGAAAAAACCAAACGGATTTCGTTCGAGTAACGCATAATCTTCTCGGATCAGGACCAAGACGGACCCGAAGTCTGTGTCCGAAGGTTGTGAATCGAAATTATACAGTTACCGGCCTGCTGACACCGAAAACGTGGCCCTCAACGGGTGCAGACAAAATTCCAGAGTGCAAAGGGGTTTGAGAAGCGAGGTCGTTCCCTAAAACTCCGAGAAACTGTTGAAAGGAAACGGATCGAATCGATACAGCGGATCAAGATCCTGTGCAGGATAAGGGGTATAGCGTACATCCGCGGCACGGTCGAGTAGGCCGGAAAGGATCGCGTTGAATCCCAGTGGCGTGACGGGCTGCCTACTCGCGGCTGCGTTTGCATTGATCAAAGCGGCAATTACTGTCATCGTAATATTACTCGGGACGTTACTCGCGGCGAGGGTAGAGCAAGCAGCAGGCAACCAGAGAGAGAGATAGAGAGGGAGATTGAGAGAGTGAGAGGGAGAGAGTTGGGGGCTGCGGATCGCCACCACCTCTCGCATCAGCCGTTTAAACGTTACGGCTCGTAGAAGCCGCACCGCACCGCACCGCGCCGCACCGCACCGCACCGCGCCGCATCACCGGTACAAGCCGAGTAATGATTTCCCGGAATCTCGTTTGATGTGGCAACCCGTTATTAGTTTTCCATGGAAGCGCCGGCAATTTTTCACGTCGCCCGGTTTTTGACACCGGCCATGATTTGTCGTTTTGCGGTCTTACGCCCGAGCGTTCTGCGCCGCGGGCAGCCCGGGCCCGCGCCGACGACAGTTACTTCTCTGTTCGACAACGCCGTTCCTCATCAACGGCAACATTTGCTCGCGTATCTGCCACTTTCAAACCCTTCGGCTGTGACGCGGTTGCAACGCGAAAAAACCGTCGGCATTGTGCGCCCGCGATATTCCGCCGCCTGATCTTTCTTTTGTTTTTTGTTTTCATTTTTTCAAACTCATTGTAAAACGTGAAATCACAGAGAACATCGAAACGGATATTTGATCGGTTGGTACGGCGACAGCGGACAATATGTCCGCCAGGTAGTTGGTGCGTTTTTGACGCCCAAGGCCTGCAATCAATTGGGAGACGCGCGGAGAAATTGACGTACAGAATTTGCGGGAACAATTGAAAAAGACTTTTCCGTTCGTTTGACGAACGAACGAACGAACGAACGGACCGACCCCCGGTTAATTGTTGCGACGGATCTAATTACCGAGATAGCACGGCGACGGACAAATAATCGTGACACCCTAATTTCCAGGCGGTTAGGATTTCAAATGATCGGTAGGAGACCGGGTAGGACCCCGGCGAAACTCGACACGGCAAGACGGGTAGCGAGGGACATCAAAGCTGTTGACACCGGGGCAATAAATTCGAACGCGTTTTCGAGAAGGACAAGGGTAAATTCGTGGCCGGTCAATAAACGTCGGGAAACGAAGGAAGCCTGGTGAGTTATAGAAGCTCAGTTACGGTGCGGTTTCGTGAGATTCTTGGCGGGGTAAGGCTGAAAGCTGTGTCTAATAATGGTATAGTCGCTCGGGGGTCACACACGTAAAAACAGGGCGAAGATTTATGGCGCACCACGCTTCGCTCAGCGTGATACCGGGGATAGAGACTCCGCCGAGAGTTCTTCTCGAAAAGGAGCGGCGCGGCTAGGTCAGGCTTAGGTACCCCGGAGCATAAAGGGAGTAACGCTGCGAAACAAGCGCAATGCGTCTTGCCGGGATCGTGCCGCGTCCGAGAAACACCGAAAGATACGAATTGATTTCGGCCGATCTGCTTGTCACCGGGCCCGTTTTTCATCCCTGTCCTTCGGTACGCGTTCGGTGGCCGACCGAACAAGATCCCGAGTCACGATCTCGAAGGCTGCGTCAGTTTTCCCCTCGGACCATTGAAAATCTTCCTCGAACACATCCATCTGCGAATCCTTCGAGTCTTTCCCGTGCCAGGCCGTTAGCTGCACAAATTAACCGTTTGCGCTCGAGTGGCGACTCTGAAGCACCGCTGGGAATTGTTGTGGCATTATTTCAAAGAAATTACAAAGAATATTGCAAAATATTTGTAACATCACAAAATTTTTATTTAACCACTCGAAAGTACTCTTTACATTATTAAATTTGTTTGCATTTAATAAATTACTCAATACTTCAGCATTGTACGAGCAAATTGCACCATTTTCATAAATGTATAACACGGAAGAAAGTGTATAGAAGGGAAATATTCTAGGTTAGAAAAAATGTTTCGTTTTGGAGTCAAAATAGCTTCGAGTGAAAAGGGTTAATGGATCACTAAACATTTAAATATTATATGTGTAAATCGGATCAGTTTGGTATGATTAAAATGAGAATATTCTAAGACGGAGGAAAAATTTAGTTTTAGAATGAAAATAACGCCGAGTGCAAAGGGTTAAGGGCCCGGGATAGTCGCGTGACTTTTTAATTAGTAATTTCCACTCACAGCCTTCAGACACAGACTTGAGTTCCGTCTTGGTCGTGATCCGGACTAAACTCGTCACATTTTTGCTCTGTATTATCGATATCGTGAAATCTGACGTCAGAAACGTGCCTCAAGTTTTTGGCTTTGTTTCGCAGAGAATCGAGACAAGCTATAGCTGAATGTATAGCTGGAGATATTTTCTAGTGCGCGCTGCACCCGATTTCATCCAGAAAACGCATCCAATGTCATAAAAATGCTCGGATTCCACGGCATGCGCATCATCAATTTTAGGTCTACTTCTAGCGCTTATATTACCAAATATTTGCATAATCTCGTTAGCTCATGACCAGCGCGCGCTAGATCGAACCTTCCTCTTTCGAATCAGCCCTTTAACAGCGACAAAATGTTCTCATACAAGCACGAAAACTTGCGGCACGTAAAACCATTTTTTGCCGGTAATGTAGTCACTCTACCTTACCGAGAATCCACGAAGACCGGGCCCTAACGCTGAATCAGCTGTTGCATTTATTTGGTCGCTTTTTCCCCGCAGAGAAAAACAATAGAGCTGGAAGTTCAAGCGATGTGAACTGAAAAAATTCAGAAATGATTTTCACGGCGTCAGAAAAAGATTGTAGCGTCCCATAGCACGTGCCTGGTTCCAGAGATTCCGAAATGAAAATTTCAGTCTCGAATCGGAAGACGAAGATTTAGGGGCCGCTGTTGCCAAAAACTTGACACAGCATTTGGGATTGCTCGAACAAATTTTTGTGCCGTTTGCAGAGGCCAGGTAAACTTCAAGAAGAGGACCGTCGGGACACGAGCTTCACAGTTCTTTTACGGTTTTATTTGAGTTTGTTAAGTGCTTTCCACTTTCCACGACCTATCAATCATGTCCCTTGCGCACCGCTATTTTATTCAGTTCCGTGGCAGCTCGTTGAAGTTTTTATTCGATTGACTCCGTGCTCTCTCGCAGTTATAACTGCATTAAACTCATAGCCCTGGTCATTAGAAAGTTCAAAATTTGTTCCAGCGATGCAACACTGTTATGTAGGATGGACATGAATGTAATTAGGCTGAGCCTATCCTCTCGCGCCGTCTCGTTTCCTTGTGCCTTTGCGGGATCCGTTCCTTTTTGCTTTTCCTTCTGCGAGAAAGCTGTTGGAAAATACTGTTACGTTGGTTCTAACCTACAGTGAATTCCCGATGTAAGTCACTTGCGCGATTCTGGCCAGTGACATTTAGACGAAATCTGTGCTTCTCGCCGAACGTTCCGTTTGAAATACACAGTGCATGCTGGAAATGTAAAAGACACTACCCGTGGTAGTGTGGGTAGTCCCAGTGACCTTTAAACGCGAGGCTCGCAGTGACTTATATCGGGTATTAACACGTTAAGTGGCAAAAATCAATCCCAGAGAGAATTAACCCTTCTGAATTCTAAAGATCCTAATAAAATTCGGTTTATCTGGATATGTCGCAATAAAAATGCATTTCTAAACCCAGTAAAATATCACTGTCAGTCATATGCGACTGGACGTTAACGTGTTAAACATGTTACGAAAGAAAACAAGCTAAAATAGAACAAGAAGATTAGTAATTTCGCTCTAGCTTGTTGCAATTCAGGTGGAAAATTTTTGTTTCGCGTAAAGATCCGCAGTCTTTCGTTGTAAGAGCACGGTTCTGGAACATGGTTTAGAACAAAACGGTGTAAAAGTTATTCCGCAAATAGCAAAAAATAGGGGAACTCGTGTGTCAAGGTTAGGCTATCATTTTGGGTTGTCTCGCATATTGGAGTAGGTCCAGTGTCGGAGTGAAAGTTCAAGTTAAAAATGAAATTGCTGTTGGTGGTCCGCCAGAGGAATTTCGGGGTGCGACGCGTTTAGGGTGGACGGCCGTAGATCTAGGGGGTGCCAGGCCGCCGGAAGGGTCGTACTCCTACCCCCAACCGCGGATTTCCCGAAAAAAGCTTGTAGCAACAGCGCGTCCACAGTTCAGCTGTGAGGAAGCGACCTCATGAAAGCGAATATATATCGGAGCACGGGTCTCGCAGTTTTGCGCGACCTTCCACAGGATGTCCCGTGGCTTCGGCCGGATACCTGGCCGAGGAAGTCACGGAAATATGTGGGAGGTCTTTATTCAAGGTGGAAGTGGAAGAGAAAGAAAAGAAGAAGAAAAAAAGGGAACGGCGAAGAAACGAGTCCGTGTCCACGTATCTATTCGTATTCAGGTTGTAGACCGTGCAAAGCGTGCCACCCTTGGCTCTCCGAGGCCACGTTCAAAAACACATTTTCGGCACCTGGAGAACTCAAAGGGAGATCGATAAACAATGGTAAGAAGACGGGAAACGAACGAAAAAGCCTTTTTTTTCGAAATCTCGAATTCCTCGTCCCACGAAAATAAACTTGGGAATGATTTCGGGCGTCTGTGCGGAACCCAAATATGGCTGGAACGTGTCGAACGGAATGAATAAATCAATTTAAATTAGCGAATGAAAATGAATTGGGTTATTGAAGATGGTTTTGCGAAGGAAATTCTTGTCTCCCAATATTTATTGCGAAACTAAATGAATTTGTTCAACATCGTTGACACTAGGTCTACGGGACTTAGACGGATCAAAATGGCGGGTTCTAATATTTTTAAATTATTAAGATTCTAAGGTCGCATACATGAGAAATTATTTAGCTATATTTCTTTGAGTATATAATATTATTTCTTGTTAAAAATGTGGGTAGCAGGTTCTCGTTATTTTGGCAAAGTAATGCAAAACAGTCGCTTTTAGTGCTCCGTGAGCCTAATGTCACAAACAGACCGGATGTCAATGACTATAGTGCGGATCTTTGCGCGAAATAATGTTGAAGATGGTTTTGGACAGCGAAGGAAATTTTTGTCTCCCAATATTTATTGCGAAACTAAATGAATTTGTTGAACATGGTTAACACTAGGCTCTCGGGACCCGTCAAAATGGAGGGTTCCAATATTTAAATTTAAAATGATTAAGATTCTAAGAACGCATACGTGAGAAATTATTCAGCTAGATTTCTTTGAGTATATAATATTATTTCTTGTTAAAAATGTGGGTACCAGGTTCTCGTTATTTTTGCAAAGTAATGCAAAATAGTCTAGTGCTACAACAAGACCGGATGTCAATGACTAGAGTGCGGATCTTTGCGCGTAATAATATCCCAGTTTACGGAAAAGTAATTTGTAATAAACATTTCGTCTTTTATTGTGGTGCCATTAGATTTATGGCTCGAGTGACCGCCATTCCCCCTACGCGACCAAAATTGTGGGGATTAGGAGATAGAAGCGGACTTTTCGGCCCACCCAATAGATAGATGGCTAGACGCGGAAGATAAATAGATAAATAGATAAGTGAGAAAAGGGGGAGGGTGAGAGATAGAGAGAGAGAGAGAGGGGGATGGGGTGGAGGAGAAAGAAAGAAGGGGTCCCCCATCTATTTTCGCCTCCCTGTTCCGAGCAGAAACAGGATGATTTATGCGAAGCGAGTGCCGCGTCTCCACGCTGCGGGAGAATTCTCGCTTTCAGCTCTGCACCCAGCCGTGTCGTCAGGGTGGCAAAGTGTGGCATTGCCTTCACTCTCTCGGTCTTCTCAACATCGCCGTGAGCACTGCGATGCATCTTTCTTGGATGACGTGCAACTACCGACCTTCGTTCCTCTTCTTCCACCGTTCCCCCGTCGTTCTCTCTCTTTCTCTCTTTTTCTGACCCCCTCTCCTGTCCCCTTCGCGACCTCACTTACGTTCTCTCGTAGAGGCGCTCGCGCGTGCACGCCGCGAATGTTTATTCAGGAAAGAGGCTAATCATAGCAACGACAAACACATCGCGAGTTATGCGTGCTCTAAATGAACGGCTCGCAACGGGACGATACGTTAGAAAATTCACCGAGCACGCGTATTTCGGTGACGTACGCTGAAAGGTTGTTTTAGCTCCGTTTCATTCCTTAAAAGCTTCACGGCGATCCGGCCGACAGTTTTAGATGTTTATCGTTCACCAAAACTCCTGTCCCGCCACGATGTGTCTCCCTCGAAAATCCCCCCCCCCCCCCCCCCCCCACCCCCGGTTCGTCCTCGCCCGGCACCGTGTCAATTTGTAGGAGTCGGAGTCCCGTGTCTTGCGGGACGGAAAGTCACGTATTTCCATAACGACAGTCGTCTGCTATTAATATTAATAACCGTCACGGCGCGGCCTCTCATGACCGGACGCTTTTACGCCGCTTTGATCCGCCGACCACGTGCAGAATCTCAAATGTTACGCGATATCAAATAGAATTTTCCATCCCGTCGAACAACATTCTGGCTCGCAGAATTATTTTGTCCCGAAAATGTAACGTCAATTTGTACCGGGTGTGCAAACTAATTGGCAGCCCCCATAGCCGTAACTTTCTCTCGGATTCTAACCACCCCTATTGGAGATTCATCGATCA
>CM052140.1:14989923-15001693 GCA_028454255.1 Halictus ligatus
ATTTTTGCATCGATGTACAAATTTCAATTCTCTTTAGACAGCAGAAACGAAACTTGTTAGCGCAAACTGGCGGCTAAAACAGTTGAAAATTTTGCACAGTAAGCACACAACTAGTGCAACAAAGTGGTTACGTACACTTCCTTTCGGAGTGTTCGCCACGTTTCGAAAAGTTCCGTTCCCATCAGGAGCAAGCGTGAACGCAGAACAAACTGCCCTTCCGTAATCGGTGTTTTTTTTTTGTGCGCACACGCCCGTCTCGCGGGCATCGGCTGAATTTTTAATAATAATAAACGGCAATGCGTTCGAGGAGCCGTTAACTTACTTTCCAAGGCGACCGTGCGTCCGCATTAATCACGCAAACATGAGTTATCTGCCAGGCCGGCCGCGTCCCATTTATCTTGGTTGCTCGTGGCTGAAATAAATTCCAGGTAATTGTTTGAAGCCGTAAGCTATTAAACGAATCGCGTGGTTTCATCGGTCGAAAAGGAACTCGTCGGCGGCGGGGTTGGAGGGCAGACACGGTCGGCGAAAATAAAAGAAAAACCGGGGGCGACGGAGGTGTGAGAAGGTGGGTCGGAAAACGGAAATGGTCGCGAGCAAGAAAGAGGAACGCATCGGTCCGGGGGCGGAACGGAAAGGGACGGGAAAAAGGATCAAATGGAAGGAAACGGAAGATGGCGAGAGAGAGAGGGAGGGAGGGGGAGAGAGAGAGAGAAGGGAGATGGAAGCGAGAAGGAAGAATGGTAGGATAAGAGGAAAGTCTGCGGAACACACGATGTTTCCGTGGCAGAAGCGGCTTGTTTACTGCAACCGCTATTAGCTCCCTATCCAACTACGAGCCACCGAGTTCTGCACAAGGCTAAAGACAGGGATATTGCTTCCCTTTGTGCGCGAATGCCGTTTCCTTTATTTATTTATCTTTGTCCGTCAACCGTCAGCTACGCTTGCCCTCTTGTCTTCCCTCCGGTCTTCCATCGTAGGACAGTTTACGTTAGCGCTGCGAACGACATCACTTTTTAAAGCCCCGGCTCAAAGTCGTCGCCGAAGTAACTGTCTTCGTTTGCAGACGCGCGGCCTCTTGATTGCGTGATCCCCGCCGTCTCGTTCTTCCCCGAAGGATATTCGCTCTTCGAAAGCCCCCGAAGCAACACGTTTTCCCGAATTTTCTTCTAACACGTGACTGCCATACCGTGCATACACGAACCGCGGAATTATTCATACGGAATACGGCATGCCAAACCTGTTCGGACCGAAGTTTCGAAAATCGGTCCAATCGGATCGAGCTCGAATTTCGCACGTAGCCTCATTTTGCATTGAAAACGTGTTTCCCAAATGGATTTTTGGCGGTTCGAAAAAAAAATTTGTATCATATCAGTGTCACTTTCTACCTTACCGACGAATTGTGTCTAGGTCTGGGTTAGCTTTGAGGCGGGCCTCTTGCAGGAGGAAAAATCCTTTTGGGAAACCTGTTTTTAATGCATATATTTACCAAATTTCATCGGAATTTCAGAACGTGGCGAGAGTGCTCTCAGTGTTGTATGACAATAGCAATATTGTATTGTTAACTTTCCAAGGGGTGACGGAATTTTTCCCCGGAGGCTTAAATAGCCGATAGCGGGGGTGTTATTCGAAGAAGCAGCGGAGTCGTTGAGGTCTCGGATGTCGAGACTGCAAGCAAACCAGCGGGATCTTTATCGATATTCGCGATGGAACAGGGTGCAGATACTGTTGTCACGGGCACGGATACGCGGCGGCGCGGCGCGACGGTTCTTCATAAATCGCAGCATCGGCGATACAGAAATTAATCAGGTAGAGTGGCGAGGTATGGAATTATCAGGTCTCGCATCAACACTGCGGTTTTGCCCGGCCGAGATCCCCGAAGTCCTCTCTCACACTCTCGTCTCGGATCAGGGGTTGGATAGTGTTGGCGGCACCGGAATGGATCGTTGGCCTCGAGGGTGTAGGTGGATACGTACGAATTGAGAAAGGATGGGTTTTCTCTCTGTCTGTTCTCCCCCTGCCCCACGCGTTTCTCTTGCTCGCGTTCGCACTATCTGCCCTACTCTTTCCCTGTCTAGCTCGTAAAGTGATCGGGCGTTTATTCGCCACGCTGTCGGGGACAAAGTGTGCTACGCTCCCTGTTGACTGCTGCTATTTGTCTTCCGACAAGGAAACCTAAAACTACGCTCCTTTTTCGGTGTTACGTGAACAGTATGAAAGGTTAATGCGAAAGATTCTGCGGAACTTTTCATACGCGTAACACGCCGGAAAACTCGTTAGGAAATCGCGTTAGCAGGCTTTCTTTACGAGCCGAATTATGAATATTCCGAGGGCTCAGTAGCCAATCATCTTGAGTCCCTCATTGTTGTGCGCATTAGTTTTAAAATAAAAATTAAGGCATTACACTTGAAAAGACGAAATATTCATTGACGAATATTATTTCTAAAACAACCCTTAATCTGTTACAACTTATATTGACTACACTGTATGCTTTCAATTCAGATTGCCGAAAAATATAAAAATTGCAAAAACCAGAAATATCTCCGATCTGTTTTATTCATTTAAGTGCAATTATGAAATATCGGTGCTTTCTTTCAATTATAATGTCAATCACATCTGTCTTTCGCGTTAATTTAATTTCAATCACCAGTTAATGAAACTCGAAATGCGATTACAACCCTATATTGAAGTCGAGAGGGGAACACGTTGATGTAAATATATCCATCTACCCTTTGCATTAAAATCAACGTAAAAATTGCAGCAGATAAAATTTTCCCTTTATTACTATAGATTTTATATATACAGTGGTATTCCCGAGGTCATTTGAAGTAACTTCTTCCTGTGCGAAAATATTCTCAGCGACTTTGTTACGGAGATATTCGCGAAAAACACGGACCAATGAGAGGCCGGTTGCGAACGGAATCCGCTGAGTGAGGCGTTGGGATTGGCCGAGCCGGAACTCCTCCGCTGTATCCGCGCTCTGATTGGTAGTTGTTTTTCGGTAATAACTCCTGAACGAAGCCCGGGAGAAGATTTTCGCAAAGGAAAAAGTTACTTGAAACGACCTCAGGAATCATCCTTCTGAAGGAAGTACATTTTTGGGACACAAAAATGGCACCTGTACGTATACAGTATATAGAGATGCGTGTCGGTTGGCGGCAATTTCAAACTGGACTTTCCTTTAAAAACGTGCCTGTAAGTACCTCAATGTAATAAATTAAAGACAATTGTTAAGTATATATCAACGACAATTGGACGGTATATGTTAAAGACATTTATTAACTATAAATGGCGAAAAGAACGAACGAGTGTGCGAAGCGTTACCCGCAAATCGGAGAGCGTTAAAATTATTATAGTTATACAAACCAAGAAAAACAAAATTATCTCATTCGGTAACTCGCAGCTCGCGAAACTCGAAATTTCTTTTCGAACACGCCTCCGTAGACTGTACCGTACCGGGCTGATGAGAATATGTGCGAGTTGCAGACTCGTGGTGCGGTTCACCGGATCGAACACCTTTTGGCAGCAGAGTTATCTGGTAGGCGAACGGCGCTCGCGCGAGCCGAGTAGCAGCGAGCGGGATCGTTACAGTTTTCTGGCACGTCGGGAAAATGGATTGCGGACATCGAGCAGGAGCCGCAAGCTCGTCAAGAACGGGGCAGACAAGGAGACAAATGAGGCACCGCTAATTGCCGCTATCGTTCGGTAGCGATTCTTCACAAGCATTTATCACCGAAAGAAGTTTCGGAGTGTGCCCTTGGGCGAAAAGTTGAAAGAAGGGATCAGAGAGACGAAGCTGGTTCCCTCTTCGAAACTCTCTTTCGCTCGAGAGACAGAGAAAGAGATGGAGAGAGAGAGGGAGAGAGAGAGAGAGCCGGATTGGTATCGAGGCGATATATCTCGGGATTGGCTTCGCAGTGGCGGATAGTCTGCATCGAAGCAACGATAGGGGAAAGGGGTGCCACCTTGATAAACGAGCCCATAAATAACAGTAACGTCTCCACCGAAAACTCGGCCGGGTAAATGTATATCCAGAGGCGGCAGTGGCAGAGGCAGGAGAGGCAGCGGAGGCAGCCGAGGCAGCAGTCGAGGCAGCGGAGGCAGCGAGGCAGCCAACGGCAGCGGCGGAACAGCAGCCAGCAAGCGGTTGAGGGAGTCGCAGACTCCGGCCGGAGAGGTAATTTAAGATCCTATTGAGATATTTATGGGATCATAAAGCGGAACTGGCTGCTTCTATCGCCGGCAGCCATGCGTGAGTCGCGGTCCCGTAAGCCACGGTAGTTTGTATCTTTGTTTATAACCGACTTAGCACTGCTGTGTTTTACTTTATTTCGGCGCGCTCGATCAAGCCAAGTCGAAATCGCCGGGACGCTACCGTTCGAATTTATTGCGACGCGACCAACTTTGCGACCCGTAACCCGCATCCCAGACCTACCCGCTCGCCGTCCAACCGATCCTCTTTCCCCCCATCTATCCCGCTACCGCCGCGTCGACGTCTGCTACCGATCCAAGAACGAAACCTTTTGTCCTAGAACATTCGTATTCCTTCCTGTCCGACGAAACTTAATCGTTCCATGGTGGAAACGTCTCCGCGACAGGTTCGCGCAGTAATCCCTTGTATAACACCGAGGATACGTTTCCGTGTTGTACCAGTCAGATCGGACGTGCGAATATAGGTTACGCGTGCTGTTGAAAATGCATGTTTGTAAAAGATACGGCAGTTCGTTGCAAATCAAGTCTCCAGTGAAAAATTAAGGCGCCATAATGCTCCGTGATCGTGAAAACCATTCTGAATCCCCTATGTTCCACCATATCTGCGCTCTAAAGTCTGACTCTACTAAATCCGGATTTTTAACCCCTCGCCATATTGTTTCCTCCACGGCCACTATGGAACTTATCCCGGATAGCTTTCCTGTGGAAAATGAATATTTATTTTTATCGTTTGGATATAATTACGTTAATACATTCCCATCGACTATTAGTTGATCTTTGTGGAAAATAAATATTTTCTATCTCAGTTGAAACGCAAACCTTTAAAATAGAAATCTATCCCCTCGCTTGATCGTTGTAATAGGCTGAAATCGATGCAACAGCAGTTTTAAATTGTTCCAGCATGTTTACTGTTTTATATTTCACCTATTTATTCTTTCCGCAAATGCAAAATATCCGCAGTCTTCTGTCGAAATTTCTGACTGCAAGGTCACGCGAATTGTCAACTACAACCCGATCCAAAATTCACTGCTAATGCTAAAACTTCTACTAGAACAATTCAATTCGTTTTCGATCTGATATATTAACAAAAATAAAGTTCAGAGAAATTGTTTTAAGCAAATGGCCAAGTTGTTGATTCGACCAGAAGCATTTCGCCGTAAGATTATTGGCGGTATCACGAAAATGGCGAACACTCTGTACACCTGGTCTACATGCATGAAGTTGTCGGTCGCATTTATCTCCGGCGAGAGCGTAGCACGCATGCACGTTCATTGAAAGGAAATTATGATCGGCTCGGCGTACGATTCTAGAAATTTCCGACGGTGTCCCGGGGAAACTGGCGCGGAGCACTTAGTAACTGACGCCCTAAGTAAATCAGCGAATTAAGCGGAGCAATTCGTGGAATACGGGGCCGGGAGTCACGCTATTAAGCGACATTTTCGTGACACTGATCGACCGTGGCACTCTCGGGACACGACTCCGATCCAAGCGCCGAAATTTATTGCGATACAAGAGGCCTAATCGCGTAGGCCGGCGCGCACGTCGCCTTCCTGTTTTCTCGCGTCCATTTCAATTTGATAATACATACGTACGTACGCAACGGCAGGCACCGCGTCAAAGAACACGTGGGCCGCGTACACGTTTCAAGCCGATTACTCCGTAATGTATTAGGCGTGATTCATTCGGCGACAATATGGACGTGTAATAGGAGAACGATGAATAGCGGCCGTGCAACAAAGAAACCGCACGGTATTGATAAACTTTTCCCGCAATTATTGCCCGTGCTCTTTACGCCCGACGTTTCTACAGGATTTACCACCCTTTCTCTTCCTTGGATAAATTACCTTATTCTTCATGCTTGTACGACATCGTAGGCACGCTCGCTGACAAAAGTTAATGAGCGAATCGATTCCGACACCCACGTTTTACAGTTGAATGGCGTGACACCGGTCCGTTCGCGAACGCATCGCCTCCGGTGATTAATAAAATTATGTTTAATCTTTACACCAATACCCGGTGCACCGAGTTTTAATTTGTCTTTGAAGCTTGTTGTATGTTTTCGCCGATACACAATGATTATGATAAAGTTGCAAATTTTACACGTTAATACAAAAATATTTACGGTTCAATTACAGTGGGGCTGCCAATTACTATATCTGTATTATAGTAGTATACTTAGCATACTTATAATAAGTTTATCCTTTCGTTCTTTAATTTATATTGAGGAAATAATAACCAAACTGAGTTTCACCGTAAACACAAGTTCAAAGTTTTATTCGCTATTTACAATAATTATTTACATCATTTACATTGGTTACACTCTTACCTGTAAACTGAAGAAACGACATTAAAAGCTATTATTCCACAAAGATTTATGCAAGAGTGTGACACTTTACTAAGACAATCCTAATCAATTAGATTTTGCAATGCGCGTCCCTTTTCTCTCTTTTGTCTTTACTCTTATCAACTGTCAGTCCGCCATCTTGTTCTACAGACATGCGCGATACGTGTCTAATTCAAAATGAGTTTTAAAAGGAGAACGATAAATTTACATAACCTTTATCGTATTTCTTGTACATACTTATTTTTTACTTAGTACACTATATTTAGTATACTTATTTTTAAAGCATAATGAATATGAAAAAAAGAGATATTAAATTTTTTTCATTAAAATCAGTTAATGTATATATATATATATACACTAACGAGCAAAACTGAGTCTACACTATTTGAAGCAACATAACTTTTTAAAAATTAGATCAAATGACTTGTATGTTATTGAGAATATAGAAGGATTAGTTTATTAGACGAGGTGTAAAAAATTTTTGAAAAAAGTTTGAATTGGTCGGAATCGCAAAGTAAATAGTAAAAGTTGGTTTTGTTACCTTTTTTATTTGAGCCTGTATTGAAAATTTAAAAAATATGTTTGATTCGCTCGAATAGATTATGAAAAACGTGAAAAATGGCATTTTTTCCACTTTTAATCGTTTATAACTCATAAACGAATTAACCAATATGTGTGAAATTTTCAGCATGGATATAATTTATTCGAGCGAATCAAATACATTCTTTAAAATTTTCAATTTGACAATTCAAATTTTTTTCAAAAATTTTTTACACACCTCGTTTAATAAACTAATCCTTCTAACTTCCCAATAACATTCAAGTCATTTGATCTAATTTTTAAAAAGTTATGTTGCTTCAAATAGTGTAGACTCAGTTTTGCTCGTTAGTGTATATATATATATCTAGTTTTTCATATTTAATGTGCTTCAAAAATAAGTATAATTAATGTGGGGACAGTGATTGGGACCCCCACGGTAATTGGGACGTTTACCCTATGTGCATCGAATATTTTTCGAAAAACTATTGTTCGCAAAAGTCGCGTGAGAATCGGCGACTGTCGTTTCGGCCTGCTCCGGGGTAAGTGAAAAATACGGTTAATTAGGCCGTAAAACCAAGCAAATATCTGGCATTCTAACGCTCCGTGGTATGAAATCTCTCTTCGTATGCTGTTCGTTCCGCCTAAGGCGCCAAGCCTATCGCATCCGAACTGCAAGAGAAGCCGAAGAGACGGTTTACGGCGGTAAAGAGTACTTGTCCGTGTGGGCTTCGTGTTGGTAACGAGCGGATTATACTCTCGGCGTGGTATCAGATGGTCCCGTACCTGGTTCCATGGTTGTTAATTAGGATGGATGCCCACGCCTTGGGCGACTTTTACGAGCGGATACGGCGCGAACCGAAATAGCGCATCCGACGTTAACGCGCCCGACCTTCCTTCGAGGAACCGTGGCGAGCATCTCGATAAGAAGAAAATACTAAAAAGAACGACGGGCTCGGCTATTTAGAATTATTTAGATGAGTTCCAAAAATCAGATAACCCCGATGAAGAGGCCCCGGTGTAACCTTTTTGTCGGTGCCCGGGCCCTCTAACAAAATCCTCCGTGGTCTTCCGACTGCGCCGCGTAGAAACAACTTGTTCGGCTACGTTCCCAAGGAATCTAGTTCCTCGCGAAATATCCAAACAATGTAAAATAACACAGATGCCGGTTCACAGTTTTTACGCCCGGCGAGCACGATAAATTATCGCGAACGTTACGCCGCCACCGATAAATCAAATAAGCAGATCTTTAACGTAATTTTATTTGCCTTGGCCGTTGCATGGGCCGTTCAATGAAAAGATGATGGATGTAATAACTGTTAATCGTTGGACAGTGAGGGATTGAGTAAAGTTTCATCGCGTTTGTCTTATCCAAGCCACGCTGTCGTCGTACAGTGATTTCTCTGTGTGATATGTCGCGAAGGCATGGGTGATAAACGTCGCACAGTTATCCCCACTGTCTTATCCCAGAAAGACCCGTCTTGTTGACATATATCGAGAATGCACTGTATTGCAATTGTTTCGTGAGGTGAATTAAAACAGACAACTATTAACTCACACCACTTTTGCATTAAACGATTCATATGTATCGGCGGTATATTAACAGTAAGAACTATTTGTATTTGAAAATGGCTATTCAGGATAAAAATAAGGGAAAAATAATTAGTAAAAGTAATGTGTAAGTTAAGTGTAAGTTAGGAAAAGTAATTAGTCCTTAAATTTTGCAGGAATTTTTAGGTTATGTCCTCGGAACATAGACGTTTGACCTTTGAAGGGCAGCCATTTTCCTATTGAAGTTTCGAATATCTTTGAAGCAAAATTTGTGCATACATACACCGCTCATTTGTTAAAGTTCATAAATTTGTTTACTACAGTGGCTGGTCTGACCCTGAATGGTAATGGGGACTATCGAAAATTTGTAAAATTATGCATGCGCGTTAGGTAAATAATGGTCTGCCTTGCGCTATTAAACGACCATTCTGGCCTCGCGTAGGTTAACTAATTAACAAACTTAATGGTGCAGCGAAATCGCGCATGTACAAAAAGAAGACAAACTGCGGCAAACAATAACTAAGACGTGTACGAGGATGACTTAATGAGCTGAATTTTAAAAGCGTGCAGACCTCTCTATTAACCCTGCAGAGGCCGGCGTTTATACGCGCTGATGTCTTCGTCCATTCGGATCAATACAGTGTTCTCTCGATATATGTCCACGACACGGGTCTTGGCAGGGACGTATATTGGCCAGGAGATTCTTTGCTCCACGCCGAAAGTAGAAAAGTACAGCTAGAGGGCCTCGGTTCCCCGCGGCGGTGGTGATAGTTCTGGGACTTTTATCGGTTAGATGTCATATATCGAGAAAACACTGTACCTAGCAAATTTTTCGATTCACTCGATTAAGCTCTCCATCTTTCATTCTAATTTTTCTTAGTGAAATACGCGCACAGGTCACTTGAAAAACACGGAAAAACAATCGAAGAACCGGGTTTTTTCCCCAAAATTTAAAACCGTGATCCAATTTAATTCTCGAAACACGACCGTCCGGAACAGCGCAATTTACACTTTAAACAGTACAATTGACGATTGACAATTTCCAGGCGAAAACCGAACCGTCGGGGTGGTGGACCGTTTGGAAAAATGGTGGACATTTCGGGGACGAAGCCGGGTAGAATTTTCTTGCGAGCCGATTAACGCGAAACAGGAGCCAAAACAAATGAAAATAAGACGCACGGCGGGATCAGCGTCGTTCGGCGTTATACGGGAAGGAGGATCCATCAGCGGCGGTATTGTCGACGAGCAAGAGGATAGAGATTTTCGCGGGAGGCGAGATGGAAGGCGTCGAGGCGGTAAATCAGTATCAATCGTAATTTTTAATCCTATGGCAGATCGACGGAGCCGATTCCATTTGAAAAGATCGAAAGAGTAACGAGCTGGCGATACCGGGCGTGTATCCTCGAATGAAATCGTACGGGTTGCTCGTAGTAAATCAACTGTCCTATTCCAATCTTTGTTGGCGGCACACTCGCAACAGCCGGCGCGGCGCGGCGCGGCGCGGAGCGGTGCGGAGCGGCTCTCACTCTATCTATCGGCTGCAGGAGGGAGGGAAGTAATCTGGTGAGTCGTAAAACGTGTCAGAATGTCCAACAAACACCTACTCATTAGCCCAGGTAGGCTGGACCGTGGCAGGCAAGATTGCACAAGCACACATTAATTCCGCGTGGGTAAGTTACGGTCCGGGGAGAGCATAATTCACCCGGGCCCAAGAAAGTGTGGGTTTTACCTCTCTCGGACGTGTTCGTGTAAGGGCTTGGCTCCTCGTTATTTTATCGGCTGCCGGCCGCCTCCAAAGTCTTCGGGCTAATTGAAATCCACTTTCTTAAATTCGGAAAGACCAGTGTGCTCGGTACCGACTCGGCGACTTATCGCCGATTCCACGTATCTTGACGTCGAGCGGTATCTCTACCCGCTTGAAACATTAAACGGTACCCGCCGCGCGGAAAGATCGATTTCATCGACTTCTTCGGCGAACCGGCCCGTCGATCTACCGGGGAACCCTCGAGCGATTTCTCCGTCGCGATTTTTCGATAAACCGCGCACCGTGCGGCGCGGCGCGATATTTTGTCAAGGTACCGATCGACCGACGCATACCATTCGCGTAATTATAACGTCCGGGGCCCCCTTCGAAATTTCCAGCCCGCTTTCGGCGAATCATTACCGCGCCGCGGATTTTCGCGTCGATAGCGCGCTCCGGGCGCACAAAATGTTGCCGTTATGGCGCGTCTTCGTTGCGGAGGACCGGCGAACGGGTCCAGTCGCAGGTGTGACTTAATTCTTATTATTGTCCATATCTTACTCATCGATTAGAGTTGATCAGGTAATTAGAAAGAGGAGAAATGAGGGAAAAGGGAAAGCGACTTTAAACAATAATAACTTGTGATATTGGACGAGATTGGAAATAATTCTTGCACGATTATATAGAAGAAAGTGTGCTGAACGGATTCCATTTTATACAATTCCATGATCTCTTCTGTCTTAGAAAATATATTGAACTAATGGATGAAGTATACTGAAGTATTCGAGGACCTATGCACATAGCCGCACGGACCCGGGCGACTATGAACAATAATAACTTGTGATATGGGACGAGATTGGAAATAATTCTTGCACGATTATATAGAAGAAAGTCTGCTGAACGGATTCCATTTTATACAATTCCATGATCTCTTCTGTCTTAGAAAATATATTGAACTAATGGATGAAGTATACTGAAGTATTCGAGTACCTATGCACATAGCCGCACGGACGCGGCCGACTATGAACAATAATAACTTGTGATATGGGACGAGATGGGAAATAATTCTTGCACGATTATATAAAAGAAAGTGTACTGAACGGATTCCATTTTATAGAATTCCATGATCTCTTCTGTCTTAGAAGATATAGTAAACTAATTGATGAAGTATACTGAGGTATCCGAGGACCTATGCACATAGCCACACGGACCCGGGCGACTATGAACAATAATAACTTGTGATATGGGACGAAATGGGAAATAATTTTTACGCGACTATATAGAAGAAAGTATGCTGAACGGATTCCATTTTATACAATTCCATGATCTCTTCTGTCTTAGAAAATATATTGAACTAATGGATGAAGTATACTGAAGTATTCGAG
>CM052140.1:15001793-15019396 GCA_028454255.1 Halictus ligatus
TCCATTTTGTAAAATTCTATGATCTCGTATGACACAGAAGATATTCCTTGCAAAGTCTTGAGAATTTTGAAAATTCTCTACATTGCCTTTGGCACAACATGTTTAATACATTATGAATAGTAACTTTCAATCGACAATAGTCGTTTACAGCTTAAAGGTAAACCTTTCATTTAAAAAAAAATTGGAAGGAAAGTATTAAAAAATATTGAATATTAAAAATCGTCAGGGCATCTCAAAGGGGAAAAGCAATTTTTTCCACGAGAAAAGGGTATCTTCAATACTGCCAACTGTAACCGTTCGTTACAGTAATAGTATTTATTAAATTTTATTAATTTCTCATTTTCAAGGTTGATGGATAAGTCAACGATTTTTTGCGCAGAATGTCGCTAAATTTCGCGTTTCAGACCGCTGCGGGCCGCCTCGTTCGTAAAGTTTGACTTTCGTCGATCGCTCGGCACAGTTAAAAAAGAACAACCGGCTACCGCGGGCCGCCATTACGGCGAATCTGGGAAAGCATGTTGTTTCGTCGAAAAGCTCCGGTGCCGGGCAACATCGTCGGCGCGGCTCGCTGAGTAACGAGAAAGATTTGCGTCTATGCACCGCCGATATATCTTCGGGATCGGCCTTAGTTGGAGGAGAACAGAAATCACCGTTGAATCAGTTTCTAGGAGGTACACGGTTGTCTCTTATGGTGGACCCCTCGCCAGGACTCCACGGTGTTCCTTCTACCCGTGTTGAACCTCCGGCCGGTACATGTGTGCGAACCGTGCGCAAGGTGTGCTCAGGTGTGCGTGCACCGTTCGTGTAGGTGCAACGGTGCAGGAAGCTGCAACAGCTCGCTGGTGCAGCCGCCTCGTACGAGACCAGATAGACATCTTCGCCAACTCTCCCGCCGCCGTCTAACTAATTGGCTACTGAATTACTGGCCGACATGACCAGTTATTGCTTCGTACCTCACCTCAGCCGGGTATATCGGATCTTGGATCTTGCGGTCTCGAAGAGTATGGCTGTTCTCTCTCTCCGTGCTTGTTCCTTCTCTCCTGTCGCGCTACCATTTCTCCCTCTCACTTTCTCCCCCTCTCCTCTCTCTCTCTCTCTGTTCCTTCTCTTTTTTTCACCAACCGATTTCCCTCCTGAATTTTCTCTCTTCATTTCTCTGGGGGCCTCCTTTTTCTTTTGTTTCTTTTGTTTTCCGGGCGGTCGAACACGCGTCCCCGTTCATATTAATGACGACCCGCAATACGTTGCTGATCGCGAAATCTCTGCCGGTAATGGACCCGCCAAGTCGGCCGCTTTGGCGCGCCACCGCGCATATTTATCTAGGCGGTGTCTTTGCACGGCTAAAACGCCTCTTCCGATGCTCTCTACTCTCCCTTGGCCGCGAGCCCAATCGCTTTCGAGCGATACTCTTATGAATATCATTCACATTACAGAATTTCGCGCTCGTTTCCTTATCCCTCCCCCCTCTATTTTCATCTTCCTCTTCTGCTTCTTCTTCTTTTTCTTGCTCTGATTACGGTCCACCGTCGCAACTGGTTCTCTTGATGATCGTTCTTTACGCCCCGGACCCGACCAATAAACAATCGCTTCACCGCGACCCGATTATCGGCTCTCCCGTTCATCCGGCGCTAAATCGATCGGAACTTACAATTAAAGCGTAACTTCGCGTCGCGGGGCAACGATCACCGTTTCGATACCAACGACACTCGAAGCGAAACTATAGTTTCGCACGAGAATACGTTGTCGCGCTCTGACGAGTCACGGCAGGCTCGGCTGGGCGCATTTTTTTATTCGGACATTTGTTTCGTCGTTCGAAAATCGAGATTGTACCATCGAATTTCGCATAGCGACAACGAAACGTTTAAGGGGGCCGGCGAGTTTGAATCTTTATACGGAATAAAAATGTTCTACGATAATTGTGAAAATCTAGAGGCAAATAGAAATTTTATTATCAAAGCATACTATATTCGAAGCAACTTTTTCCTTTGCGAAAATGTTCTCCGCCGCTTTGTTCCGGAGTTATCAACGAAAAACACGGACCAATCAGAAACAGATCCCTTCGAGCGCAGCGTCGGCATTGGCCGAGCTGGAATCCATCCGCTGTAGCCGCGCTCCGATTGGTCCGTGGTTTTCCGTGGATAACTTCTTAAAGGGGCCGGCAGGCATTTGGCCTCGACTGTCACGTTATGTTACGCTGTGCCGTTTTTTCTAGACATTTTACGTCTTAAATAAGCAAGCAAGCAATTAATAATGCGTACCACCGTGTTTGTACATGTCTTTGCTACGTCTGCTGCATATCTTGCTAAATCTCTCGAAGTTAAGAGAATCCCTCTGCGGCAGCCATCTTGTGACGTCATACTTGCTTCGGAAAGCGAGTTCTCCGCGGAATATTACAAATTACTCCACGATGAGGTAGGAATTCGCAATTTGGGCTCCATACAGACGTAGATTGGACTTTTAGGGAACACAAGTGACCACTTTTAAACTGCTCATTGTAATAATGGACTGTCAATTTGTCAAAATTTTCACCCTTGCAAGTTCATGTATGTATGTTGCATAGAGATTCTCTTAATTTCGGAAGATTCAGTGTTCGTATCGAACAAAAAGGCTCAAAGACATGTACAAACACGGTGGTATATATTTTTAATTCATTACTTACTTATTCAAGACGTAAAATGTCTAGGATAAGAAAGGCACAGCATAACAGTCAAGGCCAAACGGTCAACACCGAATTGTCTGCCGGGACAGAAGTCAGTTGTCGTGTTAAATTTATGCTTTTGGTTCGGGTAAAGGCCAATGAAGTCACCCGAAAAATGAATATCTCTTTGACGCGGTGATTTCGTTCCGTTGGATGCTGAAATATCGCAGCGTGATCGTGTGTACGCGGCGGCGAATTTGCGCCTATTAAGCGGGCGGTACCGCAGTTTAAGGGACACCCTCGGTTAAACGGTTGAATAGGCAGTATATTTCGGGGCGGGAGGGGGCGGGGGGTGGGCGATATTGGTTGGTGAAAGTTTCGGTGTGTGATATGAGTAGGCGTACTTAATGTGAAATCGGTGTCTTCTTCGCAGGGGTTTCTGCGCGCGGCAAGTTAAGGTGCCAGCACAAACGGAGGTACCCCCGGGTGATATACGACTTTGTGGGTGCTCGCGCGATACGCCGCCACTAAAAGGCTTAACGAGCATCTTCGTACGCCACGGCAGTCCAGGGTAAACAGGACGTGGCTTATCTTGTCACGAAAAATCTGCGAAGGGAAGCTCCCGCGCTCACTCTTATTTTTCTTTCACCTCCCGCTTCCCTTCCTCCTTTCTCTCTCTCTCCCTCTCTCTCTCTCTCTCTCTCTCTCTCTGTGTCTCTGTCTCTTTGTCTCTCTCTCTCTTTCTGTCTCTCCTTTCATAATGCCCTCGCAAACACGTACCCTCGGCCAGAGATACGCATTGCCCCGGCCTGGCTTTCGGAGCTATTCGTTTTTTTTTTCTTCTCAGTGCACGATGAGAAAAATTATTGGAGGCCGCGGTTATGGTTATGGGGCTTTAATAACGCTGCCTACGCTCGGGATCCCTAGACAGCGTGTACTTTCGACTGCGCTCCCCCGCTCTGTTTACACGTTCACGCTCGTCGATGCTTAGATTGCGGATGTTTATGCAAATACAGATTTTTATCGAACCAAGTCGAAAATTAAAACTAGACAGTTCATGCTTCCCGTATCGGCGGTGTACAAGCCGAACGTGTGATCGGATCTTATTAAGACCTTGTGGTGCATCGTCGCGCGCTATATCGAATGATCAATCTAATCGCGCTTGTTGTCAAGCCCGCGATTTATTTATATTTCTATCAGTCTTTATTTTATTTTTGTTTTTCTGTGTCATCGCATTGCTAAACCAGAATAATATCAGGCGTTAATTGCCGTCAGGTATAAATTAAGAAAAGTATGGTTTTACGAATATACAATATATAAAAATTCTCTGAAAATCTTCTTTCGACAATATTGATTTGCCCCGCTTGAACTGGCAATGTTATTATACAAATCGAAGACGCTGATAACTTCGTTGAACTTCTCGAGATGTTTCGGTTTGAAGTTCACTCCTGAAATAAGCATACTGAAAAACTTCGATACGTCGCGCGCATGATTAAATCTTTCTAAATGTGTAAATTCTTCGCGCGAGCCTCGAGATACGCCGGTCGCTTTTACGATGATTTTGAAACGTTTATCATCTGTAAATTTCACATTTGCCTGTATCGAATGCTTCAGCAGTGACATTAATTGCAGCTTACGCGCTTGTAATATATGCTACATTATGCGTTAGGACGCGAGTCAAAATAAACTGGGTATAAATATAAGATATAATAAGTGACGCGTTCCGCGCGAGGTTTGGCATGTAATCATAGGAGAATGTAGAAAATATTTGCAACACACCTGCAACTATTCCGAAGTCGTTTGTAAACATGTATGCGACGAAAGTTATTTACAGCGCTCGTAAACATTGAGAATAGAAGAAAATAAATATCACGCGGTCATTATAAAAGGATTTTACCCTATTTCCAATTTGGAAGCGCCTGCGATACAAGGAGAAACACGTTTTGCATGCGTACGGTTATTATTATACGAACATAGAGTCCATAAGCACTCGTCCGCGTATTAACATTTCACACTTGCGTTTAATCCGATTATACAACAAACTTCGGAAAATATAAACCCGCACGTTCGTATAAATATTTAAATAATCTCAAGGCAAAGTACAAATTCTTGCGTCGCTTGAAAAATTATAAAATTTCCTGGAGATTTGAAAGTTGCACTTGGAAAACGAAATATCTCCCTCAGGGTCACCTAATAAATAAATTGTAACAGCAACAGCCGAGAAATCCAATTTTCCACGGGGCCCCGCGATCTCTAGGCGCGGTAGTGCGATCTTGCTAATAAAAATAAACGAAGAAAAGCAAAAATATCGCGTATAACGTTCGATAACACATGAAATTCGATTATTACCATTTCTACGGCCGCATTATTGTGCGCTGTTTACGCTTCGGCGAGGCTCCGGATGATTTAAACGCGAGCGATACGAATCGAGTATGCGTCTCGAATTTTGATGGCGCACCAGTAACGACTCGGCCGCGTTTAGTTTATTTACTGTGGCCCCAATTAACATCGGAGTCGTTACACGCGCGTCTTCCCCCCCGGGCGGGTATCTCGCTAGGTAATTACAGGATCTTTACAGGAAATTATTAACTCGAACGCTTCATTATCCCCTAATGAAGCAACGCGTATCGGCTCGGAGTGCTGATGGAGACGTCGCCCCGCTAATTGCCGGTTTAGCGCATGTGTCACACGTAACGGGCGGATGCCTCGATCACTCGGATTACGATTACGCCGCTCGATACACGGTTTTCGAAACGACGCGCTGCCGAAGCTTTTTCGCGTATTAAGCGGTGGAAATTATAAATAACGATCGCCGCAGATTCCAGATAAGATTTATGGCGACCAGTGTGCTCCGCTAAGGTGTTCGATTGCATCGCCCGTACCCTGCGATGCTATAATTATCCCCGCGTAAGAAACGGCGGATTCACTAAACGCTCTGCAACGTTAATAGCGTTGATCCGTGTTAAGAATAACGAATCCGAGGGAAAAAACGTAATTACCTTATTCACGTCCACGTAACGCCAGAGGATGCACAGATTAAGTGCATCCTCCGTTTTTACAGGATTCCCGGCGATATCGTTTGAAACAAAACAATTTTCAATGGGAAATCAAGGATACCCTCATTTTCGGACATCCTCGTGGCACTAAATTAATTTCTTAGGGTCGTAATTGACGCCGAGACTAATTCGACGAATGCTGTCACCTTCGCATGACCTTGAGCACACTTTTTAACGTTAATTCAGTGGCAAAGAATTGTATTTCACTAAATTCAAGGTCACGTGAAAGTCATAGTTTAACGAATTGTCGAAGACATAGCCTTCGCTGGCTGCGCAGCGGGAATAATACTTTTGCGACTTCCGCGTTTAATTCGCGCATAATTCTCTCGATTACTCCGCCGACAATAAGAACAAAGCACTGCACGGCATCTTCGATATTTCCGTTGTGTTTTTTTCTTTTTGCCGATGCTTATCAAAGTTTCATTACCGTTTCATACGGACTCATTTCCCACGTCATTCACTTTAACAAGCACTTACATTTCTTTTGTAAATGGAAACCGGTTCACTTACTTCGTCTTTACAGTTATTGTTTATACGTTCTTAGGAGCAGATTGCACGATCGAAGTAGAAACGTTTGAAAGTAACTGCCACATTTTTTTCTCACGTGCGTGTTTTCTTGCGCGCATGCGGTCCCCGCTTGTTTACTTTACTGCTTGCTGCGATTAATAGTGCGCAATCGTTTCAATTTGCAAAAAGCTACTTAGCGACGAGCTGTACCGATATTTTGTTGATCCTGTTGCATAGGTGACTTCATACCGGCGACAAATCCTAGTAACAAATTCTCGGAGCAACTAAATCAGTTGACGCGTTTATTTAAATGGAAACTTTTCTCTCTACAAAGAATTGTTAAATTTAAGAATAGGATTGTTAAGTCCCACATAGCCTAAGCTCGTTATTATCTTGTATTATCTCCGTAATTGTCGCAAAGGTCTCTACCGTAACTGTCTTGTTAACGTATTTCTGATCGAATCGTTGTTTGATTTCGAACGGGGAGACATTAATGTTTCTGCGAAGAGGTGTACGCTTCATTTGTTATTCAGGTGAAGGTCCGGCGAACATAGGCGTCATGGCGGCGTCGACGTGAAGTGATGGTCGGATGTCGAAACTGAGAACCACTGGCAGACGGCCACCTGTGCATCAAGCTTAGGTGTATCCCTATTATAAATCCGGCAGATAATGACGACATGTTTATACTCTTCATTTGTATTCTAGGCGAGGAACTGTTCGTGGCCGCACACCGAAGCCAGTCTGACTGCTCGACTGCTTGGCTTTGCTGTCCGCAGTGGCGTAGCAACGCTCCTTACTAGTTCTACCATTCAACGAAAATTTATGTATCCTCGCGCAGTACGGTGCATTACAGTTATTCTCACGTAGCCCCGCATCCACTACGACCGCCGCGTTAGGACTGGATACCGCTAAGATTCCTGAAATGGGACCATTTGTATGGATGACGTCTTAAGTTTTTTCCAACCGGAGCCACCAAAGTCAGCTGCGCGCGCGGTTTACGCTCGCGATAAATATAATTAACAGATCCCCGACAAATTCTGATCGCGCGATAACGCTCACAAGAGGAAAAAAAGAAAAAAGGAAACGGGGACGTCCGTGCTGGTTTAACTAGTGTCACACAAATTGGCTCCATCGTGGCCACCGCAATGATCTGTTACAGCGACTTCTGTTCAATTAACATTGTTGCTATTGAAATTCATGTAAATCCGTATTTTCAGAAGATCCTCCACGATACGGGAGCACTTTATATTAAATGAATTTTTACGGTAAATGGTCGATTTAATTATCTCGTAATTGATGAAGTTGAAATTGCGTGTAAGTATACAAAATAAAAGTAATACTGATAAGTAAGCAACGTAGGAAAGAGAGGGAAGCAAGATAACGGAAAGTAGCTTGTAAGTGATGTAGCATTAATGTCTGCCAAGGTTTACGCGTAAAACTGGCCATTTTTACCGTAAATAGTTTATCCCCGTCGCGTTGTTTACGCAAACAAGATTAAATTATTTCCTCGGTTACACTGACATGTATCTTTCTCCTCGCATTCTGTGGCAGCATCGTCGGAGATAATTGTTTAACGAGCGAGGTCGCGGAGCACTTTTCCGAAAGCGTTTAGCGAAATAACAAGTTAAATCGGTTAACTTCCTGGGATTTAATGGTCAATTTACAAGATAGCGTACAACAACGTGACGATCTCCGGTTGATCAATAACAAACATTGACTGTCTAATCAAGAAAAAAGCAATAACGTTTCACTGTTAATTCCGACGAATGCGATCGAGGAACCAAAAATTTCGAAAAACTGATGTATAAGATATTAAACAAAACGATCTAGATTGTTGCCTGGACACAGAGAAATTTTTTAATTTCACATCGGTATCACAGTATGATTCATACATTTTTTGTTCACATTAAGAGTATCTTGTATACATACATTTAATGCAATTCCGAGTTTTATATGAGTTAGTTTCATTGTTACACTTTGCCAGTCCTGCACAGTTAAGCCAGAATTATCCTCGTGTCTTTAAATGATATAAAACTTTCAAGCCCTCGCTACGTATATCAGTATAATCATTGATTGACGTGGCAAATCTTTATTGACAGCATAAACACCTGAGACATTTATATTGAAGTTTTTCAATATCTCTGATAAGATTACGTCAACGGGGGTTCTAAAGAAACGATAAGCTGCAACGATAAGTTGTTTCAGTAGAAAAATGTCGCAAATACGTTGGTAAGTGTTTAACAATTAAATAACCAAAAGAAAACAGTTTCCACTGACTTAGTACAGTCTCATCGATACGTAAGTCTCGATTGGCTGAAGTTCCGAAAATCGGTCAATTCGAATTCAGCTCAAATTTTGCAGATAGCCTGATTTCGCATTAAAGAGACGTTTCCCGAACGGATTTCTGACGACTCGAAAAAATTATCACATTAGTATCATTTTCTACGTTACCGACGAATTTTCGGTCAGATTAAAAAGGACAGAATTCGCTGTAACGAGTGTCCAATACGGCAGGAAATGACATTAGCATGATAAAAAAATTTTTTCGAGTCGCCAGAACCCCTTTTGGGAAACATGTTCTTAATGCAAACTGGACCTATTCGCCGAATGTCCCCTTTATACTGTAACGGGTGGCGAGGTTGGAACGGAAGGGCGAGCGTCGTTCCGTTCGCAATTAGGTTTTTAATAAATTCCGGCGAGTAGTGGTCGGTAGCGGCGATGAAAACATGTTTGCGGCGTTCCCGATTTCGCGTCGGGTAGTTGCGTATCTTCAGGGATCATTTATTTTCCCCCTTCGTTTTCGTTTTGTTTTGTTTTCAATTTTTCTCCTGTCTTTCTTCTTTTTTTTTTATTTTGTATCGCGGCCATAAAGCACGAGATTCGTGCCTCGGCGTAAAATAGCTTTATTATACAAAATACATGCAAATTATCTTATTTATGGTTATGGCCGCTAATTATATTGCGTGCTTATACACAAAATGTCAACGTGGTTGGAACCGCGGCGCTGCGGACGTGTAATACGTTTGAGTTTTTACGAGGCAGCGCGATGCTTCGTATATACGCGGATAGCTATATACATAACGTATATATCAGAGGCTTAACGATCGCAAAATACCGACAGATACGCTCCTCTACGTATCGCAATATGCGGACATTACCAAGAACAATATTACCGAAAGGGATCGCGGCGAAAGAGGAGGCGCGATATAGACAGATGAGAGGTAATTGAAAATTATTATTCGACCCGGACCGCGCCGGACAGATTCGGCCGATAAATAACGTGGAAGCGATCGCCGTGTCGAATACTTGTTACGTTACGTTCGAATAATTCAATAAGAAGAATCGCCGGAGATATCGCATTAGACAGTCGATATCTGACAAACAAGTACCGGTTTCCTTCGATCGATTTCTAGTAGCGAACACTCGAAACAGTGTTTCGCGAGGCTAACAATAAATACCTCGAGAGGTATTTCCTCTGATACGACTTATCATTGCAAACTTTTACAAAGAACATTTTCAAAACTACACCTACGATCTTACAAGGCGGTGAAAGCGGAAAAACAACTGACAATGCAAAAGAGTCACGTGAAAACAAAAGCTAAAAAATGTAATCAGCTTAACAACTACAGGGTGTTAGAAAACTGTTGGACTTCCTTGAAAGGTTATTGAGGTCATTTCTGAGGTCATTTAAATCAATTTTTTCCTTTACGAAAATGTCCTCTGTGGCTTTGTTCAGGAGTTATTAAGGAAAAACACGGACCAATCAGAGCTCGGCTACAGAGTCCGCTGAGCGTAGCGTTGGCATTGGCCCAGCCGGAATCCGTCCGCTGTAGCCGCGCTCCGATTGGTCCGTGTTTTTCGTTAATAACTCCTGAACAAAGCCACGGAGAACATTTTCGTAAAGGAAAAAATTACTGCAAATCGCCCAAAGAATCTCTCCTTCGGAGGAAGTACAACATTTTTAAGATGTTCAAGTAAACATAAAGACTTTGAAAACTATTGATTGACTCTAGACATATTAATTGTAAGAAATTCAGGTAAAAAAGCTTGGGAAACTATGGTTGACACAAGTTAAAACAAAACAAGTACCCCTATTAAAGGACTCTGTTTATGTACAGAAGAAATTGTTATCTTCTTTCAACTGTCGTTCACGATATAATTATAACATACGCGTCATAGCAAAACCTTTAATCTGCTGCTAATTACACTGTCACTACCGGCGAACTTAAAGATTTACTACATCCTTCGCTATCGCTTAGGCAGTTTGCGGCGCATGCATGCGATATTTGTCATTCAAAACGCTGGATGATTCAACAACTTAACAAAAAGTGTATGTTGTCAAACTACTTACAAATTTATTTCTGTTCCCGTGCCATTAGCATATCTATCGCGCTCGAGTAAATATTTATACACAACGTTTTGTACTGTAAAATTATGTGTCTCATTAAACCAGGTGGTTCTTTTTTATTTTGTTTATCGTATTCATGACGGAAACTTTTTTCAACTGCACTTCGCGAAGCGATGCCTCCAAAAACGAAATAGCTATTCAGGAAATATTCTATATACTGTAGATTTGTTTTCTTTTTTTATTGTAATACTTCAAATACTGTTTACTATCAAACATTTACTATAAAATACTCATAAAACATTAATTCATAAACAAAACAAAATCTTCAGGATTAATTTTTGCTGTAAATAAAATGTGGACATAATTTTCGAAGCAAATGTGTCTCTTACGAATTAATTTTACAATTTTGCTTCTTAGTGGTAAATTCCACTGCATAACGTGTACTCGGACTCCTAATTCCAGGTCAACATTTCGCCTAATATTTATAAAATATTCTATAACTCTAATACTTGATACGAATATCGATATGTCAGGGTGCAGTTATTGAAAAAGGTTGATTCTCCAACAGTGGTTGTATTTGCTGCTAAAAAAAGACTTCAGTTTACAGCGTCAGTTTCTAAAATTATTAGCTATAACTATGTCAGTCGCGTTCTAATGACACGTTCAATCCCCCACCATTCACAACACGACTATTTAACAACCGCTTTGGCAGTTTGCGGCGTACGAAAACCGTGTTTGCAAGCAAAGACGCGGTGTGATTCAACGATTAGATATCGTTGCATAATGTCGTCAAGTCGCATTGTATTCGTATCGTATATTATCTCTGACATTTGAACGCATTTGTCAAACTCGACATCGACAGCCATCGCGGCTAATAGGCATCTAACACCGGGAAATAAGAGAAAAAATCTCCTGCGACAGAGAACGTTATTATAGTCGACCTTGGCTCCGATGTATCTATGCAGCCTCTCCATGGCTTCGGTGCAATTAATATCGCTGTCACGTTGCAATTACACATTCAGACGCATGCGAGTGTTCAAGTCGAAACATTTCCCAATTCAATCGACATCGTATAAATTATAAATAACCGAGCGTGGCGATACGCCTGCACCTGCGCGGAACGATCAATCTTTTCCTTTGATCGTGATAAGTCGCTGACGGTGGGCTAATGTAAACGAGCATTTTTCGTTTCTTCCACTTTTTTTTTTCTGCCAAACACAGTCAGCACACGCGGTTCATAATTGTCCACGCATTTTCTGCGTGTCGCTCGAAAGTATGCGTGCGGCGAAAGTGCGACAATACGGGCACAGTCCTCTCGCACTAATTATTTTATGCAGGCTTTCGCATATACCAGGTAATTGGAAATATTTTAGTGACATTAGGTCGGGTTACCAAAAACGCTTCAAACTTTTTCTATAATAATCGAAATAGGTAGCTGATGAGACAATCGAAGGCATACTTAAATACATTAGATTTCATTAGAGTTATTAAATCTTCACAGGAGTTGGAATTTTTTCCAACTTTTTTCCCATCTTTTTGGATGCAACTAAAAATAAAAAGTTCCTTGGAAGATTGCAACTTCACTATACTGAGTTTTCAGCGCAGTATAATCTTGCAATAAATCAATCTCATCCGTTAAGTAGTTTGGACTAAAAAATTAAACTTTTTCTGGCTCCTGAATATTTTATATCATTCAGGGAAAATCATTTTGGCGACCTTTGTCATTTTTCACAGAATTTTATAATTTTTATTGCAAGTAATAACTTATATTAATTTATGAATATGTTTGACGGTGAGTCTACAGGCCGCAGTAAAATAAAAACCGAGAGTAATAAATTTGAGGTTATAATTTAGTTTTCAGGCTATTAATTATTGTACAAAGTCCATTAAAGCGAGAGAGAAAGAGAGAAAGAGAGAGAGAATATCACTATCTGCGGTCCTGCTGATTTGATTTATGCACGACCCGCCTGTATCGGATTAATCAAATTTTTAATCGTTAACTACTTGAAAGCAAAATCGCTACCGTAATTTCATCACTTTTGACCTGTCATTTTATTGATTTCGGCACCTTTGTATTAACTTTACTAATCTGAAATTGACTTTATAAATCTGAAATTGACTTTATAAATCTGAAATTGATTACGATAAACGCGTGTCGCTTTCCTGATATCCTCTGTTCCATGTTAATTTATAATATTCCGAACTCACGTTATATATTTTGAGTATAGATAACGTGAATGTTTATGTTACTTCTAACCGCGCCAATCCAATTGTTTTCTACCTTTTGCTGACAATGCTTTTAGATTTGCGAATAAAAGATGTTGTCAAAGGAAGTTGCCATTTTTGATAATGGGAATGACAGTAACCCTCAAGAGGTTTTACCTGTAGCTCGTTTCTAATTTAAAAATTAATGACAAAAGTTATTTACGAAAGTAAAACCGTCATTTTAAATACCGAAAAACTGTTGATACAGTGGATGAAAAAAGTATGGTTATACCCAGCTTTACGAACATAATTTTCAGTGAAATAGCAGCGCATCGATGTAATAATAATATTCCACGAAGAATGTTCGTACTCGAAGCATAAGAATTATAGTTTCGATTAATTATTATCATTGTGCTCATTTGTATGCCACGGTAAGCGTCGAAAAATTCAATGCACGCACACGGCTGTAACCGCGCCGACACCGAAATTACATTTGCAATATAATTCAGTTGAACTTCGACGAACGGAGGCGTATAACAGATAAATTTATATAGAACACGGACGTGTTTCCACCGTTGTAAATAATAATACGTTACCGCCGATTGGACACATCGAGGTACCATTTTTTCGGGCGTCGAACGATTTTCGAGCAAAGGAACCGTGAAAGCACCGCTTTTATCGCGCGCAACAGCGGACGATTTAATAATAAAAACCGATGATATATTTCGTTCGCCTGGCTTTCGTAATTTTCCGTTTCACCGTTTGACACAGAGTGTCACAATCTACGGGTCGTATCGCCGGACATTTAACACGGCTAATCGCGGGAATAAAGATGGAGCAGATACGAAAATAAATATGACCGAAACCCAAAGTGCATTCCGGGCCCGAATACGAAATGACATCCGTATCTAAATGGCGCACGCTGTTATGGAACCAGTATCCACGATCTTCAATGTACCCGCACCGAAATGTAGCCGTGCATTCGAAAATCATGAAATAATACGTCTACCAGCATCCACTCTTAAAATACACGAACCAAACAGCTTGTGTCGTCGACTGTTGGATTCGAGCCGAATAGGTTAACTCGACAACTGAATGTTTCACATTTACGACATTGTCGTTTGCGACCGCCGACCGTCTTTTAAATAGAAATCGTAGGAGAATTTAATCATGTTCCATATTGTTCCCCAGTCACTGGTCGAATAATAATCATCGGGCATGTGTTGGGCCGTTCATTCAATAACACCCAGCTACCAGCATTCACTGGTAAAATTTTCAGAAAATTTCACACGAACTTTTATTCACACATTTTCTAACAGAACTTATCAGATATCGTACCATGCGAATTTTTACAAATCAATTTTTAAAACAATAGCTACGATTTATAAAAATATGTAATTAATTAGACCGCGGATTTTATGCATTTATGACAAAAATGTTGTAATTTTAAGTAGCAGAAATATCAGAAAAATTTAAGCATTATATTATTTTGAATCTGATGAACGTAATAAGAAAGAAACTAAATTTCTGTTTGACTTCAGTTCGTTGCAATTCAGGTGAAAAGTTTTTATTTTGCATAAAGATCCGCAGTCTACTAATAATATTTGAACCCACCGGTTATATGTTAATTTTAATTTTGATTGAAACTTTCATATCGAAATGCCTCAGCAGTTACGACGTTATGTAACATCTTGAAGGGCCAATTTTTCCTATGATTGACAGCACGATGTACAAACTGATAACGCTTATCACGTTACAAGCGATTTTACACGTTTTTATCGCGATAACCTAAACTTGGATCTAAAGATCCCAAATTGATTTGTCCTGTCGGTTATTGTCGCTTGTTGTTTTCGACTAATCAATCACACGGTTGTTCACAGAAGTGCTTAACCGATGGATAGATATGTTATTCGCAAAATGTAATCGACAAGTCGATATACTGATTTTCCGGTTTATAAATAGTACGTTAGATTTGATCGACAATTTTGCGAGCATTATAGATGCAGCTATTATTTTTAGAACAAAGTAACAAAGAACGTGGACTTTGCCTTAAGAATAAATAACGACCCGTCATATAGTAAACAAAATTAATACGACACGCACCTAAGCCAGATCAATCGCAATGATTTTTTGATAATCTAGTTTTGGAAAACGTCCGGGACTAAAAACTAGTTATTACAGACTAGTAATTAGCAATGAATCTTAACGTTTCTACTTCGTTAAATAAACCGCCTCGATTTGGAGAAACTTCGACGGTTTCACCGTTCAACTCTTAAAAGAGAAATGAATCATGCTTATATGGTGACGGCTATAAACGACCATTTTAGTAGTAGCATCTCTATTTCCCGAAGATGAAAGGCATTTTTATTTCGTGCTCCTCGGGAAATCCTGCAATTAAACAATAAATGTAATTGCATGTAATATAATGGCGGTGCCGTTTGTCCGTGTCATAAAGATGGAATAAAATATTGTTGCGGACAGGGTAAAAAACTATTGACGGGACCAGGTGATTCAAACTCTGTCAGGTTATGGTGCCGGACCCAACGGACCCACAACTACGTCTGCCGAATTTTACTCGACTGAAAATACTGTTGAAAATAATGTTGTATCAAAATATTCGAATAGTAGAAAATTAGAATTTAGAATATTAGAATATTAGGATATTAGAAACTATAGAACATTAGAATCTTCTTCTTTTTAACACTAGAACAACTTTTATTGCACTATCAACTTCAATGAAGAGGTTCATTAAAAAATTGTCGATGAAAACATTTCTACAATTATTAAGTGATTGTAAAAGAAAAAATTAGGAACCAGTCGTTTTGACTGCTCCGATCGTTCTACTGTTAAATTCGATCTTACTCTCGCAAGTACCATAAATTTCGATCACCGTTAAAATGCCTACCAAGCGTAAACAGTGAATATTGCCTTATAGAAATGGCGACCCTTGTCCGTGATTTTCAACACAATAAACGCTTGTAAAACATCAAGCCGGTTATTGTTGACCGTTAGTGTTAACCCCGGTGGCCCGCGACTCTGATAATTTCATTACCGGCCCGAAATATTACGAGATTAACGAGATTACGCTGTCGGGACGTCCGCGGACGAGCCTAAACGCCGGAAACGGACGAGAACCGGGATGCTCGGTGGCACTGTTTCGAACAGAGAAATTAATTGGATAAACTCAATCGGGATCGCGGCGGCGGTGCGCGGCGAGGGCTCGAGATCAAAGATACAAAGAGTCCCGGATGATTCCTGGCGGATAAGACGCCTCTGGCGTCGGTGTCCCGTTGACAATAATCGGGAGTACGGCACGAATCGCGATCTAAAAGAGAATCACAATAGAGTTAATTAAACATCTCAATAGCAGACGGCTGCCCAAGGGTGATTAGGCATACTCCGCGTCGTGACACAGGGACACCGCCGGTGGCTATTGTACCCCTGCGCGCAGCAACGAGTCGCGCGGCCATAGAATGGAAGCGAGACGGGCCGAGAGAGAGGAGTACGAGAACCGGAGGAGGACCAGATGGCTTGCGAAAGAGAGAGAGAAAGAGGGAGAGAGGGAGAGGGAGAGGCTGGTTCCAGAAAGGGACGAGGAGGAAAACGGACGGAGGTTGACAATAAGAGAACGAGCGAGCGAAAGGGGAAGGAGGACGCAGAAGATCAGGCCAGGCTCTGTCCGGGGCGAAGGAGAAAGAAGGAAACGAGAGAAGGCAGAAGCAACAACACAATGCAGGTGACAGCACGCGCACCCCACAGACCCTGTCCCGTCTCTTTTGTTCCTGGCGTTTCGTCGACTTTCTTCCCCCTGACGGCAAGACAACCGTGGTCGCTGCGGCGCGGCGCGGCTCGACGCGGCGTCTCGGCCTCGTGTCGTGCTGAAATTGCTCAAATGGAAACGAGTGTGTCATTCTCACTACGTCCGCCTGTCACTCGTCGCTGCGGCAACGTTCTCCACTCTCTCTCTCTCCCGCCCTCTCCTTCTCGTCGCACTTTTCCCTCTCGCGCGCACTCCCCGCCACCCCATTTATCCCCGGGTCTTTTGCTCACCTCCGTTTCGCCAACGCCGCGGATAGCACGGCTGTCTATCGCCGCCGCTGACGTCTATGATTTAGGAGATTGACGAGCGACGGTACACACCGCCCGCGTGTCTTACTTTTTTAATCGCCACGGCCAATTGATTTCGAGTTTTATCGCTCGGCTCCGGATTTCACTCCGCGACTCGCTTTACGTAACCCGGCGTTTGGACGTTACGTTACTCTCGCGTTATTTACGCGAAATTCGTGACGGTTACGTTCGGTGATTATCGCACGGGAATTGGGACACGATCTCGTATACTCTCCTCGGATAATCGGGACCGATGATCGCGTGTTTACTTTCGATCGATCGGTTCTCTCGAGTTCGAGATCTACTCGTTTCCAGGGGACCCGGCATCGGGATTACTGGACTGCGGATTTTATGCATTGGGAGTATATGGGTATTAAAGAAAACCACACTGTTATAAAATACGAAATAAGATTTATATCAGAACAGTAACTGTAGGAGCACGTTGTGAGACACGTCTTTAACCAGCGAAAGAAACTTTACGAATGAAACGCAGGAGATCGAAACAGAGGAGCAACAGTCCAATATTAACAATTGAAGATCGAGCCGGTTCAATCGATCCTACCTTTTAAAGAAATAATAGATTGATTTTGTTCTACATTTATGGAATAAATTCCAACATTATGCATTCAGGACAAAAATTGGCGAGCACAATTCAGAGCAGCGTTAAAAAGATTTAAGGGCATCACCGTATTGGTTTCAGCTTAATAAAATAGTGAGAGGAAGAAAGAAATTTTTACTTCGC
>CM052140.1:15019496-15065682 GCA_028454255.1 Halictus ligatus
TAGAAAACTCTATCCATCAAAAATCCGACTTTAAGTCGTCATTGCCACTAAAAGACTGTATCAAATTGTATAAAAGTCTTCTATATCGAGACTGATAGACATTTAAGAAATAGTATATAAGTATTAAATATTGATATGCGATAGTCGATTTTTTCAGGAAATGTCACACGATTTTCCAATCTGAACTTTTAGGGCGGAAACGCACCGGCTTTCCGCGATACCGGTAAACACGAAATTAGAATTTCAACGTCGTTCGCCGACGCGTTGCCCAAACGAAATTTCCGAAATTAATCGCCGCGAATCGATATATCGACGCTTGCCGTGTTTTACGCGTACCTCCAACGAAATCCATTTTCCCATGGGCGCGCGCGATTGGAAAAAGTCTAATTATTAAAGCGCGTGTCGCCGATCCTTTGTACAGTCTCAAAAAACTCTCCGGTGCACGTTTAACAGAATTTAAGGCCAACGCAACCGAAAAAGAATTTCTCCTTTCAGAAGAAAATTGTATTTTGCGTAGCGATTTGCAGTCGAGAAACAGGTGGCGTCGCACAGTGGGCAATTTGGACAAAATCGGATTCAAAATCAAAGAACTTTCGATAGAAACGAGGTAGAACGATGAAATTTTTTTTAAATTAAATCCGAAACTTTCTAGAATATAGAAAAAATGGGGAGACAGTGGTACGAACGTTTTTTAACCTTGAGAAAATTCGTTAAACGTGCAAAAATTTTTTTTAAGATGCTATACATCATTTCCCATAGATTTTATCACTCTGACTTCACATCTGGTTTCAAAAATTGTCCACGACCTCAGAATTTTGCAAAAACTGATCATACCATTTTTTGGTAATAATCTCCCTATTTTTCCCAATATTCTACAAAGTTTGAGCTCTAATTTAAAAAAGATTTCGTCGCTCTGCCTCGTTTCTATCGAAAGGTCTTCGATTTTGATTCCGATTTCGCCGAAATTGCCCGCTGTGCGTCGCAGCTACGATTTCCGGTGGTAACGGTTACGGCACGTTTTGTTCGCGCCATAACTCATCGCGCGGATGTGCGAAGCAATTTAACGGCTCGCGATCTTATTGGAGCTCTCCGATAGACAAGCACGGTGGACCGGCGGGGAGAAACGTATCATCAGGCCCTCCTATTTTAATAACACGATTTCAACCGGGCGACCGCTCGACGAGCATTGTCATTACGCGGTGGGTCCGCGTTTGGGTCCTTTCGCCCGAAATAATTAGCGGTCCCAGGACTTGTCCTGGAATAGCGGATTCGAGCGTAAACGGTAATGCCAGGGTGCCCTCCCCGATCGTTCCGGCAAGGACGAAACCGGCCGAACGAATTCGACCGGGAAATGAGGGAATTAGTCATAGACGAGCGACGGCAACGTCGCCCCGCGATACCCTAAAGGCATCGACATGCTAACCACCGTAACGATACCACGGCGCCAGATAAATAGAGGGCACCGAAGGCCGACTTTTCGGAAATCAAATTACGAAATTCGGGGTGCCAGTATCCCCGCACCCCCAATCTCCCCCGTCTAGCCGCCCCCTCCCCCCCACCCTTATTGCGGCCTAACGCGAGCTGATTTATTGCGAGCATTGCCGTTTTCGCATCCGAAATGCACACCGATCGCTGCATCCGATTATGGACCTCCTATTCGATCCGAAGACGATCCCTGAGAGATTTTTCGATCGTAGAGATCGAAAAACCGTTTGAGAAGATTGTACGCACGTGTATTTTATTACGCGGCAGTGCGCGAACATTGAATGTGAAATAATTGTTTAAAAGACTGTACAGTTAATGCCGGAAAAAGAGATATGTGTATATACGATTCTTTTAAACAATTTTTTTTTTATCGCGTTGTACGAGAGTCTACTGTATACAGCCAAACAAATAGATAATACTCGACAAACAGTAACGTGTCGTATCGAGCAAACACGCTCGCATCCATAACCTGCGATGATTGTTATTAGACTGCGGGATTTTTATTGCCAAAACGCGAAACGGGAAAAACATGCGGAGAATGTGAAAATACTGTTGTATAATTTTTAACTCGCTAGAGTTATAAAGAAATAAATTGTCTACTTGGTACTTTGGAATATTTGATAAAGTTAAAAATTGTTAGAATTATTATTATTATTATTATTGCTGTAGAAAATAATAATTTGCAGCACATCTTAGTTTCCTAAGAATAATATTCTAGTTCTAAGTAATATCTATTACTAGCATAAGTTAGTGGATAGTACGAAACAATTATTCATTCGTAAAGATTAATCACATGTTTCAGTAACACCCTGTATATGGACTACCATTGAATACATGGTTCCAGATTGTATTGACGTTTTTATAAACGTATTAAATTTTCGGAGTTGTGAAGCTGTCGTTCGGTATTTTGAGGGAGACAAATAACTCTCAGGAAATGAATTTATTGATACCACCTTGTGTTCAAAAAGAAATTGCACATTCATCTCGCAAACTATTGTAACGTTTTATAAATCGTTAACTATTGTAACGGCCCTTTGTCTATTGTACGATTTATTTGTTTTGTTGCTCTTATCGCGATGCAACAAAAAATTATTAATCATTATATTATCATTTATTAGATGATAGACTAAATTCTGATGTTCATGCCTTCAATTTATCGACTCCAAAAGTGCTAATTTTTTTTTTTGTACTAATAAATTATTGTCCTGGAAAATTGATTAAGAAGTATAGTTCACGACGATGGAAATTATATGACTGATTAAAAAGTGTTTCTTCGGATTCCTTTTGCTAACAAAAAATCTAATGAAAGTCACTCGGGAATTTAAATATAATTTATGTGCATCTAATGTTGAAAAAAAGGAAAATTATATCCTTCGTACATTTGTTAAGAGATAAATTGTATTTACAACACACGCCTACTTTATCTGTTCGATTAAACGACAAGGAATCAATTTTCCTACATATCGATTACGTAATCATTACTATTAACGTTATGACATATTCTATTTATATAGTGGTTTCTGCAGCATGACGTCCGATAAGTATCTACACGATATGACTGAGCTATTTACTTGCGATCGTAAGTGGCCTAGTTTAACAATTGATTCCATTACGACTTTTTAGTTCTACACTCCCATTTTCAGCTCTACAATATTAATATCTGTACTTTCTAATACAGATTATAAAAGTACGTTTCTGTTATTTGCATTGCCCAATTAATGCATTCAATAATTGTTATTTCCATGTATTTAACCCAGGCAGCCTCTACGCGCATAATATTCCATTTATATTCCTAAAAATTGCTGTGCCATACAAATTCAGATTACACAACGTAAAAAGTTCATACAACGGGAAGGTTCATTTTCAAAAATTACAAAAACTACCTACTTGTCTGTTATTATTATTGTTATTTATGCCACAAAGTAAAACACCGAAAATCTTGAAATATTTTTAATTGTTTCACTGTATATATATCTCCTTTATAATATTCATTATGTTTTTAAAATAAGTATAATCAACATAGGCACAGTAACTGGACCCCTCATTATGTTCTCTTATGTTAGATGTCAGTAGTAGCAGTACTAAATATTTATAAAATAACGTGTGTCAAAACGAACTAAAAATTGTTTAGTAAAGTATAAAAAGTCTAAAACAAAAATGGTGTGTGCCAATGCTTTTTTTGTTAAACTGCAATAATTAATTCGATCGGATATCGATGGAGATTTCGTCGAAATAAAAAGCACTCGGATAAATCGTGCCATAACGCGCACCGCGACAGGGCACATAATGTTCCCGGTAGCATGAAAAAAAAAAAGAACTTGTAGAAGAAAGTTAAAGATGTCGACGCGCCGCAGTGAAATTTACATGCCGCCGCGGAACGCCATTGTAATGTTATGTTCTCCATATTTTTTTGGGGGGTTTTTTCTTTTTTTCTTCTTTTTTTTTCTCGTTCCCCGTCCCACGTTTTTATCCGGCGTTTTCGAGAAAATCTGTACGCAGATCTGGCTGCGAACATAAAAATGCAGGTCGTGCACGCTTGCGCGTTGGCTGGGTGACCCGACATGGGTGTTTTATGGCCGACAGCTTTGTGTGTTCCGAGTAGGCATTATTTTTCCTTCTAAACTCCGTTATACCTGGAACAATGGAGAGATTAAAACATAAAATATGATCCCCGGGGTATAGTTTCGGAGTGGGGATCGGAGGATGGCGGTGTACAGCGCGCCTATAATAAATTTGGTATACCTGAGGCTCTCCCTTTCGAATAACCCTTTTTTTTCGACAGGTGCGACGTAGTGATACCCGAGGATTCATTGACTTAACAGCTCGGAATATTTTAATTTCCCTATCTACCAGATATATCTTATGCTACCATAACTAGACGCCCGGGCGGAAAGATAGCACGCACTAACAGATTTAGGCGATTCTAATTTATTTTCACGTCGCCACTGGAATTTGTTGCTATACACGGTCAAACCTGTTTTTGTGCGGTAGACAGGTACCGCATAAAAGAAACTATTCAGAAACTTCATAGATAGCTGTAACAAATCAATTTTTACAATATGTTGAAGAAAATTTTTTTATGCGGCGGAGAGGGACCGCATAAAAAAAAGTCTCAGGAAATGTGTCAAAGAATTACGAAATAGCGAGAAAGTGTTTTCGAAACGAAATAAATAATTAAATAACACTTGGAAACATTTGAAAAAAATGTAACTTCTCATTTTAAACATGGAGAATGCTGCTCAATCGCACAAAAAAAAAAAGAAATCGCATAGAAAAGGACCGCACAAAAACAGGTTTGACTGTACTATTTCAGGATGCGTTTAACAACCAGACTGCAGACTTTGTGCATTTATGAGAAAAATGGATATGCGTAATTTAAAATCCCTGAGGATATCAATTGATTTAGTTTCAACTAATATTTACCTTTGCAAAACAATTTTATTTTGCATAAAGGTCACTGTAATATTCGGACACTTTGAGAAAGACAACTTTTTCATAAGGAAATTGTCGAAAATAAATATTCGAACGATGCCTAGAAGCAGCATGAACATTATGCATGCAATTTTGTAACGATCAATATGGTATTCTAATTTCCATTATAAAAAAAATGACATGATTTACACGACGAATCGGACGTTGCATACGACAAATTTGATTTATAATTCTTCCTTTCATACTTGACAACTTTTCATTCATATGTATAAGCTCATACATAAATGTTTGCGTTTTAGATAATTAAGAATTATGGAAATTTTGGAATACTAAGTAGTCGATAAATATCCTAATAAACCTTGGCAGTCCAGAGAATTACTTATGCACCAATGATACCATTTTTACCTCAATTATTGCTTGACGCAAATAAAGGGAATAATTCATCGGGTCGACTGTTTTCTGTTCTGTTGAGATTACGATGATTACCTTATGTCTTCTTTTTCTTTTTTTGTAATTCCGAGGAAGGCTCGGCTAACGAGTCGCCGCGACTCGTCTTTCTGTGCACATTTCGTATCGTCTAATAAGAATATTAAATAACTTTTCCAACAGCCCGTTTAATCGATAACCCGCCATTATTGATTGACACTGATAAAGCTATTTGATCAGTCATATGTACAAACTATACCGAGAACAGGGTCGATTGACACACTGTCACCTCGCCTGTTGTCTCAATTAAGTTGTTATTCGAGTCAATCGTGCAACGTGGTTATTACCTGATGCTATTTATACGCGCGTACTTACACTTATTAACATTATAATCGCGAGTTATAATTACAGGAACGTAACTCGCGGTATCAGCTCTTTTTTTTCGCAAACCCGTACACGTCAGCACAGTTATACGTAAATACGCGATTCGTTTTACGTTAACTTCTTTCGCGAGAAACAACTTCTGCCTTCCGTACCGGAGTATAATGGCGGAAAAATTCGCGTACACGTATCGCATGCATTTTAATTGGTCGAACACAACCGAAACAATTAATAGTCGTACATACAATTTAAACCTGAATACGCGGGCTAATGCAAATACACATTTTTATTGATCAATTTATACAACCGGAAACCTGAACTGCGTGTTTTAATTACTCGATTAAGCATTTTATTACATCGAAAGTAATCCGAAGTGTGCATTAAATGTTACGATGCTTCTTATCGAATGTTTTACGTTCACACGCGCAATAAACGCGTACACGTTCACAGTCAATATATTAACTCGATTCCCGTTTCGATGTTCGCAGAAAAAAAAGAAACCGCTTTTACCGTCTCCTATTTCGTAATTAATATTAATGTTCGTGCAACAAGAAATGAGGTGAAATCGCGTCGGTTTCGAAAACTTAATATTTCAAAAGGATATCTTAAAAGTGAATGCAACACGCTCGTAAATCGTGACCTTAGCGTCGCAAAAACATATTTTACAACATATCCGAATTCAATAAATTTCAGCAGCTTTCACGGTTGCGCGTATTTAATAGGACACACGACGAGGTCTCGTAAAATACAATGTGTTTTAATCAAAATACCACAATGTCAACGACCGTACGGGATAACTAATTTACTTAATATTCGTCGCGACAGTGGCAAACGACTCGTATAAATAAACGTCTCTCCATTCGATTGTGCGTCTTACCTTATACGGTGGTCGATTAAATTCCACGAAAACATAGACTTGTCAACTTTTAGTTGCATAAATCCGAATGTACAATTCCTCACATATCTCCTTACATCATTACCACGGTGTATCAGCATTTTCGGTTAAACTTCGCCTAGACAACCCGGAAATTTTCACCTTTTTCTCACATAATGCTGTACGTCTCGACGCGGCGATGCCCGGAAACGACATTTCAACGCGAGGAATTCACTGGTTCGAAAATCACGTTGCTTCCGTTTCTTAGGGTCAACTGGGATAATTTTTATTCCGCGGTGCAACGATCGCGCGCGAAACAAAGATGGGATTATCAGCGAGAGAAGAGAGAGAACGTCGATCGACGTCCTCCAATGTGTTTGAAAACAGGGTTAGCCTAACCGTGAAAAAGCGCATCCGGGGTAACCGGGAGGCGAGGCAGCGCCGCCGACGGACGTGCCATAACGTTCCGAAGGAAAAGTAAATTTATTTGGCAGTGAAACCCGAGCTAACCGTTCCGTAAATTCAATCCGGAAGAATCACGTGAATCCGGTAAGTTGAAAGGGGCGATGAGATAACAGGAAAAGTGGGATCACGCGATCACGGGGTAGAGACGGAGATCGAGATCGAGAGAGAGAGAGAGAGAGAGCGAGAGAGAGGGGTGGGGGGTTGAAGAGAGCCACGGCGCGGCAGAGCAGAATCGAAACAACGAAAAGTGGTCGTTCAAGAGGAGGAAAGCATCCTATTACGCGATTTCGTTTTTCCATAAAAGCGAATGTCTTTTGGCCAGCGGTGAAGATAGTTGGCAATGGCGGCTGGTCCGGGTCGCGACCGCATCGCCGCGCCGCGCGCCGGACCGAGGACGCTCTTGTATTTGTCGAATACGAAGTCACGTACAGAATACATTATCGGGAGGAATACGGTCTATGCATGTGAAGGCTGAAAAGCAGGCAAGCAGGCAGGCAGGCAGGCAGGCAGGCAGGCGGACAGACGTACAAACGGACGAACGAACGGACGGGTGGGTGACTATATTGATTGTGTAGCCGGCTGACAGCGACAGTGACATATGTCACCGAGGCTTCTCGTTATCGCTGATTTAAACATGAGGCAACGAGGCCCTTGCCGAGTTGTCTGCGCTGCACCAGCTTCGTATTTCTGTCTACGTCTCCATCCTTTCCTTCTACCACCCCTCTGTTATTATTATTGCCACACATAGCTTTCTTTCTTTCTTTCTCTTTTCTTTTCTTTTCTTTTCTTTTTTTCCTTACACACTGTTTCCCGGATCAATGTGCATTAACCGTCACCGTCACCTTTCTGATCAGCGCGAACCGACGTCGGAAAATGTTACAACCTCCCTGCGCACAATGGCGGCATTGTCGCCGGAACGATCCCTGTTATCATCGCTTTCGCGCTGTGTATCTAGACAACTGCTGATTGAATTGATATAAATGATTGGTAAACTGTGGATTTTTCTTTTCAAGATTATGGATACATTTAAACTTTTGTTCTGGTTTCGGCACCTTGGAAGTAATTCCGAAAATGTTCATTCTCTGCATAAGAATCTAATTATTCGAAACGAGAGTGTTATTGTGGATGAATTTTTGAGGTGACACGCAACGGTCTAGTTAGGTGTTACGTGCGTTGAAACAGAGTTGCACAGGGAAGCGCAAAGAACATGCACATAATCACGTAGCGGCCCTGTCATTCTGTGCCTCGAGTTCGGTACATAAGAAATAAGGGGTGAAACGCGGGGAAAGAAAAGAAGACTGCTATGATTTATTACCCGGCCGCAAATTCTGTTTCTCCACTGTGCACGCCAACTGCGTTTGCGTTCATCTATCTTTTTCCCTTTCACGGGGTTGCCGGGCAACTTTTCCCCAGGTTCTCTAACCCCTCTACTCCTTCATTCACCCCCCTTTGTTCCGCGTCATCTCTCAAAGTGACTGACTGCCTCCTTTATTATCCGGCTGTCAGCATTTTTACAGTTTTATCCAGCGTTCTAGTATCCATTGTCCCCGAAACGAATTCGTATGGTCACAATACGTCATGAGGGACGCGACCATCCTGAAGTATTACCGCGGCATTGTTAAGTCCCCGGGGGCGAAAATGGCCGATGATGTTTGAAAAGCTATTGCGGTTTAATGGTTGATTCAAATTGATACACGGGCTATAAATTACGCGGCGAGCGCGATCCTTCTCTCGGAGATTGAAAATTCGAGGCAGCTGCCGCTTCTAAGCCGGCGCGCATGCATTTCAATGCGAAACCAATGTTAAATGTTCCGTGCGAAGTTTTCAGTTGGATCCGCGGATTGGATTTATAAAATGCCGAGCGTCCTCGGTGGGCACGACGCTTTTCACGGAATTGTTGGAACAGAAATTAACCTATTAACACACTTCGATTGCAGTTTTTATCGGAATTAATTTTGGATCCACGGGGTGTAAGAAGATTGCAAAACTGATTGCGATAATTATTTATCAAGATACAGTAGTGAAATAGAGAGTAATTTATACATCCGTAGTCTGAAATTCTTTTAAATCTTTCCCCTATTTTACACTTCGCCTCGCCATTGTTTCTCGTGTTAAGGAAACCACAAGAAGGTAGTCGTTCGAAATAAATCGCTTGTGTGTTTCGGCAGTGACAGAGGCTGAGCGTTTGGCCGGCAGTCCGGCTGTGCTTTATAAACAATAGGATTTTTGTGGACACACTTCGTGAACATTTTCTTGCGCGAGGCTTTTTGCCGGTGCAACGTTTACATCGTTCGGGGTGCGGCAGGGTAATTTAAAATTTTACGAGACTGTACCTGAGGAACCTTTTGACGAGCCCCGGCCCATTCTACTCCGTGATCCCTGACTACGGTATGTAACCAATGTCCTAATCCAGATTGACAATAGCCCGAAACATTATTATCCTGTCAAAACAAATTGTGCAGAATGCGATGAGCCGTTCCATGTTTGCGAGGGGGCGCCCCTACTACCTTATTTATTGTATTACCTCTTGCTGGCAGATTTTACGGATAACGTGCTGACTAGGAGATCCCTTTGTGGCCCGTCCGAAGGAGCTGAAATTATTTTCGGGCCGGGCGCCTCGCCTATAAGTGGTTAGTGCAGTAATAAAGACAATAAATTTTATAACACTAGGAAGCAATAAAAGTGTCCGGCGTAAATCCAGCCTAGAAAGAATTTCGATTGAACACCGCCTACTATTGCCCGAGATTTATGTAACATTATAAATGCATAATTTACGACGAACTAGTTTCCGAATACCTGAAACTGTAACGACGTTCTTGTAGCAACTCCGTTAGGCTAACGAAGTAGGTCGCGACAGTTTCCATCGAAGATTATTACGCATAAATAAAAATGTGGACCCGCATCACGCTGGTTCACGAGTTAATTTATACGCCCGTATTGAATGTCCTAGCTTTCCGCATTCCTTGTAATAATTAACGCGTTGTTTGCAACGGCGCGCAACGCGAATGGCAAGCGTTAGATTCGGTGTGCGAAAAGGTCGAGCGTGAAGGTCAGAATGGCGCCGCGTGTCGAAACCGAGACATCAGAGCGAACGGCGCAGCCATGAATCGATACTCTTAAAATATTATTTACGATTGTTCTTGTCTCGAAGTTCAATTTTCGCTGTCAGAGCCGTCGTCGTCCCGGGCGCGTTAACACGTTCGGGAAAGCCGTCGGCAAATGGCAACGCTGCCGAAGAAAATTAGATCATAAAAATACCAAGCGTGAGATTGAAAAGGCGCCGCTCGTCAAAATCGAGCGAGGGGGCGGGGGGAGGGGACCGGGGACATCAAAGCCGCCGCCGCAGCGTTAATTGATACCGATTATTAATATTTTATTTACGACTCTCTTCATCTCGGCGCTCCGATTGGTCTGGCAAGACCGTTCGGACCGTGTTAAGACTGGGGAAAAAAGTTAATCTTTCTAACCGGGCTTGACGAATTAATTCTGAGGACTTTATGCATTCACGCTCCTGTATTTTGCAATTAATACAACTTTTATCTCGCATTAAAAATTCACAGCTATCACGTTTCGGAATTCCTAAATTTTCGACCGGCGAATCGACTTGCGTCATAGCGGCCATATTGGCGTAAATTGTCATCTCGATTTTACTCGACATTATTCACGCCGGAAAAGTCGGCCGGTTGAAAAGATTAATATCCGCGGCGATTAATTCGCGGAAAATCGGTTCGGGCGAGCATCTGTTTCGTTTTTCAATATTATGTACGATATAACAGCGCAGTAAACGTTGTTTATACTAGTACAGCCGTCAATAACACATCAAAGCCGAATCGTTATCCGGCTGGTAGCTGTCGTCTTGAAATTTCCGAAACGCGGGCTGAAGGAGCTCGAGCGGCAGAGATGAAAGAGAACTATATTAGCCGTAAACTCATCCGTCAGCGTCAAAACGTCAAAGACTTGCCATTGGGGTATTAACGGCGCCATAACTTCACAGAAACAGAGGCGGAAGGGAGGAACGAAAAGGGAGGAGTAGAGCCATGGAAAAAAAAGAAGAAAAACACAGATATTCTATGGAAGCCGAGTTGTGGAAGAACATTATTTCTTCTGAGAAATATTGCGGTATAGAGAGATTTAATATTACCCGGTTTCCGCGACTGTTTAGCTCGAAACGGGAATTCAATGAGGATTATCGATTTTGTGTCGTATCTTTGCTGTCGCTATAAACAATTTGCAAATATTAATTAAAAATATATAAACATAAATCGTCGCCCGGAGATTTGATATACGGCCGATTATTATACTACCGGATGAGTAATTTGTCGAGTGAAAATGTAATTTTGTTGTTGGCGTGTTGTTCATGTTTACACTGTTTCATCGTGTCCTGATGAGAACTCTAATTGGCACGTATTATCGTTATTGTACAGCTCTTGTCTTATAATAATTGAATTGAATAAGTATCCCTCGTGTCCATTCAAAAGTTTAGTGTTATATTTAACTTTTACAATGAAAATACAATGTCCTTTTAACGAACATAAAATAATGTACACGGTTACGTGAAAATTGTCGAAGATAAAATATAATTTTACGTATATTTTCAAGTATAATTTTGTGATCGATGGTATAATTTTATCTATAATTTACAATAGGACATTTAACGCGTGTAACGAGTTGTCTATGTTAGGGGCCGTCTACATAATTTATAACGTCCAATTAACTGCAATCTGTATTCGTTGTTAAAAAGTGAAAAGAAAAACAATATCTCATTGATGCTTCCAATGTTACGTGGCATGTTATGACTTCAAGTGGCAACACACGCAATACGCGATAGCGGTTATCACAAATACTGGACAGCGAGTATGCAAAAAAAAAAATATATATATAATTATCGCGACATTTGTGTAATAAAGTAACGATGATGGAGGAACATTAACTGGTTTCGTTTGTACCGCGCGTAAAACGAGTGTTATTGGTGCATAAAATGACACGCTAATAAGGAAAATATTTTTCTCCGTTGTCGCGCCATAGTATCCGAAAAGTACAGATACAGTATGAATAGAAATTAAAAGGACGAGCGAGTAGGTACGCATACGCGTCTCGGATACACTCTACAGTTACATTCTAGCGCAATACGTTTCCCAATCTAATTATCCCTTCTCGCGGGTATGTGGTCTACATACTCGGTGCGTGGATATTGTCATAATTCGTTGTAATTACCCTTTAACATAGCTACTTCATCGATCGCTTTATCGTGCAGAAGTCGTACCAACAAGTGAAACGGCCGTAATTTTCTAACCGCGCGGAACGTTTGAATTTCAACGCGGCTGATATTCAAGTTTTTCTAATGGCCGCGAGTGCAACAGCCGCGATGCGTAACTTTTAACGCGCAGACATCTATGCAACGAATGTTTAATTATTTCCGGGGCTTTATATAAATACCTCTTCGCAATGATCATTGCGAAAGTAATTTGTAATAGTCATGAACAGATATTTATCCTCGCGAGTAACGTGACGGGCCGATCGCCCGATAAAAGAATTTCATTCCGTTGCGCGTGGCTTTTGAAAGGTTATTTATGTTACAAGTTATTACCGAAAGACTGCAATACGGATCCTAATCGTAACGTTACTACCGAACGGATCAAAACGAGCGAACCTTTTTTTCCTTCTTGTTACCGTCACTCCGGCCGTAAAAACGACTTTTCCGAGAAATTCCGAAATAACGTAATTTATTCGCTACGACAAACTTGTATGCAAGTACGCTTTTGTGAGCTCTTCAACTAAAGGAAAACGTGACGACGACTGTCGCGAATATAACGATGCGAAGCGACGGGAGTCTTCGGAGCCATGTTTGGTGAAAATCTCGGAATATCTCGGTTTGGAGCCATGGGTGACAGACTTCCAAATTTCCAGCAAAGATACGACATTTCGAGCGGTCGAATGCGGAGGTTCCGGATCCGGCCGCGACGAAACGCCGAAGCATGGGCCAATCGGCGGATGCGGGTTAACCGTCCGAACAGGTCGTCTTCTTCTGTTAACAAGTTGAAATAACAAGGAAGTCGGCCGGAGATCAGTCGCTCGGAACGTTCAGTATCCGGTGACTTAATGCGCGACAAAGTCGAGGTGCGGTCGAGGCGATAATTAAAACGCTTTTACAAAATTGTAGGCAAACAGCGCTTAAGTGGCTGTCATTCGTTATCCCGTGGGCTGTGGCAAGTCGGTAAGTCGCTGAGCGAGCAATCAATCACCCGACATTCCCTTCCCCACCGGCCCATTACATTTCTATTTTGAAAGCTGCTTATTAAGCGAGGCCGGTCGGAGAGACAGACAGGTTTCACGGTATAAAATATCGGGTTGCTGTGGTGGCAGGGACGGTTCCATGTCGAGGTAGCTATGGTAGGCGAACAGTCGGGAAGGGGGTGCGGAGAGAGTAAGGGAACGAAAGAGGAGAAGGGAAGAGAGGGAGACACACAGAGAGAGAGAAAGAGGGAGAGAGGGGAGAGCAAGGGAAGGGGGGGATGGACGGCTGTAAAAGCGGTGAAATATCAAAGCCGGGATGGGAGCTGTCATCGTCGGGCCAACATCATGGGTGGCGTGTTGAATTAGAATGCCTTCCCACACCCCACACAGGGCCAAACCCCACCGCAATTCTCCCACCATAATCCTCCGACCAGAAAATGGTGGGGATGACAGGAGAGGACAGGTTATACACCCCGGCTTGTCGAACAGGGAGGGGAAGAGAGGGTGCCGTGTCGCCAGGCGGCGTTGCGGTCGCATTCCACTCCGTGCTTCGAACAGCTCCGCCGAGAGCTACCACTATTTTCCTGGATTTCACTCGGTGCACGTCGTTTCAGTTTAATCGCTTCGTGCTACGTGAGGATCGATCGACCAGCGAGTACCGAACACCGGAGGACGCCGCTACGTGTGCCGAAAACGCATCTTCTGCGTGCAACCCCCTCCCCTCCAACCCCCCTGCAGAACGGTTTACACCATTTATTTGTGATCTGTGAGAATACATTTGTGGTTTCGTGCAGTGATTGGCTAAACAAGTGCAAAACCAAATGGTTGTCCTTGAGGAAGGCGGTATGCTGACTACTGGACATAATCAGTACCTACAGCCGGATTATCTTTCTCCGCTTCCAACCACGGTTAGTATAACAACCGATACTAACGCGTACGCGCGGAGTTTCGTTCGGAAACTTCGCCGCCGTCGGACAGCGTTCCCGTCGGTCTTCCGTCGGCACGTTCTCGACGCTGACACTTTTCGATAATAAGATACTCTCGATTAACGACAAATCCTTCGGTTGATTAGTTTATCCGAGCAAAGGATAAACAGAGGAGATTTTAGGATACTTATTATAGCGGCACGCGCTCTCCGACGGGTTGCTGTATTTTCGCACGTCTTCTACAAAACCACGTCCCGCGACTTTTAACGAACGGGGGGCCCTCCCTATAGTTTTCTAAACATTCCGTGTCCGCTCTCGTTAACGCATTCTCTTCCGTTTTCGTGTTACAGTTGGATGCGAAGAAAAGTCCTCTAGCGTTGTTGGCGCAGACATGCAGTCAGATCGGCGCCGATTCCCCGACGAAGCCGTTGATCTCTCCGCTGGATAAGACCCCGAAGGGCATGAACGCCGGGACGAACGCGAAATCACCGCCGGCTGCGAAACTGGAACGGAATACCCGCAGCAGCCCGTCGGACGGGAAGTCGTTGGCGTTCAAGCCGTACGAGACCAACGTTGTGTCGAAGAGGTCGACCGACGAGGGTCGGCCGACGTCGAAGGCCAGTGTGCACAGTGTCAGTGGTCAGGACAGTGTGAGTGTGTGTGACAACAACGTTCACTCTGAGAAAAAATCGTCCGGCAACCGGACGCCCGTCGGACGGAAGTCGGCGTCGCCGGCGACCGCGACCGCGACCAGCACACCGTCGGCAGACAGGAAAACGCCGGCGGATCGCGAGAAGACCGACGGATCGCCTCGCAGCAGCAGCAACAGCAACGGCAACAACAACAACAACGGTGCCAGCCCGATCATCCGATCGGGAATGGAGATCCTATCCGGCGGCCACGCGAAGGATTCGAATTTGGGCGCGTACAAACCCGGCCTGCCGGGATTCTCTGGGAATCCGCTTTGCTGTCCGCCCGGTCTCGCGGAGAATCCGGCGTTCAGACCGCCGTTCGCCGGCGCGTCGCCATTCTCGCATCATCACGCTGCCGCGGCAGCCCTTCTCGGCTACCCTTCGACCACGCCGACGGGCGGAAATCCGTACTTGAGCTACGCTCGCGTCAAGACTCCGGCCGGCGGCGAAGCGCTGGTCCCGGTCTGCAAGGATCCTTACTGCACCGGTTGCCAGTACAGCATGCACAGCGCGCAGTTGATGATGGGCACCGGGACCTGCCCGAGCGGTTGCACGCAGTGCGACCATCAAAAGTACGGGCTGGCGATGGCGTTGTCGTCGTTAGGCCCCATGGCGCCGCCGTCCCTCTCGTACCCGTCGACGCTCACCGGCGGCAGACCGTACGTCTGCAACTGGATCGCCGGCGACGCGTACTGCGGAAAGAGATTCACCACGTCCGAGGAGCTTCTGCAGCATCTTCGCAGCCACACGAGCCTGACCGGCGGCGATCACGCGTCCTCGGCCGCCCTCCTCAGCAATCCGCATCCGCATCCTCTGCTCTCGCCGTCGGCGGCCCTTCATCGCGCGAGCGGCGGGTCCTATCCAACGCCATCTTTGAGCCCGCTCAGCGCCAGATACCATCCGTACGGGAAACCGCCGACGGGACCGTTGCCAGCGTCGCTCGCCGCCTCGCCCTATAGCGCTTTCAACGCGTTAGGGCCTTATTATTCGCCGTACGCGATCTACGGGCAGCGGATCGGTGCCGCCGTACATCCATAAAAAGGATACTCGGTGTTTGTATAATGAAGAACAGTGTACAGGATATAGTGTAAAATAGAGAGAGAGAGAGAGAAACTGCGACTCTTCGACAGACTGTTGTGTAAATAACGAAACGTGTATAATATAAATTTATTTAAAAAATATATATATAAATAAATAAATCTATATATATATATATACATATGTGTGTATAAATACAGAATTATGATTAAAGTTTATAAAGATATATTGACAGTTTGTTTCATCGCGAGATCATTCTTTGCTGAAATCCTATATTGAACATCGTACGTCTCACAACATTTTGATTATTCTACTCTAGGGAAGAACATGTACACCACGGGAACAACGAAACGAAAGAGGAAGTTCGCCGGTTTTCGAACGATATCGGGATATTTTGACGTGGCGGTAAATCGTGTGGAAACGTTTCCTTTTGTTTCACGGCCGTGAAGAAATTGAGACTTGTGAATCGTCGAGACCGGAAACAATGTCTGTATTGAAAATTGCCTGTGCCCCCTTCGGTTCTCGAGCTGTTCGATATACGTATGTATATGTATTTAACGATTGTGTTTCGAGCGATGCGTTCGCTGCATAACTTCGGAAAGCGAACACGATCGCATTCTCGGCGAAATTGTGCGACGTCTGTCTCTCTGTGTACCCGCGTCCACTTATGCCAACACCCGACGCGACGCGACGCGACGCGCGACGGTCGTGCATGTTCTATGTCCATGATATAACTGTGATATTACGCTATTTTTTCTTTTTTCTTTTTTTCTTCGAAGAACGAATAAGAAATACTAACAATGGTATCTAAACTATCTCTGCGGCAAAATGCATATTACGTCTAACTTATTTGCATCGTTTTGTATATGAGAAGAGACACGTGAGAACGGAAACGAAAGTGTGCAGATTATTTCACCCGATTCGAAAATTTACTGTCGTGTTGCGAGAGAATACGCAACGTTTTCAAAATTCATTCGGGCGCGCGTCAGATTACATTGTCTACCATGTAAAGTATTCTGATGGAATCGTAATGTATGATATAATATTATTTGCACTGTAAATATCTCTTGTAAATATCGTTGAGTTTCCATACCGCTTTAATAAAAACAATGTTTGTGGAATCATTAAATATATGTGTCTTTACTAGCATTCTCCTCTTCACCTGGCTGTTGTGCAATCCATACTGTGCAGTTGTTGTTGTTGTGCTTTATGTTTATAACTTCTGTGAGATTATTTTCACGGAATTTAAGAATTAGAGAATTTGATTCAACAATTTATTTCATTTAATCATCTTACCGCAACCGTAGTTTGGGATCAAGTCGTTCAAATGGTCGAAATTGTTTTCTTAATCATACTTATAGCTTTTATATTTCATTAAAAATTATTTTTGAAACCATTATTGATTTCATAAAGATTATTCTTTACTCCAAAACGAACTGAGGCGGCTTCTCGGAAGCATTAGTCGCAGAACTTGAAAAATACGTGGTGTTTGTTTGAAATATATCAAAATATTTATTTATTGCGTTCGTGTAATACTGAAAAATCGCGCATACTTTAACAAACGCGTCGTTTCTTGAGAAAAGCACAGAAGGACGAAGCTTATGTACGCAGATAAGTTGCTTGGTGTCGGGATTGAATTTTTGAGGGTTAAATTCAGTTGAGAACTATATTTGTTGTCGTAATTAAATGGAGTGAAACTTTAGTTAAGGGTACGTGAGCTACTGATAAGAAATGTGAATTGTATCTCGAGATTTTTGCATGAGATACGGACGATTAACGTTTGTCCTCGTTACTATTGATTCGGTGAGATTAAACACTATATACATGAGTATGCAGTCGCTTTTTACGACTTTTTCTAAATCCAACCAATTCATACCCTTCATCGGTTACGTGTCACCTGTAAGATTGTTTCATAGCCATATTTAGGTATTAACAATGACAATTCTTCCGACTTAGAATATTTTCCTTCTATATGTAGTATTATATACATTTGTATTTCATTTTATACATACGAAAATGATGCAATGTTACAACACCGAAGTGTTTAGTACTTGATTAAATAGAAACAAATTTAGTACTGTCAAAAATATTTTGAATAATGACACAGCAACATTTAGCTGCGCCTTACGGTCGCCGCTCGAATGCTAAGGGTTAACTTCTTGCTTTTACGCTTAGTCCTAAAGGGCCCAGTTAAAAATCGCATATCTATTTTCATTCTAAAACTAAATGTTTCTTCCGTCTCAGAATATTTTCATTTTATTCGTACGAAGCTGATCCGATTTCCACATATATTGTCTCAATATTTAGTAATCTATTAAATACAAGTTTTGCGGTGCAACAAACATTTTGTAATATTTTTTGAAATTTCAAAATTTCACAGTGGTGCTTCAGAGTCACCGCTCGCGTGCTAAGGGTTAATATCGCAGGGGAGTCGCGAGGACCCGCATGTATTTTGTCCACGAAAATATTCAAATTTCCTATTACGCTGCCGTCTTTCCCCCCAGCCGTGCAGTTAACACCTCGGACACGTCTTCGGCAGGTCGAACCGAGCCCGGCGATAAGGAAAGCCGTAAATTAAACTTGAAGAATCGGCGTCGATTGACGCGGCGGCGCTCGTTTTGATGTCTTCGACGCTCGAGCCGAGGCCCGACGGCGCGGCAGCTTTGACGCCTTCACGCTTGACATTTTTATTACCACTGCCGCCGCGGTGCCCGAAACGTTGTGCCTGTCCCCAAAGTGTTAATCGATAATTATTTCTCGTTGCATAAAACTTTGAAATTTGTCCGCGCGACCCGGCACCCTCCGTCCCGGTGTCGAAAACAGAATTCACTCGGGCCGTTTGATCTCGGCCGGGTCGATCGGCTCTCGCGTTTAGGTTTCCGCGCGAACCTCGCGGCTCAAGCGGCGATACAAATGGAAAGCGGCGGAGGAACGGATGATCCGTCGGGGTGCTCGGAACGGGAGTCGGAAGCGGCAAAAGGATGAGCGGGTATAGTTTTGATTCGCGCCACTAGGGTGCCGGGGACCCGTTCGTTCGTGTGCGCGCACGAACCGGCGAGTCTCGATCCCCGGGGGCGCCGAGGAGAGTAAATTTATTTCTTTCATTACGGACGGAGCAGGTCGCGAGTTCTCGGATATCAACGCTGCAAGGCGGGGCGCATAAATCTGCAGCCTAGTGTCGGAAGGCGGAAAAGGAGGAGGTGGGGGGGGGGGGGGAGGAGGGGGGGGCGGGGGGGGGGGGGGGGGGGGGGGGGGGGCGGGGGGTGGGGGGAGAGGACGAGGGGAGCGGCGAGGGCGAGGGTGAAAAACGCGGAGGAGCGACGGGAAGGGACACCGGGGAGAAACGGAGTGGGTGGTTGAAGGTTTTTAGACCCACGCGGAGGGAGAAGACTTGCTTTACCCTCTGCGTACGTCGTTTCCATCGCCAGGGTGCCACGACAGGCGGTGGCAGGCTCAGCTGGCTCAGCAAAGTGAAATATTCGGTGATTTTAACCGTCCGGATGAATAGTCTCCTCGTATTTCGCCTTCCGGGTTCGTTCCGCGGATTGGAATTCATGTTATTTCGGTACCATTATGCGCATCGCTGGATCTCAATTAGCGACTCGTCCGCGCTCTAACTGGAGTATTTACGTGTAGATACATCTAACCGCGCCGGTTATACCGCCCGTGATTCGATCTGCCGAGAAACATTGTACGTTTCGCGGTTTACAGAGGCTCGCCGACCGGACGGATAACAAGTACAGCTAATCGCGTAATGGGACCAATAATCATTTTTTGTTTTTTTTTTTTTTTTTTTTTATAATGAATTGCCGCCGATAAGTGCGGGCGGCAACGACGACAGTGGAATGTATCAATCGTTTCGCCAATTGACCCCGTGACTTGCGATTTTTTCACGGTTTCGCTCGCGATAGCCACGTTAATACAATTTGCCGAACGAAAAGTGAATTGCATGTTCGTTGCACGACATCGCTCGCTCCGACGATTAGGCGTTAACCGTTCGAATGTCGTCACGTTGACGAGGTCAGGTCGACGCGTCCGATTCCCGAAGTTGCAAACAAATAAATTGACTAATTATAGAACGAGGTATCTTTGTGCCGGCTCTGGTTTAGCCATTAGTTACGAGCCCCCCCGGGTTTAGCGGGCGACATTTTGTCTGGAGCGAGCACGAAAGTCGTAAATAAGAATTACAAGATAAATCATCGGTTTTTTCGACATCGAGCGTACTGGACTCTATTTCCGGCGGCGTCTATTTATTCCGGCCGTGTCTTTTTTTTTCGGGGGCTCCGAATAAACGGGAACGTTTATAAACATAATAGAAATTTATTTTAATCCGCCCGGTGTTAACGGTTTTGTCTCGGGAACGCGGGGGCGCGGAAAAGAAGGGGGAAAAAAAAGAATGTAGAAGAATTAGTGTCGGGCGCGTGACTTCGCTCCGAGCCTCAAGAGTGATTTTATTGATCTTCCGCGTAATATATTTCTAACAGCTGTTCCCCGCATCAGCTTTGAGTCCCCGGTACTTTCCGACAAGAACTATTTCTTCGGCGTTAACGCCGGGACACTGTAAAGTATTCATGGTAATGGCGGAAGGGAAAGTGTAAATCTATCTTCAGGCATTCGCCGTCGTGCCCGTCGTCGATCGTCTTTCACGCAAACGTCATGTTCTTGCTATGTAGATCGCTGTGCCAGCTAGATCTGTCACATGATGAGTCGCCTATCGGACGTTCTGTCCCGTTGCTCGAAACGAAGTACATCATCTATTAACCCGAGCGCGATGAAGCAAGCAATTTAGCAGCGGCGTTGCTCTGAAAAACGATTCAATCAGCGGTAACAGATTGCGCTCTGTCTTTAATCGAAAGATAATCGACGCAACCGGAACTCTAGTAATGACGGCGACATTAGTTTATCGACTCGTGGATCACGCGTCATTCCCTCAGACACAAAACCACACGGAACACTAAAAACGGGCGTCGGAACAGACTATATAAATCTTTTCCATTGTTCTCGTTTAGAAAATCTCGAGACTTAGAAAAGAGAGACTTTAAATTCTATTTACGGTCACTTATTCAAAATAATATTAGCAGAATACGTACTATTTTCGAATTTGGAACGATATCAATTACCATGCCTACATTAATTATACTTATTCTTAAAGAACAACGAATATTAAGAAAAAGATATTGTGTCATTGTGAAAACCCTTACGCGTGAACAAAGATTAACATTGTGTTTTACTAATGTTCTTTACTAATCTCTTTATTTAATATCCCCTTCGAAATGTTATCCAATATTTCCGAAATTTAGTCACAGCTATTATTTGTTATTTGATTATTAATAACTCCCTTATGAATACGCAGTCTTTCAATATTCATTAATAGTAACGCGGCTTGTAAATCCGGTTCGAAGTGCTAAGCGTAATTTACTTGTTCAATAATTTGTAATTTTATTGTCATTGATTTCGTTTTACGAGGTGTATATATTATGAATCGCATTTAATTTACAGGTGTACAGTAACTGACATTAATTTCTGATCACAAAGTTTCGGGATTAATGTTCTGTTCGACCGTATAAATCTACCCGAAGCATTTTCGGGTCAACCCGTTGTCAAATTATGTTTTATGTCGCTCTCCGTAGAAATTGGTATATACTTTTGTTAGAGTAGAGATTGCAACGAGATTGAAGTTGAGACATTTAAAAAAACTATACGTTGGTAATGGTAGACGTCTCAACGAAGAAAAGAAATTTCATAAAAGTTCCAGTTGATGTGATTTCCGAGCGTCCTGGGAAAAATTCATATAGTAAATTGTATTCAGCGGAGAATTAATTTCCATTTTTTAAATATCATTCCAAACGCGGTAGCTTTCATTTTTCATTTCCGCTCTGAAATGTAATGTTTAGGAATAATATGCTGGCGAGCGACGTGTTATTTCCCATCACTAAATAAGAAATATGGTTTCCTACTTTTTCCCAACGATTAAAGTTGCACCGGAAATTACAACTTTCTCCGACACACGTCTGCAAACCCACACCGACGGACACTGAGAAATCAAACAGTGCACTTCGTGTTACGACGTATGCGTCGCTATTGTGTCGGTTGTAGGTGTCGCGATTAATACCCATTCTGTTTCGCCGTGTGTTTTTTTTTGCTATCCTGTCCGGATCTATCTCGATAACCAGAAAGACGAGAACAAGTCGCAAACAAACGATTTATTATCATCGAACACTTCCGGAACGCGGGTTTCTCGTATTCTCGAATCATTCTTAATACATTACTGGGATCAGCGAAGGTCTTGAGTCTAATCAAAAGTCCACGTGTGGTCTTATGAATTAGGTTTGAAATATATTCTGGAGGACTGAATGAATTCTATCAAATGCATTCGCAAATAAATTCTACCATGAATTTTACAAAATGAATTCTAAAATACATTCTAAAATGAATCCTTCCTCGTGCCATTAGTCCGACAATTTTTGACTGGCATTTTTCGCTGGCTCGTTTTTACTTAAAAATTTATTCCTGTCGCGTGTGTTCGAAATCAAATTCTAATTCTATTTTAGTCTTCTCCCTTTTTTCGTTATTGTTACGCCCCCCTCGGGATGTTTCTATGTATAATAAAACATTCTGAGCTTTCACTTCAAAATGTTTTAATATTGAATACAGCCATTTTGGTTGCAAGTGGATGATCCTCAGCGTGCTTCCGTGGACGTCATAGGCGTTCCAGAACGTCCTGTACGTTGTCCAGGTAAAAAAAGGAAAAGAGATATTAATATTCATTATGTTTTAAAGATAAGTGTAATCGATATGGGTACAGTAATTGGGTCTCTGAGCGTGGGTTATTCTTGACGGAGAAAACCGAGAAAAGGAAGGTGATGGACGATTTGCAGGTCCCGTGTGCCCCGCGCCGTCGGGGTTTTAGCATAACTTCGATCAAAGAAAGTCCGTTGTGTCCTCGATCGAATCTTTTTGTCGTCGGGAACACGTCCCTGAACGATGTCTATCAGCCATCGTGGCCAGTCTTACGAGTCAGGGCAGACAATTTAGCACATCAATAACAGGCCGTGGATAAAAGCAGCCCATACATCGTGGCTGACGTATCGTTTGTAATAAAACACAAAGGGGGTCTAGCCGCCAGCGGCATCTGTGTACCGCGCTGTGCAGCCGTTCGTTCATTCTTGCTGTTATTAACAGGCCGTACATCGTGGATGTTTTCTACCTGCCATCTCCCGTCGAGTCATACATCACCGTTGAATGCGCGACAGCAAAGAGCAACTATAATTCATCTATAAGCTACAGCCGATCCCCCTCGGCAGAAATTGTGGAAGACGAAATCGATAGGGCAAACCTTGCTGAAGGTTTTACGATGTTCGCGCTTCTGACACATAAAATTGAATTTTTAGAGGATGCAATCGAGGGGGAAAGATATCGTTGACCCGCCGGCTTTCTTTCTTCGATGCCCCTGAAACGCGGAAACTCCTTCCGGCAACTTTAAACTTTGTATCGCGGTCGCGGGACGCTCTTCCTAATGTACAGGATGTCCCAAAAATGGTGTATCTACTCGAAAAAGTCGATTCCCGAGGTTATTCACGGTAACTTTCTCCTTTGCGAATATGTTCTCCGCGGCTCTGTTAACGGGGCCGGCACGGTTTGATCAAGGATCAAAGTCTAGACAAACTGCAGCTTCAATATTGCAACGAGCAGTTCAGAAGTGGTCAATTGTGTTTCCCAAAAGTCCAATCTACGTCTGTATGGAGCCGAAATTGCGAATTTCCACCTCATCGTGGAGTAATTTGCAATATTCGGCAGAAAATTCGAATTCTGAAGCAACTATGACGTCGCAAGATGGCCGCCGCTGAGAGATTCTCTTAATTGCGAGAGATTTAGTGAGAGACATAGCAAAGACATGTACAAACACGGTGGTATGCATTTTTAATTGATTACTTACTTATTTAAGACGTAAAATGTCTAGAAAAAAGGCACAGCGTAACATTAACAGTAACCTTAAGAAGTTATCCACGGAAAACCACGGACCAATCGGAGCGCGGCTACAGCGGACGGATTCCGGCTCGGCCAATCCCGACGCCGCGCTCAAAGGGACCTGCTTCTGATTGGTCCGCGTTTTTCGTTGATAACTCCGGAACAAAGCGGCGGAGAACATTTTCGCAAAGGAAAAAGTTGCTTCGAATACAGTATGCTTTAATAATAAAATTTCTATTTGGCTCTAGATTTTTATAATTATCGTAGAACATTTTTATTTCGTATAAAGATTCGAACTCGATCCAGCTTGAAACTCGGCACGGAGTATCGAGAAATATTTGGTATATATATTTTTTATGGGTGAAATGACATGTTGATTGTCGCTTAGGGGATTGTCGAGAATACGACAGCCCCGTAGATTTTGCTTTCACGTCGGTGTCTCCCGCAGCGTGATCGTACGCACGGCGCTGAACGCAAGAATCAACCGCAGGCCGGTGATGCATTGTGCCTCCTTGTTACTTCCATTTACACCCAGCATGAATGCGAGCCTCTGTTTGCGTATGAGCGCATTTAATTTCGATGATACGACTTACCACCGGCCGGCTCTTTCTAAAGGATTTCTGCGGGTATCGTGTAGCAAATCAATTCAGACGTTCGCTGATATGCCTATTAAGGTATTTCCTAATAAATCGTGCGTGTTGCGTGTGCCTAAGTAGACTGTGGACGTTCAGACGCTTATCTGCGATTATGCGGAACTCTTCAGAAGGTGTTCAACATGTTTCTACGTATAATAAATAATTTATACCCTCCTTGATTTAATTTACCTACTCGGGAAACTTTGAGGAAGTCTTGAAAGTTGTATTATACAGATAGTAAGAAGCAGAGGCTAATGTAAAAATTATTTACAAAATCAGACTTTGCGCCAAAAAGAATCTCATTTCTGCATCAGGAAGTCATTGCTATATAATAACATAATTTAATTCCGATTCCTTTCAAGACTATTATTCGAAAGAAAATGCTTATGCTTCTTTTTTTGATACAAGACGACAATCAAAAACGTAAAAAAATAATTGCAGACATGTTTAGTAACTGTGGAAAATATGGCATACTTTTTAAGGCATACTTAATTTAATTCTTGCGCAACAAAAAATCTTTTAAAATTAAACGAGTATTTACGTAAATAGTAATATGTTTTACCTACAGAAAGTAGCAATATTTAATAATTGTACATTTTCGATAAAGGAAATTCTCAAGTATTTTTGAAAATGTACTTGCTGCGTCTGATTGCCTATTTCACCTTTGCAGAACCACTTACAGTTGAATGCTTAAATACAAGCTATTTGCATCGAGCACAATATCTAAGAGACGATAATAGCATTCCGAAAACATTTCACGCTTATAATTGCAAATTTTTCGTACTCATTTTTCATGTCATCGCTTTTCAAGTTAATGGTTATCTTATTTAAGAAGGAAATACACGGGCAGAAGTGCTATCTCATATTCATTTCATCATTTCTCATTGATTATTCACGAGAGGATAATGTATAGTGGTACAGTTTCCCGATGCGAAATGCTGAGGTTAAAGCTGTTATCAATCCAAGCTATTTCCATCTAGTGTTGATGTGTTTGCCGAGATCTACTTGGATTGTTTATTTCAGAAACGATCGATACTTGCAAAATCTAATCCGTCGCATGTCGCCTATCGCATTAACGCAACTTAACAGGTTAACCAGTTTGATTAAGTTCAAAGTTATATCTTAAATAATATTTTCAAGCGAATTTATAGGTCAGAAAGAATGTTCCCATATATACGTTTTTGTAAATAGAACAGCCAATAAAATAGTAGCCAACAAAAAAGACAAATTCGACTGTGTATATAATCTGTTGCCCTTCAAATGACCTTAGCAGGAGTCGCAGCAAAAGCAATATGTTTATGAAGGAATGTGTTCAAAATGGCGGCACACTATGTAAGAACGATTAAAGAAAAGTATTAGCACACTTATATATTTATATTAAATTATTATTTACGTTATGCAGCCAACAGCCACTCGGATGATATAGCAATCTGCCTGGCATGGAACTTTTTTGGAAGTTTCTGGGCTTGCTTGATCCCATCCATTTTCGTTTTGCGGTTAACCAATATAAAATTCTTGCTGATATATTCTTAGCTGATTGATCCAGTGGTAAATACAAAACGTCAACGTGATATTATATTTTTGTCTTTAATTTCTATAGATCCGTAAAAATCACAAAATGGCGAGCAAAAGGGCGAACGAAATCCGGGTAGAAAGAGACGAAAGTCGTTCGGATCGGGGCGATCTGTATTTATAACGACGTGGAAGCAGCGCGTAATCAACAGCTGCTTGAAATCCAATAAGATTTGCTCGATAGTAAGTTTTACGCGGATCAACTTCAGCGCGGCAGCTCCAGACGCCGCTCTCGCCGTTTCATCGATCACGGTGCCGTCAAAGAGACGGCGTTAACGATGCCCAGCTGGCTGACGTTTCCTTTGAGTGGTCGGCTATGAGACAGAGACACCACCAGATCCAGTTTGCCCGTAGTTGTCACGGTTTTAGTAACGAAACTAGGCAAGTCTGTCGAGAGAGAAAGAAAGAGAGAGAGAGAGAGAGAGAGAGAGAGAGAGAGAGAGAGAGAGAGAAAGAGAAGAAGTCGCGGTAACCGGCGGCGCGGCGGCTGCACTGAAAACAGGGGGAACTACGACGGAGTGAAAAGAGGTGAGAAAAGTGGGTGGAATCGAGGGAAAGGGGTGAAGTGTGTATTAGGCACGGAGGGGTAGGAGGAAGGAAGAGGAGGGAGGGAGAGGCGAGGGAGAGGGAGAGAGAGAAGGAGATAGAACGCGACGGACCGGATGATGAATTAGCCGAGGTGACCTCTCGCGCGAAATCTCTCCTGCTAGCTCTCGCAGTAGGCAGCTCCCGGGATGTCGGCCCCGAGATGATGGATCGCTCCGCGTCACGGAGCCATTCATCACCTCCATCTATCAGCCACCCCTTCACCTTGCTTTAGAAAGCGAGCATTCGACGGCTATCTACTCGCTTCGGATAGTGATTAATGTTGATCGGAGCGCTGCTATTCGACCTCACTTCCATCTCTATCTCGGTCTTTCTCCTTCTCTTTTTCGTCCTGTCCTCCTTCTCCTACCACCGGTTCCCTGTCCCTCTCTATCCCCGCGAGCTGCGCTACGTCCACACGTTTCTAGACGTTGACTTCGTATTGACTATGCGCGTTCATCTTCTCCGGATCGTCGGACAGGTCGTTGGGAACGGCGTAAAGGATGACCTCCCTGCCGAGCGACGCGACGCGACGGTTCCGCTAAAATAGTGGTCTACCAACACGCCTTTGCATTCGATTCTTCCGAGCGGAACCAGTAGTCTAATCCGGAGACTTTGATACATCTCGGTACAGTTCTCCGTTCCGTTATCCGGTCGGGCTTCCGTGAAGGTTATTCCGAAAATATTGGACCGTTCGGGAGACGAATATTTTTCCTCGAGACAGACGTAAAGCGGAGCCTCCTTCGCCATTTTTGCGAGCTGCGACTACTTGCGAATTGTTAGCACGGTTGCTATTACACAGCTTGTAAGCGCCGCTTGATGTAACTCCTGTAGTGGGACTTTTGTCATGTAGAGTGTCACTGTGACAACAGAATGTTTACCTTTATTCTTTCAAGGTTGCTTCAAGGTTTTCTCAAATGGAACGATTTTTGTTTTGATATTATGGGAGCACAGAAACAAAACAAAGTCAGCATACGTCTCTCCCGTGACCTTGATGCCGTGCAGGCGAACGGCACAGTGACACGTAAACAAAGAAAGTTGAAAACTTAAGACGCGTGGTTTTGTAATAATCACCCTATTTTCTCCTACGTTTCAGCTGAAGCTAAATTTTCTATGACTACCGTAGAACCTCGCTAATTGCACGAAACCAGCCTGAAAATGCCTGCAAAAATTGAGGTGCGTGCACCGAAGAAAGAAGAACACCGATCACGTGATGTGTTTTCCCGATCCGTGATGCCGCTTACCACCAGAGTCCAAGTTTCAGAGTTTCCGACAACTCAGAACGGGAATCCCTGCTATGCAATGAGGATTCCGCGCAACGAACGAGGTTGCATCGAGCGAGGTTCTACCGTATAACGCCGCGTTCGCGGGCGAACGTTTCGAAAACTGCAGAATGGTTTCTTCGCAGTTGATTTCCCGGGGCCCGTGTAAACACGTTACGGCGGCGAACTTGCGCGATAAATTCGTTGGCAATCAAAGGGAAGACGGCGTCCCTCGGATTATAGATATCTTATAATATCCAGCCGAGGAATTACACGCGCCGGGGCAGGAATAACCGAGGATACTTCCGCGTCCACGTCGCGCGTCAGGAGCTTCTCGCGGCACCGCGTCGCGTCGCGTCGCGTCGATACGCGACCGCCGAGAATTCCATAAGGAAGACACCAGAGAATCCTCCGCGAAACTTTAACGCACGGGAATAACTAATTGTGGGGTCAGAGCTGATGTCAAGAATTTACATAATACGACAGCGGCATAGCGATCAGCTGAGTCGACGCGGGTCGGTGGCTAGGAAAGAGGCAACCACCGTTGCGCCGCCACGGCTGATAATGTTGCACAAGTCGTATATCCTAGTCTTCTTAATGGTACGGCATTAACCATTTTTTTACGCGGCCCCTTCTACGATCGGCCCCGACTTCTGCACGCCCCTTCTTCCGCGGTCACCCGATGAATAGTCGCGGGTATAATGAATAACGATAATTGATGGACGCCTTTGAATTTTCCTTTTATTTCGCTGGCCGACAGCCGGCGTCGATGCGCCGCCATGCATGATTCATACGTGTACACACAATGTTATCGCATCCGATGAAACGTCCTTTTCGCGTACCTTTGACGAGAGGCGGCTGCGATTCTTCCTGATCGAGCGTCCTCCGAAAGGACAAACCGATCGAAAGACGTTCCGTTTTTGGGCCCATGGGCCCGGGATAGTCGCGTGACCTTTTAATTAATCATTTTCATTCACAGACTTAAGATCCGTCTTGGTCTTGATCCGACGGGTCTTAAGGGGGCCGCCAGGCATTTGGCCTTGACTGTCACGCTATGTTACCCTGTGCCTTGTATTCTAGACATTTTACGTCTTAAATAAGTAAGTAATCAATTAAAAATGCGTACCACCGTGTTTGTACGTGTCTTTGCTACGTCTGTACGGAGCCTTTTTTTCGATACGAACACTAAATCTCTCGAAATTAAGAGAATCTCTCGGCGGCAGCCATCTTGCGACGTCATACTTGCTTCAGAATTCGAACTTTCTGCCGAATATTACAAATTACTCCACGATGAGGTAGAAATTCGCAATTTGGGCTCCATACAGACGTAGATTGGACTCTTGGGAAACACAATTGACCACTTTTGAACTGCTCGTTGCAATATTGAAGCGGCAGTTTGTCTAGATCTTGACCCTTGCATAGGTATATGAATTTCAAACCATGCCGGCCCCCTTAAGTTTGTGACTAAACTTGTTACATTTTTTGCTCTGTATTATCGATATCCTGAATTCTGACGCAAGAAACGTGCCTTAAGTTTTTCGCTTCATTTCGCAGAGAATCCAGATAAAATATAGCTCAATTTGTAGTTGGAGATATTTTCCAATGGCATAGAAATGCTCGGATTCCACGGCATGCACATCGTCAATTTTTGGCCTACTTCGAACGCTTATATTGCCAAATATCTGCATAATCTCGGCAACTCCTGACCAGCGCGCAGTAGATTGAACCTTTCTCTTTTGAACGTGTCCTTTAAAAGCGACAAAATCTTCTTATATAAGGACGAAAGCTTGAGACACGTAAAACCATTTCCCGAGGGTAATGTAGTCGCTCTACCTTATCTACGGAGACTAGGCTCTGGAAATCCTGAAATTTGTTTTTCAACTAATAGATATAATATTAACCGATCCCTCTAATAACATGTGGCAGCAAAGAAACATTTAAAACAAAAATGTGTTTTCCGATTGTTTTTGAGCCTGGAAGAAAATGTGCGTAGGAATATGTTAATGTTGATTTTCCCACTTCTCGAGTCGCGTTGGGGCGATACCAAGGTCTAAGAATGTCGCATTGTTCGCGAATGTTCACTGTGCCACGTGTTTGAGGACAAAACTGCATTTCAATTATGAAATCCATTTTTAAAAACGAAACACACGCCGCCGTGAATATTTCACGATTCAAACATGTGCATATTAAGTTGGAAATTTATTGAACGGAGCATTTGAACGAATGCTTCAAGATATCAGGCAAAAAAAAAGAACAGCAATAAAATATATCAGCACCGTGAATATTTTACTATTCGAACATGCGCATACTAAATTGTACATTGATTAAACAATTGCCCGTAGATACCAGGAATATATAATTAATATATGTTACACAACGTTATATTTTTCAACTGAAAATCCATCAGCGGTGATAATGTTGCATATTTTCCTTTTTATACCTTTTTCCGTCACGACTCGTACGATCGAATCTCGAATTCAGCTGTAAACGTGCATTAACATCTGCTTGTCGTTTTTTCTTCTGAGAGCATAATATCCGACCGAAGCAAAAAATCGTGGAACTAGTATATTAAGCACGTCGTAGAATTGATAGGTTAATGATAGTTCTTCGGTTGAGGACTTTATTAGAAGCTATTAAAACTCGAAGAAACAGAACGGGGTCTGTTCGAGCAACGGATTGAATTTAAAATCAGCACGAAGTGAAATCGTTCGATTAATTCGTCGGGAACGGGCCTAAAAATTCATCAAAACGACCCGCAGTTAACCAGAAAATTAGCAATCACAAAAATTATTACCGCTCCCGCGTGCCGTTACGATGAAACGCGAACGTTTGCTCTCGGCCCTGGCAATTGGTGATTACTCGGTGGCGTATCCGAGCGTGCCCCGCGATACAGATCTGATTATACAAACGTATCGTTAAATTAATTTGGTGGAAAGTTTCTCGGGAACGCCGTGCCGGCGGTATCATATTTTTCATTCGTTTTGCTTTGTTTCACGAAAGCGATTCCGCCTCTGGAAATCAAATTAATTTCCGAGTCGATCACCGGTGCTCGGTTCGAAAAAGAAAATACGACCGAAAGAAAAAAAAAAAAGAGCGTTTTACGACATCATGCCACGGCGCTGTAGTTTCGAGTGTGTTTGACCGCGCCGCGTCTGCAGCCTATCCACCAGTGCGCTACGCTTGTAATTACCTTAAATTATTGGATCGAGCATGAAGGAGGGAGTTATCTCTCAATCTAGTCGACTACAAAGGGGCCGACAGATTAATTGTGATTGGTGTAACGGAGCCAACTGACAAGAGACTTTACTCACGTTTGATTATATATGTGTCATACACGCGTCCGTACGCGCCGCGGTTGCCTGTGTTGCGTGCGCGCAAGCACCGCGTACATACACACACACACGCGCGCCGAACCTACTTCTGAAAGCATTCACTTTTTCTTCGTTGCCCTCTTCGTTGCAGCAGCTGACATTTCTTAACGCCAATTAACGATTTCGTGACGCGGCGCGAGAATGCGAAATCCGTTTGGAAATTTTAGCTCGCGCTCTTCCGCAGAAATGATTTTCACACGGGTATTATGGTCTTCCGAAGTTCGTTAGAAATTCGCGCGCGAATAATCGAGTCGTTTCTCTGTTTCCCAAGCATTGCTCGAACGTCTACAGTTTCGTAAATAGAGCACACAAAAAATCCGCAGTCTAACTATTATAATTACAGTGCTTTTGCGACTACAAGCAGAAATCGGATGCGCGAACGATAACAAGATGGAGAAAGAAGCATTTGCTAAATATTTTGCGTTCAGCGTGTACATTACAATATTTATATCTGCTTGTTTTCATTTCATTCGCAAAATAAATTTTGCAATCTGACCGGCGACGGTAGGTGTTCTATATCGGGCTGTTCTTTTTGTCGTTCTTTCAGTATTCCTTGACATGCTTTTTCTCCTTCGAGTCTTGATCGACGTGTTAAGTAAAATGCATTAATCCGTTCGGTGAATGATATTAACGTACGCGCGAAAGATTGTTCATTTCTCATTATTAATTTGATATTTCCGTAGCTTTCTCGTTACGATCGGCCTTTTAATTTCACGTTAATACGCTCGGAACTCCGCGGGCGTTGATGTTTTCAGTAAGATGTAATAACACGTTTCGCCTGCCATACATTCCGTTGTTGTTGGTAACATTGGAATTAAGAAACATGGTAGTTTATTCGTGCGCGACCGGCTGAAACGTAAACGAGCACCAATTTACACTGATGAAACTGGTTTTTACGAGCAGAGAAGAAATCGCGTGGGTAATATCCCGCCGCGTCGTTCGAAGAAAATAAATTCTCCGGGTATGCTTCAAATATGTAAAATCATTAACTATTCGAATAAGTTTATTCTTGTTTCTTTCCCGACACGCCGATCGCCCGGACGTCTAAGCCCGAGCATAATGAGAGGTAATGACTTCTTAAAGGGCAATGATATGCAGGCTTTTTCCTTAACCTGATTACGCTCGGTTATTCAACGGGCTTTAAATTAATTTCATTTGCAAGTGTAATAGTACTTGTGCCACTCGATTACACGTGGCTCATTAAATTGTTGTTTCATATCGTCGTGATCAAACATTTTCGCACCGTTTCGAGTATTTATGTTGTTTTCCAGAAAATAAATAAATTGCACTCAACCACGAAAACGCGGACCAATCGTAGCGCGGCTATAGCGAGCGGATTCAGGGTGGGAGACAGGCCCCGCCCAGCGGCGCGTTCCCGTTGGCCGTCTGCTGTAGCTGCGCTCTGATTGGACCGCGGTTTTTCGTTAATAACTCGAAAACAAAGCAATAATGTGAAGTGGGACGAGGGGCGAACTAATTCTTGTGTGATTATATAAAAGAAGATGTACTGTAAATATTGTAATTGGTCTTAAAGCGGAATTCTGTGGAATTAACAAAATATGCTCTATTAATGTAGAAAATTTCGCAAATATTTCATACTATATTCAACATTATTTTTTTAATAGAATACGTTTAATGAATTGCTATTTAAAAAACAAGACTTTTCATCGCAAAAGTCAGCTCTTCAATTTAAAACAAAAATGGAGAGAAAATATTAAATAGGAGCGTCAGGATATCTCATTAAAGAAAAACAATTTTTGTGGCGAAAAATGCTGTTCTCAAAACGTCCCAGTTTCAATGTTTATTACGACCGTAATATTGATTAAAATGTACTTATTTTTTCGTTTTCGAGGTCCATGGAGATTTAAGAAATAACGTTCGTTGATATCGATACGAGAAAGTTTCTTTTTTCGGCTAAATGTCACTAAATAGAAAATATTAAATAGGAGCGTCAGGATATCGCATTGAAGAGAAACAATTTTTACGGCGAAACATGCTGTTCTTGAAACGTCCAAGTTTCAATGTTTATTACGACCGTAATATTGATTAAAATGTACTAATTTTTTCATTCTCGAGGTCCATGGAGATTTAAGAAATAACGAGAAAGTTCGTTTTTGGGCTAAATGTCACTAAATAGAAAATATTAAATAGGAGCGCCAGGATATCGCATTAAAGAGAAACAATTTCTGTGGCGAAAAATGCTGTTCTCAAAACGTCCAAGTTTCAATGTTTATTACAACCGTAATATTGATTAAAATGTACTGTATTTTTTCATTCTCGAGGTCCATGGAGATTTAAGAAATAACGAGAAAGTTCGTTTTTGGGCTAAATGTCACTAAATAGAAAATATTAAATAGGAGCGTCAGGATAACGCATTGAAGGCAAACAATTTCTGTGGCGAAAAATGCTGTTCTCAAAACGTCCAAGTTTCAATGTTTATTACAACCGTAATATTGATTAAAATGTACTGTATTTTTTCATTCTCGAGGTCCATGGAGATTTAAGAAATAACGAGAAAGTTCGTTTTTGGGCTAAATGTCACTAAATAGAAAATATTAAATAGGAGCGTCAGGATATCGCATTGAAGAGAAACAATTTTTGTGGCGAAAAATGCTGTTCTCAAAACGTCCAAGTTTCAATGTTTATTACGACCGTAATATTGATTAAAATGTACTGTATTTTTTCATTCTCGAGGTCCATGGAGATTTAAGAAATACGGAGAAGAGTCAGTCAGATTCTTGTTGGAGCCGCGGCAACAATATCACGGTAATATCGATTAATTAGATTAGACTGGGGGCCGGGGCGGCATCGCCGGTGAACCGGCTGGCGTCTTTGTCCCGCTTAAGCCGCGGTATCGTAATTTTCGTGTAAAATGTTAGTGACAAAAGCCGTATAACGAGGCACTCGAGAGGAGGCAGGAAGTCGGCGACGCCAGGTTGGATGGGACATTGATGAGGAAACTTCGGTTGGTTATAGCCCGGGCTGGTGATAAGGAGCCCAAGGAGTTCCTAAGTAAGAGGAGGTACAGCAGTGGTTGTCGAGGGGGTTAAACCCGAACTATCTCTTGCCTCGCGTTATCCTGCGAGCCCGTATATATCCGGCCGTGCCGAGGGTAGATACACCTTCGGATGGAAGGCGGCTTTGCGCTCCTTATCGCGTCGTTTTACAATCTAAATACAACGAATCAGGAAGAATCAGCCGCAGCCTCGTCTTAATGAACCGCCAATGCCTTCGCCGGGTTTCTGCTAGCCAGGCAACAACGGTGCTCATCGCCCCGGGATCGATATCGCAAATAGAAATTGAAATCCAGACGCGGAGATTCCCGCTGAATTACAACGCTCCGCTGGCAACGGATCATTGAATCAATTATCGGAACCAATTTGTACCTCCCGACACTCTTCCGTTCATCTACAATTGCGAAAAGTTCTGTGAAACGTTTGTCTCATACAAACTGAAATTATATTCAACATAAATTAATACAGACTCTTGTGGACTCTTAGCTAAATCGACAAATATTGACTTACACCGCTTTTACGTTAAACACTTCGTTCATAGAAAATCATTGAATATCTTTAGAGCCGCAAAAGGATTATTTACGAGCGTTTAACATACACGTTAAGTATCCAGCACTTTCCGTGCACGTACTTTCTCTTTCAAGCAATTAATTTATCCGCAAGCAGGAGATTTGAAAATAAAGTAAAGTTACAATCGATGTTATTTGTACAGCTAATAGACTTCGGTAAACTAGAAGACTTTCGAGTGATTTGGAATGTTAATCTTCCGCGAAGTTATCACGGTGAAGCGATTTAATAATAAATTTTTCGGATAAGTGATTTCGCTTATCTCGATTCTGATCGATCAACGAGAACAATGGCGGTGCACGAGGTGGGCGATATTTTCTAGTTAAAAAATGATTATTCATAATTAACTGGAAGTTATCGGACACGCATTTCACGTTACCGCGGGGAAAAGATACATCCGTGTTCAATGTTTACTTCGATCGTGAAATATTCGCGGCGTTGTATCGGTCCGGCGTTATCATTCAGCGGCTGCCGGCTCTCGCGCGAGTTTCACCTCGTACATCAAGCACGCAGCGAAAGTGATAAGTGCACGAATATTTTGACCGATATAAATTACACTCGCATCGAAGTGTATTAATTAATCGTGCGCGCGAGGCCCGAAACGTATCGGGCGAACCGAATCACAAATCAGCCGGGCTCGGTTTTTTCGCGGGCGCGCAGGCCCGATACTTTTCTCCTTTCGCTCGTAAAGACATAAAATTTTATACTCAACGATCAACTATACCGAAAGCAGCAATTCATCCGAAGTTACATCGGCTCCGTGCCGGTCCCCGTGCTTTACGATACGATTTAACGAATAACTGTCCGGCGAAGATTTCGAATCGCGTTAAAATACATCGTAACTCTCCGCCTATCGGTCGTGTCGGCCGTTTATGCGAATGAAATTCTTTCTTCTTCTCTCTCTTTCACTCTCGCAGACTTTTTCGAAGACGATTTTCGATCGCCGAGTTATCGACCGATCAATTAATGTCTCCATTTCGATAACGTTCCGGCATTTTTTTCTTGTCGACGATCATCATAATCGCGGCGAACGAGATAAACGAAATTTCTGGTCTAGAATGACGCAAGCTGTAATTCATTTGTGCATGTCGGCAGGTTGTTACGTTGTCGCTCCGCTGACATTCCCGAAATCGAATAAATTAGCAGTTACGCGTCGCGTGATATTTTATAGCGGTTGCAAAGTATCGTTCTGTGCAAGAAAGAAGAAGACGAAGAAGAAAAGAGAAAAAATAAGAGGGGGAAAAAAAAAAAAGGAAGGTGGTTCTTTATAATCGCCTGAAATGGACGTTCATTTGAAATTCAACCGGTGGATCCTCGCGAGCCTCCGTTGTTTGCGTGCCGGTCCGCCGTAGTGAGAGAAAGTCGTTGAATTACTGCCATAATTCACGGAGAATAATGAGGGCTTAATTAGCCACGTGATGTAATGCAGACGCGGCAGAAGCGAAACGAAACGAAACGAAACGAAACGAAACGAAAGACACATCGTGCTGCGCGCCGCTCGTAAACCAGTAATTCTTACGATTAATGCGGACATTGTATCTGCGTTGTATCTGGCACACCATGTTTATGAAGTGATTAGCCAGTAGGAACGATGAAGTGCTTATTAAAGTTTCAAATTAACGAGCATGCTTTACTGATCTTCAACAGCTTCGGCCCATCATTTTCTGTTGTTCGTTTATGCGGTTCCGACGAACGTACACGCGGTTACGTGTTCCGTCTACAACTGCGGATACAATTGTACCGCGCGCTCTTGTTTTCGTCTCTGTTATAGTATTGCAAATAATCCTATTTATTTTAGAGTGTCCTTACCACTTAAACCATTTAACTGTGGAATTGAAAAATCCTTCGAAGCGCCGAATTAAAATCAAGCAACGACGAATATACGCGTCGAACGCAGGCGAAATGCGGCTATTATAAATGCCAAAGCCCTTGTAAAGCTAAATGAGAAAGAATCACTTTTTTATTCGATAAGAATTTAACAATTCATTAACTGCAACGCAATAGAGTTTCCGAGTACACTCGTCAATCACAGTTAACTGGTTAATAGTTCCACGAATGTGGGTTAGATTGTTATCAGAATATTTTATTTTCGAGGCTGTATATTCTATCCAGAATACTATTCTTTTAAGACAAATTAAAATTAAATCTAGAATATTATATAGTACACTAAATATTTATTTCGCCAAATACTGACCACCTCTTGCCAATTGGTGGAATCGGTATAACGACTAAGCTGCAAATCTTTTTGTATTTGTAACAACTGACACTAATTATGATCTAGCAGAATTGAAAATTTTAGGGAAGTTAGATTAATGTTATTTTTAATTCGACAAAAATCGGTCGTTCAATAGTGATTTTATATTAGACGTATCTACATGAAAATTACTATTTCTGTCAGAGTTCTGAAAGGATCAACTTTCGTTCCATGTTACAGCCGATAACAAGAAATAATTTAAATTTAAAGTGTGCTGTCATGCTGTAAATTTCTCTCGTTAAATCCTGGAAGCCTGAAAAACAAAAATCTCAGGAGAATTCAATCCGTTCTGAGAACAGCGAATAATTACTGAAAATGTAGTATTCATAAGTGCAATTAATTGAATCCGACACAACATTTTTACGCTTTCGCCGGTTGTCTACGGCGAAAGCATTTATTATGATTGATAGGCTGAAAAGTATGTTCGGTTTTAACTTTCAAAACGTTTCGTGTTTCTGCGTGCGTCGTCCACGTTAGATTCTAGTAACATATTATTTACAACACATAATCTAATTCAAGATATTCAACAACTTCAGACGATGCCTCGACTCGTCTTCCACTCTACGTTACCCATTCTACGCCGCCATTTCCTCACGCTTCCATCTCACGTCACGTGACTAATCCGGCACAGAGGGGCAGAGGGGGTAACTGTATTCCCCTCAATCTCCCTAGTCTGGTTCCACTAACTATGATCACTGGAGCACAATGTCTCCAGACTATGACTCGTCTCCCACTCTACCTTTCCCCTTCTACGCCGCCATTTCCTCACGCTTCCATCTCACGTCACGTGACTAATCCGGCACAGAGGGGCAGAGGGGGTAACTGTATTCCCCTCAATCTCCCTAGTCTGGTTCCACTAACTATGATCACCGGAGCACAATGTCTCCAGACTAAGACTCGTCTCCCACTCTACCTTTCCCCTTCCACGACGCTACTCCCCCACTCTTCCGCCGCGGGCCGGTCACGTGACGCGTTTCGCTTCTGCCGCGCATGCGTCGCGATGACACGTGACTAATCCGGCACCGAGAGGGAGAGGGTATTCCCCTGAATCCTGTAGCAGCGTGTACAGGTCTGACGCGGTTGCGAGTCATCGTTTCCAACAGGGTCAGATCGATCTGTAGACAATGCTGGATAATCATGGCGGGATCTCGGCGAGGCTGCAAAAGCAAATAAGCCGTGGATATAATGCAAGCGCGTTCGGCATAGCGAAACGGAGGTAGTCGCGTATAGTCACGCGAGACCGGTACGAAATGCGTGACCGGCTGCAACGTGACGCGCGGTCCCGCGACGACAGGCCGAGGCTAACCATAAAAATAATAGGGTTTCCAGTGAAATAAATTGAGTTATTAACGTGACAGTATCACAATAAATTATGATGAAGTGGTTCTGGGGGCAAAAAGGTACGGTCAGATGACGGTTGGCGAAAGGTCGGACGGGGCTAACAGCGGTTGATTGCCGGTCGCTCGTTTGTCTCCATGTAGCCTGACAGGAACTATCCTGTCTGGAGTAACGTTAGCCGAAGCCCGCGAGAGCCCGGACCAACGTGATTCGTCCCGTTGCACTCTTCTCTACGCTTCTCTGGCCTACTCCGCTCCGCTCTGCTCCGCTCCGCTCTGCACCGCTCCGCTCTGCACCGCTCTGCATCATGGTATACGCTGCTGGTGGAAACCGACCGGTGAAGAGACCGGGACACGAGCGTTATTCGATGCTGCTCGTAATTATCTCTGTCCATAGATTGAAACAAATGGCACGGGACTCGGCGAGTGCGAACCAACACACATGTCTCTCTCTCTCTCGTTCTCTCTCTCGCTCCCTCGCTTTTACTTACTGTTAGCGTTACAGGACAAAGTGGCAGAGGGAACTCCGCGCTTCGTCCTTTCTCACGCGCTTCGCTCCTTCTGACGTCACTCGGTTCACTGTTCCTCTGATCTTCCGCCTCGTTCTCGTCACCGACGAGACTCTCCGCCTAACGACGTTTGCCGTAATATCGATTCAGCGTTAACGAGACGCTTTATTGTTCGAGCGACGACTTTATTCAGCCTTTCTACGGGCCGCGCACCGCGCACTGAACGCGCTCGTTTAGACGATGCTTGCCAGCCGATGCACACACTAATTTCACAATCGAGCCGACTCCCTGCCATTGACATTGTCACTTTTGTCAGCGGGTGCGCACGTGCATTGGGTTGTCCGGAAACTGCACATTTTTAAGGAAAACTGGAGCGCAGTATACATTTATTGGATTATTACAAGTGCCATTTTGTTCCGTAATCTTTCCCCGTCTTTATGAATATGATTATTGAATTATTACAAGTGCCATTTTGTTCCATAATCTTTCCCCGTCTTTGTGAATATAATTATTGAATTATTACAAGTGCCATTTTGTTCCATAATCTTTCCCCGTCTTTATGAATATGATTATTGAATTATTACAAGTGCCATTTTGTTCCGTAATCTTTCTCCGTCTTTATGAATATGATTATTGAAGTATTACGAGTGCCATTTTGTTCCATAATCTTTCCCCGTCTTTATGAATATGATTATTGAATTATTACAAGTGCCATTTTGTTCCACCGTCTTTCCCCGTCTTTGAGAATACGATTTCTTATGTCGACCAAGGAGCTAAAGCTTTTGTCATTAGGAGAATTTTAATTGCTGCAATTACTGCCCCGATGTCCTTAAATCTTTTTAATATTAAATCGTACCCACTTGTTTTTGTCATGAATGGATAAAATGTCTGGAAACGAAGCATTACTAGGCTTTCAAGTTTTGTGTCTGAAATAACTAGACTGCGGATCTTTGTGCAAAATAAAAATGGTTTGCATGAATTGCAAGACATAGGAAGCAAATAGGATTATACTCATCTGGGTAATGGTATTATTACGATGTGAGAAGTGTATCGGCACTCTTAAATTCGTGTAACCTTTTTATTGTTCGAAATTACGCCCACCCATTTTTGCCGAGAATCCATAAAATCTAGAAATAACACATGAAACAACACATTCCAGTAAGAAATATTATTGGATGATTGCAAATCATGCAGTTGTAACGACAAAAGGATCCACCAGCTTGTTGAAGCATGTTTAAATATTTATAATGCTACAAAAACTATATCACCGTATTTACGGAATTTGGAATTTTCTGCCGAAACATCTCAAAACCCGAGGCCGATAAAGAAAAAGACTTTCGGTGACGCGTTCAGCTCATCAAAATTTATGAATCACCTGCCGCCGTTATCGGTACGCATAATTTACGTTTGGACAGTGTTACTTGCGATTCAGAAGCCGTTTTCGTTCACCTAAAGTGATTATATTATGCTCGTATGTATTTTTAATTTGATGTTTATTAATTATTCCCGTATCTACACCGGCGATCAATACAATATCTGCATGTATTTACATGGAAAGAGAAAGTATGAAAGCTGCAAATGAAAGGAACGTTTTGTTAATTTGTATAACTTTCCATTTATATCTTAAAGTTGATCTTGCCTGGATCGTATTCGAAGAAATTTCGGAATCACGCACCTGTTGCACAGCCAATTTACTTTCGACCGGCTAATCAGAGTATAGGCACCGCGATTATGGTTCTCGAACATTTCCGATATTCACACTTTCGAACGGTATCGATTAATTTCTATAGTACTCAAATTGTAGAGCACGCGGGTGATTATATTTGCCTCGTATATTTCACCAGAGAGAACTTTCTTTCTGGAAACATTATATTTTTCAAAAACGTCCAATCAACGTAGCTTATCGGGACCGGACATTATGTTAACCGTTGCTTATAGTTTTCCTGTATTCTGCAACGTTTCAGCTTTGGTCGAAGAATTATCGGTAATTGTCTGGTTTTTATGAAAAATTTCGCTTCACACTTTCGAACGGTATCGATTAATTTCTATAGTACTCAAATTGTAGAGCACGCGGGTGATTATATTTGCCTCGTATATTTCACGAGAGCGAACTTTCTTTCTGGAAAAATTATATTGTTCAAAAACGTCCAATCAACGTAGGAAAAACGACATTATGTTAACCGTTGCTTATAGTTTTCCTGTATTCTGCAACGTTTCAGCTTTGGTCGAAGAATTATGGGGAATTGTCTGATTTTTATGAAAAATTTCGCGATTCTGACGCAGAGGTCGTCGGGGTCGGCCAACTGCGCGGTTGCGGTGTCTCCTTGCGAGCCAAGGATGAGCCTTTCCCCTCGCTCGAAACACCTACGGCCCTGGCGAGCCATTAATTACCTTCATCGAGCTTCTGTGCCGGTCTCGGTCGTACTTGTCGATCGGCCCTATCACTGCCAATCAATCTTGAGCGCAACAGCGGCGGGGCTTCGTCAAACGTCCCGACGAAATCAGCCAATCTACCGCGGGACAATGGGCCAGCATGATTCGATCGTGTCTCGGCGGCTTTGCATCAACCGGGCGTCCCTCCCCACCCCCTCCCCGCCACCCTTTTCTTTACTTCAACATTTATACCCCGTTCCGAGAACGCTTTCTCGATTCGTTTTTCGCCTTTTCGTTTTCATCTTTACCTTTTTCTTTCTTCCCTTCGCGCGCTCGCAGTTGTCACAATTGTCCGCGAGACATTAGAAATGGAAATAAACTCGCACAATCGTTTCGGACGCGACGCGATCCATAGATTATTACGCCGTCCCGTTTAGATCGCGACCGACGATTTCGTAACGTCGACTTTTCATTCTGTTTGTTCACCTCTCGACCTTGCTGAACTTGACTTTTCGCTGCGCGACCAGCGGACCCGATGCGCATATTAAACTGTGCAAATTAATTTTCCAGCATTGAATCGAATGCAACATGTTGGAGACATTTACAGAATCTCAGGTGTCGAGCATTTCAATTTTTAATGAGCTTCGAGCTCATTTCGTAGAAACGGCAGCATTCGTCGAACGAATTCCATCGGGAATTGTAATTTTTTCGCATGATTTCGTGATTGAACTATGCCTATTTCAATATTCAAAAAACACGGTATACAATCCTGTAAATTACTACGCAGTCGAATATATTGACCCGGTTCTCATGGAACTGGTGCAATTGTTCGAAATCAGCTTCACACATTGTCATTCGTTTGACGCAACAAAGCGCGAACGTAGAAAGATATGGAATTGGGACAAATGGAAAGAATGGAAATTTTTTAGGCAGTTTTTAAAATAATATATGTAATAAATATATATAATAAAAATGTTAGTTTAACACTGGGTTTACGGAGCACTAGAAATGACTATTCTACATTATTTTATAAAAATAACATGAACGTGTCGATCAAAGTTTGTAGCCATTTTTTAAACAATATATACCCGAAGAAATCAATTTGTCAAATAATTACTCATGGATGGATTTTTACAATCTCAATATTCGCAATTTAAAAATATTAGAATCCGTCATTTTAAATCTAGCGTTAATCCAATATTAAAGAAAAAAGGAAAAGAAATGCCTGATTCATTTATATTTCCCTAAAATCGAAAAATACGGTTTTCAAAGCGAAGATCTACAGCGTAACGATGATACCGTGAATTCCAGTTGTCGCTACTTATGCTGTCAAGATGTGTTATCGGTCTCGGAACGGATCCATTGATCGATTCTAGGTACGACTGACCAATTGAACGGTAACGTCCGGTTGTCAAAGTGCGAAACTGCTGTCCCGAATCGGTTAAGTAATTGCTATTACATTATTTAGCGAGATTTCGATAATGGAGATTCAAATGAGCGGCTAACGAAGCACGATACGGGCGTCAATTTCGTCATTGGATTTTCCGCGTTTCGTAATAATCACCGTCAATGGCGGATTCCCGTTCGAAGATCGAACGAATTGAATTATTTGTCACGGCCGTGCATTAACACGTTCGGGACTGCCCGGACAGCTCGGACCGAGCTTCGTAGATAAGGAAACTCGTAAATAATATTTTCGAAATCGATATCGAGTCCGGTGCACGACACCGTTCTACTCGAATCTTCCATCTTTTCACTCGAGAACGAGCAATCGTGCTTTGTTCTCCTTAACGGCAAATTGATAACGATGACAAATTGAACAAAGATTCCGGGACCCGTTGTCGTCTCGAATGTTGTACTTCAAACTCTTTCGCGGAGGACTATAAATAATCTCCCAATATGGCAGAAATTATTTTTGGCTATCTATCCAATTGATATGGCTGCACGAAATTGACGTTCAATCGTATCTCGTTCAAGGATATCTAAAATGTACTCGATAAATTATTTCTTGCACTCCTGAAATATAATCAGATACGGTTGAATTATTTGTCTTGTTATTTAGCAGATTTGTAATATCAGATCCATAATAATATGTCTCCTCGTTTCTCGGAAAATATTGCAAGTGCAAAAAATTGATAGTAGCCATATTGTCTTTTCTTCGATATTCCAGATTTATTGTTTTCAAGCAGAGTGCCGGCCATTGATAATGCGAACGCCTGTATAATTTTGATACGGGATATTTCCCCGGATTTTGGAAACCGTGGAATATTTTCGTTGCCGAAATTGTCGCGAATAAATTGAATATAATCGTCGAAGTAATTGGTGCTCGAAGGAGAAAGATCTATTTTTACTTATTACTTCCTGACAGCTTGGACGATGTGGGTATGTGACATCTGAATAGCTGGTGTCACGATTTCAATTTTCTACTCACCGGTTCGGCAAGCTGTCCTTACTCGTTAAGTATACTGACAGCATCATTGGAGCGCTCCCCTTAGATAAATTAAAATATCGATCGGGACACGCCAATTATAAGTTTGACGTTGTACTAATATCAACCACGTCACCATGCCTTCGCACGGGCTCCAGCAAGATGCGAACGAACGCTGTAATAAATAACATCCGTGAATCCACGGAAAGCATGCATTTAGAAGCGTTCCCTGGGAATCGTCGACATTAACGACGCGTTCCTCTTTATAAACAAATGTCTTCAAATCCGCGTTCCAGTTGCCCGGCGACAGTACAACCAAACCGTAAGAACAATATACTAGATTATTTGTCAATATCTGTTTTTAATACCTCGGTAACACCTTCTGAAAGTTTTAATTGGAAAAAACGTTCCCCTTTACTTTTTGCAATTTTACGGCGAAACAGCTATTTTGAAGTGGCACTAATTAAACTCTAGCAAATGACTTTTCGTTTTGGCGCGATGACAGTGCCTGGAGGCTTTAGTTTTCATTGGCTTGGAGTGTCTACGAATTTGTTGAACATCGAAAAATAATTTTAACGTTGAACAAAATGCAATGTAACATCGCAAATTGCCTTTATTAAAAAAATAACAACAGTTGGCTGTGTTCGCCGATGTTTGGTCGTTTGTCTGAGGTGTTCATTAAATAATTCTTCTTGCATATCTATCAAATTAAATAACAGCGGTATAGTTCTTTCTGCCTCGGGTGTAAGAAACCGTAGAATTGCATGAAACAATTAAGCACATTTTTTCTCAGTGAGTTACGCTTTCACGTCGTACCTCATACGACTCTGAATACGCATTTTAATTGAAAATTAAATTCAATTTGAATATATATGAAACACCGTGTTTCGTTCCAGCTGCGGGCTGTCTAAGGTAAATGTTAATGAACACGTTGTCTTGTACTACAGGCAGCCGAACTATCATTCCGCATAATATCGCGGTTTCATTAATTCTTCAACAACGAACGCCGGATCATTTCGATCCACGCACTGGAACACTTACCTGCGCGTAACAAATCCTTTTTTCTGCTCTTAATGCAAACAACGATACGTCGGGGATAGCGCATGTTCCCGAGACTAGGCGTGATAGTGTTTACCGCAACAGCAATGAAATGAGATTCAAACATCTCTGTTACAGCGGATGGCGAATTATTATACCTTTGAGTGTGATACTTTTATTATTATACGTTTGAGTAAATCTGTTCAGATTTTCCCTCGAAATTTAATTTGCTCTTGATTACCTTACCAGTGTACGATTATTAGTGTTACTGTGTATTTTTATTCTGTACTATATCCACGGTACAGTAGGCGACACTGTAACTATTTTATGTTATTTTGAAAAAATAACTAAATCTTTTCAGATTTTCCCTCAAAATTTAATTAGGTCTTACTGTGTATTTTTATTCTGTAGTATATCTAATATATCTACGGTAGAGTAGGCGACACTGTGACTATTTTATGGTATTTTAGAAAAATAACAAAAGCGTGTCTACCCAAATTTCTGGCCCGTTGTTGATAATATACATATGTATATTTTAGAGACGTATATTATTTTGAGAAGAAAAAGATATTATAACTGTGTAATAAAGATATTTACTCTATTCGGAATTACAGAAACCGAAATTACAGAAACTGAAATAAATTATACAAAAGAAAAATTAAATTCTACTAGCATGAATTGAGGAAGAAATTGAGTTGTACTATAATATTGATTATGCTTAAAAAATAAGTATAATTAATAGGCACAGTAATTGACATCCCCACATTAATAGTATCCCCCACCCTATGTACCTGCGTCAGAGGAAAGTCCACAGTACAAGTACAATTCCAAATGTTGGAGTTGCACTATAATATTGACTATGCTTAAAAAATATATATAATTAATAGGCACAGTAGTTGGCACCCCCCACAGTAATAGGATCTCCCACCAAATGTAGCAGGGACGAACGTCTCTCGAGCATCGTGCGCATCTCTGTGACATGTATCGAGACATTACCGCAGTCCCAGCAGGTTAGGGGTTCTCGTTGTATTGACAAATGGAATCATTGCTCCCGCGGTTTTGCAGTAAGCAGTTTAAAGTGGTTTTCGGCAGTTCGTTGTACCTTTCCGGCATCGGCGTGGGGTTAATGGACTGTTGGTCGCGGCACGTCAATACCACGCATCTGCAAATACCCTTTTTGTTCGTGTATATAAATATACGTATACTATATACAATATTCATATATCTATAATACGTCTGTATATGTGTGTACATATATAAGCATACATATAATGCTTACAGGGTGTTAACAAAAAGCATTCAATATTTATGTGGTATATA
>CM052140.1:15065782-15094305 GCA_028454255.1 Halictus ligatus
AAGCATTGTTATTCGATAGTTTGTTAAAGATTGCCAACCACATCGGTGCAGGGAATAATTCGATAATTCAGCGAGATTAATCGAACTAACTTCGATACGATAATTTAAATGTTTAAGTGTTGTTCGTAACGAACAAATAACGGTTGGCGACGACCGTTCATTAGAGCCAGCCTGACAGACGGCGCGGAATCAATAAACGAGTGCCCGCGAACACAAATTATTATTTAATAGCTCGCGGGTAAACAATAAGCTCGTTTTTCACCGCGGATATCTGTGCCGGGTATATTTTATTTCGGCGGCTCGATACCGAGGGCCGGCCCTTGCAACTCTCAATTATGGCAGCCATCGGTAATTACCGGGTAGCGCGACCGACACTATTTTAATAACTGTAAACATTTGTTGTGTTTTGCGGTGCCAAATGAAAAGTGGTAAACTGCGCTCCCGCGTTATTTATTTACCCAGTCGCCGGGGGAGAAACGGATCGTTAGCCCGGTACCCGGCGAGTGCATTTACGCGAATCCACTATAACGCGGGAATTCGGAATTGAAATATTCCTGCTGTGAAACGTCAATTCGCACGCCCTTTACACGAGTAAATTCCATAATACTGAGCGGTCGCGAGCGTTATTCTCTACGGCCGGGAATAAATTTTATATGATACCGCCGTAAATCTTTTTTCCCCCGCGACGGGAATCGGCCTTTGAATATTAACAGCGGCATAAATAACAAGCGATTACACTATATTTTTCCAAAAAACACAACGCCCGTTTGTCCGGCGTTTTGTTAACTTGTTAAGCCGCGCGTGCTTAATGCGTCGATTCTGGAAACGTGTCTACAGGCATTTTTCATGCCTTCGGAATTTTTTATTTTAAATCTCCCGTTCAGAATTCGCGAAATACGTTTCGCACCGGTTAAGTTGCAAACATTCTACAGAATTATCTAGTGCGCGGAAAGCTTCAGAAATCCTGCAAAATATAAGGTTTAATGTATTATAAGAAAAATAAAAAAACAATTACAACTTTACACCATTTCTATTTCTCCAAAAATCGTCTCTAACAACGCGAGTCGGTAATAATTGAAAAGCCAGCGGCTGTTAATTTCGAAACTATCCGCCAAGCGATAACTCTATATTATGTAAATAATGTTATACAGTGCCGGTTCATATGGCCGCGCATGAGTTACGAATGCGAGGCAGCATTTAATCTGTTTCTTTGTAATAACGGCGTGTATCCAGCGCGGTCGGGCCCCTAATCTCTCTAAATCTTAATAACTTTATAAATCATGTTCAGAGACAATTTCATGAAAATTACAGAATAATTCAAGCGAACGCGTTATCACGGTCGGAAAGTGCCTCAACTATTGTGCTCCGTTTAAGCCGCTCTTTCATATGCATAGCATGTTTCATGTAGCTGTATATCACGTAATCAAGAAATTAATTCCAGCGCCGCCGCCGCAGTCCTTTCCCGTTCAACCACTTTGCAAATATTTCGTCTGTCACGGTCCCGATAGGTAATGTTCCACCTGCCGTTATTATCGGCGCTGGCATAGCAGTTATTAAATCGAACAGAGAAATTCAGACCATTTTTAACTGTCGCGCGACCCGACTGTCTCGCCGCTGAGCAACGAGCGTGACCATAGATCATTGTCGTATCACACTTTGTTAACCGTACATAACGAAAACAAAACTTTTTTCCCCTACGTCTTGCATGTCTCGCCGGCCCCGATCTTAATTTTCTAATGAGTTATTTGAAATTCTGCTCGGTGTACATTCATCATTCCAACATTTCTCACCTCTCCCGAGATAACAGCCATTTTCTTTTTTTCACAAACGTCTGCGTTTTCTGCGTTTCCAAGATACACGGAGTTGTTCCGATTTAACTCTTCGCGGTGCGAAGTGTTTCCTGCTGTATATTTCCATATAGCATAAACTCGCTAACCTATTTATATACACAGTGACTCCCACTAATGTTCGTACGCTCTTAAAAATCGCATCACTTTGTCAATATTGGACAATACTACTTGAATTTTTTTGAGAAGTTAGAACGTACTACAAGTTGTATTTTGCAACTTTTTTATGCGGACTTACATTGAAAATTTACAAAGTTCGATTTGTAGACCTGTATAAATTATATATATTCTGAGAATTTCATCAAAATCGGTGAACGTTACAATGAGCTGCAGATGTTCCAAAATGATCACATAAGGGCGAAATTCCCTAAGACGGAATTCTGCGACTTTCGCCCTTACGTTTTCATCGTTAAATGTTTGTAGCTCAGTGCAATGATGAAATATTCAGAATATATATAATTGATACAGATCTACGAAACGTACTTTTTCAATCTCTAATATAAGTCCGCACAAAAAAGTTGTAAAATACAACTTTGAATACTTTCTCTGCAATTTCGCCCATTTGCAAATTTAATCAAACATTTTTCTCACGTCATGTAGTGATACAATCGTTCTAACTTCTCAAAAAAATTCAAGTAGTATAGTCCAACATTGACAAAGTTATGCAATTCTTAAGAGCGTACGAATATTAGTGGGAGTCACTGTATATAAAAATGTATATTTATTACATATATATTAACCTACCTATTTAGCTTATTAGAACAGCTGAAAAATAGTATAATTGTTGTTACGTAGCAACACATGTGGACTCGGTAAAACAACTGCCAAATTGTACATTATTCGAAAAAGTATGCAAGCCTGTAACAAGCAAGCGTACGGTAACGGGAGCTTACGATGGCCACCATATTTGTTTCGGTAGGGTCACCTTGAAGGCCACTGAAGGTGAGCTTTGTTTTCCAAATGGAATTGTACGCGTCGATATAGTCCCAAGGGTAGCCCGTTCTACGACAAACTTGTGAACCTAAATCTGTGGACATTTCAAGGCGACTCAAGGTCATTTGTTACCGTTACATGGTTAAACAGAACAAAGAGTAGCAGTTTGCTACAAGTGTCACGTTGCTTTCCGAAATATAAAGTCGTCTTTGGTGAAGTATCGAGTGGATCCGGTTGCTCGATCGGGTCGGCGATGATAGAAGAGAGGATTGAACGGATCAGTGGCGACCCGAGGGCAGGCTATTCCGTGGCGGACGGTAATTTCGTGGAATGCCGCTGCCGCGTTACGCAAGATCGGCCTGCTATCATATCCCGAAATGGGATTTATGGGAAGAATAACGGTACGGTCGGCAAGTAATTGCGTCCGCGTGGCAATTTCCATGTTCGGCCTGGCGAGAGTGTCCGGTGATTAACGAACGATAGGCCGAAAAGTTTCCCGTAAGAACGAGGGGGGGGAGGAGGAGGAGGAGGAGGAGGAGGAGGGAGGATCGGGTCGAGCGTTCAGCAGGCTAATAAAACGAACAGCCGCGGGAGCAATTACGAGGCTAGATGGATCGTTCTTATCGCGTAGGCCAGCCAGCGAAGAAACGGAGGTGAGCCGGCGGGTGAAATAGTGAAACGCGAAGCCGAAATCGCGGCGAGGCGCATGAATCTAAGCGGCCGGTAAGCGGTAAGTGAATTGATTGCTCGAGGTGGCACATCGTTACGACACACCGGTGTCTCCATCCATCTATCCCCGTCCTCTAAATCGTCGTGTCCCGTTCTTTGTTTAACTCCTTTCTCGCCTCCCCTCGGCGAGAGGAACGAACGTATTAGGTTATGGACCTCGCTTTTCCAGGCGCGCAAGTTATAAATGGCCGTTGCACGCCGAGCTGAAACGTATACACAGAGTGCACGGTGTGTATTCTCTCTCTCTCTCTCTCTCTCTCTCCCCTTGTTCGCAGCGGCGCGCGAAAGAGGACGGTGCTAGGTCGCAAGTTAGAGGCAGAAGCGAGAACGCGGCACACGAGAGCGAGACTGGAAGCGGGACTAGTCGACGTAGTCGATGGAGGCGCGCGGGCTAGTGGACTCGGATTTATGAGACCGTCATATTTCGCAAGTTGCGAGCCGGTAATTCCTGGCCGTGTGGCGATTTATGGCCGCGGTGTGTCCCGCCTGCGCCATTAATCCTTCCCTTTCGCCCTGAATCGAACTTCCACCTATCCTATAGCCCCCCCCCCCTCAACCCCTCGGACGCCTCCGCGAGTCTCGTACGCTTGTCCTGTCTCATCCTGTCTCATCTCCTCTCCTCTCTACTCGTCTCCTCTCCTCTTGTCTCGTCTCATCTCGTCTCGTTTCGTTTCGTTTCGTTTCGTTCCGTTTCGTTTCGTTTCGTATCTTACCGTCGCGTCGGGTCGCATCCCGTTTCTTCTACTATCGCCGAGGGATGACACCAAGCGACGTGATCCGACGTTTCAGTTTGCCACCGTTTCAAACGCACACCCTCTCAACGTGCGCCGCGCACCGGTGCCGTTTCGCCAAAATGGCAAAAAATCAGTAGAAACGACAATACCAAATTTCTGGAAAATTTCTGGAAAGTGTGCCGCCGGTACTGCGCTTGTCCACCAAAGATAAATTTTCCAAAATATTGTCAAGCAAGGTGTAATATTGCTCAAACGAAAATATCCAACAAAGTTGTGGTAAAATTTCTGGAAAGTGTGCCGCAGGCACTATGTTTATCCGGCAAAGATAAGTTTTCCAAAATATTTTCAAGCAAATTGTAATATTGCTGAAACGAAAATATGGAACAAAGTTGTAGTACAATTTCTGGAAAGTGTGTCGCAGGTACTACGCTTGTCCACCAAAGATAAATTTTCCAAAATATTGTCAAGCAAGGTGTAATATTGCTCAAACGAAAATATCCAACAAAATCTTGGGAAAATTTCTGGAAAGTGTGCCGCAGGCACTATGTTTATCCGGCAAAGATAAGTTTTCCAAAATATTGTCAACCAAGGTGTAATATTGTTCAAACGAAAATAACCAACAAATTCGTGGCAAAATTCCTGGAAAGTACGCCGCAGGTACTGCGCTTGTCCGGCAAAGATAAGTTTTCCAAAACATTCTCAAACAAAATGTAATATTGCACAAACGAAAATATCGAACAAAGTTGTGGTAAAATTTCTGGAAAGTGTGCCGCAGGCACTACGCTTATCCGGCAAAGATAAGTTTTCCAAAATATTGTCAAGCAAAGTGTAATATTGCTTAAACGAAAATATCGAACAAAGTTGTGGTAAAATTTCTGGAAAGTGTGCCGCAGGCACTGCGCTTGTCCGGCAAAAATAAGTTTTTCCAAATATTGTTAAAATAAAATGTGCGTAATTATTCCGCCTGTAATTGAATAGTTGGGGATCTACAAATCTTATGGGTTATTGCAAGTGGCTTCAACTATTAACTGGCAAAAAGATTTTCCAATAAAGGTTGTTTAACATTAAGTAATGTGGACTAACCTGAAACCCTTTTGCGTTACGCTAATTTTTTATTTATGGAGGAATATAAAAAATCCTTTGAAAAGCTTCGCAAAATATTGTCAGGTGTAATATTGCTCAAACTGTTTCCAAAAAGTCTCAACCACCTTTTGTCGCTCTCGGTCGCAATTTAAGTTTCAAAGTCAGACCATGGAACACGGATTTCAGATTCAGAATCAGTCTACTGGAGATCATTATGCACTTATAACAAAAACGAGGGGACAAAACTTGAAATTGTAGGAAAATTTAAAAAATTTTCGAAGAAACGACATATTTCAGTCGGTTTCTATTTCCTGTAATCGACAAGTTCTGTCTCGATATATGTCAACAACACGGGTCCTGCCAGAAACATATATCATCAAGGAGATATTATTCTTTGACCCACGCTGCATATCCTATGTTTACACTCCTCGGTAACACGCCTCTCTTTTGTATACCCCTCGGTAGTGGGGATAGTTCCGCGACTTTTACCCTCCAGTTGTTTGCGACATATATCGAGAAAATACTGTATTTGTTAAAATGTCATAGTACCGACTAAGGGTCGGTATAAATGATCCGCGCGTTCGATGTCACGGCCCGGAAAGTATGTCTGTCAGAGTATAGTTGGATTCAATGTAACGGACGAATGTATTCTCGGTTCATAATCACGCGAAACGTATGGCGTTCGGAGCGTAATCATTAGCGACTTTCAGCGCGCGGAATAGATACCGCCGGTCCTGGCCAACTACTAAAACCATTCGCGCCAAGGTGTTGGGTAATGGAACACATCTTGACGAGTTAATTAGACGTTATTTGGACGTGTTTAGCCGAGAGCGGAGCTCAGACGGTTGCTACGTCGTCTCATCAGCGTGTATTTCAAGCCGGTGCATCCCGACGTGTCGTAATTAACTCCTCGCCGCCGCGGAGCGTAGATGGTCAGTTGGATACCGTTAGAATGAAAATGCCCCCGCATTCTTTATACGCGGCTATACTAATTTCATGCACCCTGTTATCAGTTAATAAATAATAGCAATCGGATAGGCCGTGGACGAATGTTTCGCGGTAATTATTACTGTATACCGTACGCGCATGAATTTATGTAGAACGGGCCGGAATGTGTGCGTAGAAGAAACGCCGCAACGATTTATTCGCATTCCTTCGGTTTATAATGTTCAACGCACGAAACGGTACCCTGCGGCCACTGTTGCGTATTTCAATTTCATTATCTGTAACACATTTATTAGGCCGACGTACCTCTGCAAAGTAATCTTCTCGTCGGCGATCACTTTACCCGCTGACAGAAGTGTAACTCGCGCGCGTGAAGAATGTGAGTTAGCCAAACCGTGAAATTTCTACTCTTTCGTCGCGGAACTTTTTACTTTACTTGTACTCCTCGCTATAAATTCGAACGCGCGTAAATACCGACAGTAAAATTCTGTGAAAGCTCCGATTTATTGGTATGCGTTTGCGTATAATTTGACTGCAGCGTATAATGTTGTCCATTACTCCTGAGAAACGGGTTCATTTATTAAATAACGTATGCGTTTTTTAAAACACGTTCGCAACAACATTGCGAGAGTGAATTAAAAAGTTGTACAGTGAATACTCGATATATGTCACCAACGCGGGTATTGCCAGCGTCCTGCATCGTCCTGGTGATGTCCAAGGTCTTTTGAGCTTCCGAGTATATACCGAGGTAGTGGGGATCGACGTTTATCCTCCAGGTTTGGACGACATATACAGAGAAAACACTGTACTGTGTGATCACTCTATAACATTTTACTTATACGAAGTAAAGTAAATAATAAACAGTAACATTCAGACTATAAACTATGTTCAACCAAGTGAGTAATGTCGGTTAGGAACATATAATTATATCTTGTTGAAAATTAATACGTCACCGTTTCAGTCGTATCTTTCCACGCATTCTATTGCATATTTATTAACACAGAAAATTGATGAAAATAAATTTTACTTATACGAAGTAAAGTAAACAATAAACAGTAACATTCAGACTATAAACTATGTTCAACCAAGTGAGTAACGTCCCTTAGAAACATAAAATTATACCTTGTCGAAAATTAATACGTCACCGTTTCAATCGTATCTTCCCACGCATTCTATTGCATATTTATTAACACAGAAAATGGATGAAAGTAAATTTTACTTATAGGAAGTAAAGTAAACAATAAACAGTAACATTCAGACTATAAACTATGTTCAACCAAGTGAGTAATGTCCGTTAGGAACATATAATTATATATTATTGAAAATTAATACGTCACCGTTTCAATCGTATCTTCCCACGCATTCTATTGCATATTTACTAACACAGAAAATTGATGAAAATAAATTTTACTTATACGAAGTAAAGTAAACAATAAACAGTAACATTCAGACTATAAGCTATGTTCAACCAAGTGAGTAATGTCCGTTAGGAACATATAATTATATATTATTGAAAATTAATACGTCACCGTTTCAATCGTATCTTCCCACGCATTCTATTGCAAATTTACTAACACAAAAAATTGATGAAAATTGACGGCCCCCCTTCTCAAAATAAATTGAAAAACGATTACGACTCTCGTTCGCATTAGATACCGCTCAAACACGGTCAAACGTTTCAAGAACGTATAACCACCTAATTTAACAAACTCAGCGGAAATATTTTCTTCGGAAGCGTTCGCACGGTGTCGTGTTGAACGAAATTCCTGAAGAGCTGTGGACGATGTAGAAACATGGTTTCGGATTCTTATTTAAGACGCGCGGAGAACCCACGGGAACCCGGCTCTCGGTAATTGGACCGCGAGATATGTATAGCAAATTAATCGAGAACGATCAGTCGAATGCGCGGCCGTGTATGTGCATTACGGATCCGCGGAACGAAACGGATTATAATGACACAACATGGCTGACGCGCGCGCGTTCACGGGGCCCGGTTCTGGCGCAGAAATTTACGCGTCCCATAAAATTTCGGGCGCGAGAGATGCCCTATCGAGATTCATAAAGTTATAACAATAAAATTTAAAGGCTGCTTCGATTTCGCGGCACGTCGGGTTTCTCGGTGATCGCGATAAACGGGCGGAATTGTACGACAAAGAACAAAAAAAGAAAAAACGGGCAAAAAGGCGGGGAAAAGAAGAAGAAGAAGAAGAAGAAGAAGTAAAAATATTGATAGCGGTATAACACTCAGCTTCATTAGTTTCCATTCGATTAAAGCGAGACGGCCGAGGGGAATGTACGCGCGGTTTCCGCGCGTGCAAGTATGCGGCGTTACACGGAGCTGGGACGCGGCTCGCACACCGTCACGCCGCTCACCGTAGAAGGCGGGCAGAGCTCGTTACCATTCATAACGTTATCTCAAATTATAAAGTATCTCGCATTTCATATCTTCGGCTCTTTCCTCGTATCTCCTTAACGACCGCCCGACAGGCTTAATCGACCGTTAATCGAACGAGCAACAGGCGAGCCTTGGCGGGAGCGAGAGTTACGGTCTGACAGGTATACGTTACTATGTTATGTTGTATTTTCTACGATATTAGAAATGTACATACACACGGATTGACGTCCGCGCGGACCCCGATCCGTAAAATATCTTGGACAGCTCGTGATAGCTCCGCCGATGAGGGTGAGATATACACGGTATCGTTCGGTAGGCGATACGTATGGTGCACACGTACCACGCAGCAAAAGTCCTAAGCCGCCGTAACGTTTGTTCTCGACGAGAATCAATCCGCCGCCGGTGACGTACGCCTGTTAGCCCCGGACAGCGGATCTTTGCGCGAGATAAAAATCGCAATTATGGAAATGACAACGTCTTGACTGAGCCTCCCTAACGAGGCACAAGTTATGCTAAAAATTGCACGAAATCCGAACAAACGCAATCTCGTCGTTAGTGTACGTGCACGGTCAAACCTGTTTTTGTGCGGTGGATGGGAACCGCGTGAAAGAAAATATTCAGAAACTTTATAAATAGCTATAATAATTTTTTAGAACATATCAAAGAAAGAGGGACCGCATGAAAAAAAAAATAGTCTCGCTTAGAAAATATGTCGAAGATTTAGGAAGTATCGGGAAAGTGCTTTCCGAAGGAAATAAATAATTAAATTACACGTGGAAATATTAAAAAAGAATCAATTTCTCATTTCAAACATGGAGAAATGTTCAAAATCCACATATAATTCAATATTACGCGTCGTAGTCCAAAACGCGCATCTTCTTGTGATGAGAACGTTACAAGGGTGTCATATAAAAAGAATCGCAGAACAGGTTTGACTGTATTTATTTATACAGTATGTATATATATTTTTTTTTCTTTTGAAGATACGAAGGTTCAGTGAGACTCACACAAGGTCATGAAAACATTTGCTTTCGTTGTTTTGTTTCAGAAATCCCAAGGTCACCTTCACACCTTTTTTAAACGCCTACGACGATAACACTCGACGTCGTGATATATTGTTTTAATTTTCTAGCGTTACGATAATTATGAGATTGCAATACAGATATGTATATATAAGTCTGTGTGTATATATATAAGAAACGTTGCAATGGAAACGTTGGAATATTTATATCCGCCGAAACACAACGCGGGTAAAATAATTCGCAATTCGGTCCCTCGGAATCGCTGTACACATATAGCTGTTCAATGAATCTAATTGATCGTTAATCGAGCGGTTAACGGACAACTAGGTTTAACAGGAACGAGTCTTACGGCTTGACAGGTATATGCACGGTAATTCTTCGCAATAATAGCGAAAAGGAGGGGCCCCAGCGAGCCTTAAAGGCAGTGACAGTGGCGCTAATTGACGGGTTGCCAGTTGCAGCTGGGAACGTGAAAGTCCCCGCCGGAACCGGCGTAGCCTTCGGATTTTCTGTCTTTCACCTTAACACTATAATTAATCTGCGGCTTGTTACGATAACCACAAGAACCATTGACTGCGAGTGATTAACGTTGAAACGTAATAATGAATCGCCGGCTACGCCCCTTTCAAAATTATGACGTCCACGTACTTGTAATTAAAGGAAAAGTGATATGATGTTAAGAACACTTGCATGAAATATTGCGACGAGCTTCTTTTTATTTATTTATTTTTCAATAACCGCGGGTTGAACGGAACGTTTTCTTTTTTAGAAACTAACCTCCGTAAAAGTATGTTCTTTTTACCTTTTTTTTTTTAAATAAATGCTACGAGGGGTGTACAAAATCACGCTTGGTCAAAGGGTGTTCATAAAATTTATTTCTTATGACAAAGAAGCATGTCATTCAATAATTACGAATAGAAATGTTGTAGCGTAAACTGTCATAAATGAACTGCGGGTGTGATGCATTTAAAAATGCTATATTCTATTTTTTTCGACTTTTTAAAGTTGCTAAGAAAGGCTATACTTGATGCAGTAATTAATTTGCAAATCACACACACACACATACATTCCACGAGAGACTTGTCAATATTTATCATTGCATCTACAAATTCTAGAAAATTATTTATAGTTGCTAGGTCACTTCTTTGGCGAAAAATAAAATTAAAAAAAAAAACAAGAAAGAAAAAAGCGAAGAATGTGAATGAATGGGAGTGAATGAATTAATTAATGCATTAATTGCGCCATGCAGAAGCTACATGGACGTTTATTTATTACCGTATTCATTTGAACTAGTTGAAAATAATGTGACACTATTTTTAAATTCTTTAAATGTTTTTGCTGAATGACACAAGCTTTACTCAATTTTGTTATAAACGTATAAAATGCGCATTCTAATAATAACAATATTACAACGAAAATATCATAGGGAAATTTGCATTTGCAAGTCCGTGAAGTTAGATTAACCTCGAAACGACGTGGTCCCTAAAATACACATATGTATATATTTAAACACAGCCTATTACTATACTAATGCTAGCCTCGGAGCATCCAGTAAATTGTCAACTAAGAAGCACATAGTATTTTTTGATTATACACGGCCGTGTACATATCCTGCGTCGCGTCGTTAGTGCGCGATGGACGCGGTCGAAAACAGGTATAAAAACACCATGGGCCCGACTAAGATCACATGCTCGCGAGTGGTACTTTCCCCGAGTGTAACTATAGTGCGAACATAGAAGACAAATGAAAGTGCTGAGCACGCGTTGTTTATGGCGGGTCCGGGCGCGCACTAACAATAAACTTGCGTACATTTTAATATTTCACGCGAGAGTGCAGCTGCTCGCAAGCGAAAGCGAAACCGAACACTTAACCGCGTGTGTGCATACATCTATTACACATGCACGGTTCCCTATGCAATTTTCATAATACCTCCATGTTCTCTTGACTTCGCCGCGAATCCGCTTTCCTTCGACTTGATTTTAATTAAAGATTACACCCCCCGTTAACGCATTTTCAGTTATCCTCCATTTTGATTCGATCTGCGACTCCGTTTCCGCCAACAGCACGCCCGGCGAACGCTGGGTCTACACGGACCCACGGAGAAAAGTTGCTTCCACTTTATTTTTTGCAAAAGTAGAATATACATTACCATTATCTCCGAATACAAATACATGACAACTCGAGCCTGCTGTGACGTATGGAATAAATTATAGGTGATACAATGTTTTATCAAACTAATTACTTTTATCGTTACTTTCTATAATTACTTTCAACATTATAAGGTATTAATATATAAATGTAACTCTCCCTCTCTCTCTCTATAATGTTCCCGCAAACTTCTCACAACGCAACTCACAACCAACTGGGGCACACACCATTCTACCGCCGCGCCATCTTGTATCTTGTTGACACCTTTCCAAGCGGAGTAACTTTTTTAAAATTGGTCCAAATGTTGCAATGAGCTACAAACAGTTCAAGATGATCGCATAAGGGCGAAATTCCCTGGCAAGATCGAAAATCTGCGACTTTCACCCTTAAACTCTAATCTTGAAACGTTTGTAGCTCATTGCAACGTTGACCGATTTCGATGAAATTTTCAGTACGCATGTAAGTTACCGAAATCAACAAAACGCATTTTTTAAATTATCGTCATAAGATCAGATGAAAAAGTTGCAAAAACATAATTTCTTCATTTTTGTATCATTCCAACCAATTGCAATCTAAAAAAATATTTCTTTAGTCATTCTTTAACAAACTAGTCGATCTAACATCTAAAAAAAGATTCAAGTCATTTGGACCAATTTTAAAAAAGTTACTCCGCTTGGAAAGGTGTCAACATACTTTCCGCGGCGACTGTACATATAAAACTACCCCCACACCTGCAGCTAGAATTTAACCCTTAGAACTCGAGCGGTGACTCTGAAGCACCATTGGAAAATATTACAAAATATTTGTTCCATTACAAAATTTGTATATTATTGTAATTGAATTGTATTATATTATATGTATTATATTATTGTAATTATTGTAATTATATTTTGTAATTTATTTGTATATCATTGTGTTTTGTATATCATTGTACGAATAAAATATTCTAAGACGGAAGAAAAAATTTCGTTTTCGAATGAAGGTAGCGGCGAGTGCAAAGGGTTAAACGGAACGCCGGCAACTGGGTCAGAATAGACCGGAGGGTAGGCTGCATGCCCGAGGGTGAAATCGAACGGGAATTTCAATCTGCTCGTCGCGTAGCAGCATTTGAATGAGAGTAGAATTTCAAAGTAGACCTGTTCGAGGGTTGAAGCGACACCCCGCTCTCGATTGTCAGGGTCGCGTCTTCGGTCCCCTCGGAGCTGCGTCCGTCGTGAAAAAGGGAGCGCGCGCGTGCAGTGTTTCGAAGGGCCTGGCCGTAAATAAATTTCGCAAAGATTAATGCGTCACGGTCCGGCGACCGTTGCCCGTTGGTCAGATTTCGTCGTCCGGCGCATTAATTTCGAGCGGTTCCGCGGCGCGGAGGTAAGATTTCGCGCGCGTGTCGGATCGAAGATCGTGCGAATTTTTTCTGCGCTCGCCGGTCGCTATTTCGGTGCGACGACCGAGATGGCCGCCGGGGCGCGTCGTCGGTTTTGAGCGAGATATCGCGATGTTGACCGCATAAATCGGCGAGCAGATATGGCGGTTAGTCCTGCATGCGAGTAGACACGGCCGCGTACAAACAGGTACACCCACACGGCCGGATTTTAACGCGAGTTGGCTGCCGGACAACCCGTGCATACGCGCGCACGTTAGCCTGTATTGAAAGTAATCTACTGCCGGATTACTTTGATGGCGCTGCCAGCCTAAGCGGATCAAAGAGACTCCCTCCGTCTCGTTCCCGTCCGTTCTGTTTCTTCTTGTTCCACCGAAGCCGACACGCAGGAGCAGCTTCGTCCCCCCCCCCCCCCCTCTCTCTCTGTCCTCCCCTCAGGTTGTTCTGTCTTTCGTTCCCTCTGTCTTAGATATCTCACGGAGACGTGTCTAATGCGCTGTCCGCATTAATACCAACCGATCCTACACGGTCCGCCTTGCCTTTCATCTCACGCTGATTTAGCCGTGTTGTAAAAAGAATTTACTGGATCGTATATATCCGACCGTAACATCTACGGGCGGAGGGTAAAAGCGAAGAGAGGACGCCGAGATGCACAGGCGATCAGCGGAACTAACAAAAATAGACGCCGAAGGTTTGTCACGCTGCTTCGTTCCTGTCTTCTTCGGTCTATCGTCCGTCGCGTCGTCGTCCCGTCGTCCGTCTCTTTCTTTAATCCTTCGCCGAGAGACTCTTTCTCGGCGACGAGGAGCGCGAGGTCGTTGGGAAAACGCCGCGACGGGGAACGACACGTCGATGGTTTGTCGTGTGAGTCACGTATCCACGTACAGAACGCATCGCGCATTCATCCAAGAAACCCTCCCCCCCGTTTTAAACCTTTGGCTTCCGCGGACTCTCTTTTCGAAACATCTTTTACGCGCTTTAACCCACACGCGCGATTCCAAACTGTTTTATGCGCCGCAGGTGCGGCTACTTACGGCGAGATTGTTTTTCCGAATATATTTTACCCCGCTGCCCGATAACCACCCCGTGGTATTTATAACGTTTAGGCGCGGGGACAGCTCGGATCATTTTACGACGACGAGCGGAGTCCCTGGTCCTTTCGTTGAACGTTAAATCGGTACTGATTCTCCGACGTTGTTGTTTTGCTTGTCCCGATCCTCGCCGAACTTGGCTTACGGTCGTTCGCGACCGCGAATTTAACCATTAACGGACCGATGCCGACGTACGAGCGGCAATTTTACTCAACGGGCCCAATATATGGCGGCGAAAATCAAATTCAATCCTTCGCACTCGAGTGGTGACTCTGAAGCACCATTGGAGATTCTTGTGGCGTTATTTCAAAGAAATTACAAAAAATATTACGAAATGTTTGTTACATTACAAAACTTGTATTTAATAGATTACCAAACATTTAAATATTACATGCTTACAATATTACAGTTTTGTATGAATAACATGAAAATATTGCAAGACGGAAGAAAAATTTAGTTTTAGATTGAGAATAGCGCCGAGTGCAAAGGGTAAATCATCTTGTTATCCCATTACTCTGAATATATAATAAATTTTTACTGGAATATAAATAGTTTAAAACCATTTTTCGCTGATTTTTGTCGGTAACGTGGTCACTCTACCTTATCGCGAATCTGCGGAGTCTCTAGTATAGACTTTCATGTTTCAGGTCTTTTCAGGGAATTTTTTACAAAACAAATATTAGTTTCTTAATATCGGCATTTTGTATACATATTTATCTATATTCCACGAATGTTCACGATTTTTTTTTATGCGAAAATGATCAAAACTGACGGAATTACAGTTGAACGAGATTCGTTTAAAGAAAATTGTCCTATTGGCTGGCACGATTCCGATCGTTCTGCTTAACTTATATTCAAAATTCAAAGTGAGTTCTCACTTTTCTTCCGTTCTGGTTCACACCATAGTCACAATCATTCTAATCAAGAATCCTTTCGATTTTTGCCTCGATTTAGAAATTCCTTTTCATTATAACTGGACTGTGGATCTTCATGCCAAACAAAAATTGTGCAAGTCAATTGCAGGAAGCAGAAGGCAAAAAAGTGCATTCCCTCTTCTAATTTTAAAAAGTCCCGAATAATTTTCCATCATCAATCAATTCTACTAATGTTCCTCCGGTTTTGTGTTTGACCCATCCATTTTTCTCATGAATGCATAAAATCCGCAGTCTATTGGAGTCTTTCGAGCTCGAAATATAATATATATTAAATTTCTACAATTTAATATAAATTTCCCTATAATACATGCAATGGAGTCTTTCTATTATCAGGAAAGGAATTCGATGGGATACAAACTAATTCTTGGTTGCTCTGAAAAAGAGTAATTTTCTTTTATAACCAATAAAGTGTGATTCACACAAGGATTTCTCCAACTTAAGTTAGGGTTAGGGTTAACCGCAAACACAATTTGTACCTTCGAGGTACTTTTGTGTTCCCTCGTAAACTCACTTAATTTTCTTTTATATTAAAACTTAACTTTTACACGATTTACATTTAATTAATTTTCACCTGAAAAAGAGAAACGACAAATTATGTCTATTCCCAACTCTATCTAACTTCTGAACTTATTAATTTTTCATTATAAATTCTCTCTCTCTCTCTCTCTCTCTATTGTGCACGTGTCCGTTGCGTTCTTTCTTCTGTCTTATACTCACTTTCTATAAATTTCTTACAACGCATTACCTAATAGCCGGTTTCTACTTTATCCACTCTCTTGCGAGCGTGGTAAATTCAAATTTAAGAAAGTATATTTTCTTTACGTACATTTTAAATTTCTAGTTGTGGTCTCATCAATGACTCCGATTTTGTACGAATCTCCGTGGTTGACATTTGGCGCGTGTTAAGTGTCCGTCATTGGACAAGGTCACTTTACCGAGGGCACAGCCGAGGGCCGCTGACGCTTTTCAGAAGACGTAGCACTACGGGATCCGGAGCATTGCACTTGCGAATAGGGTTGTTGCACGTTTCGTTATCTGGCATCGAATATCCGGAGGACGTCCCTCCATCACGAGGGAGTATTTCTGTCGGATGAGAAAAGGCGGTAACCCTCGGCTGTGCGAAGGTGAGATCAAGGGTATCGGGAGCGCGAAGAAGACAACTGCGGAGGAGCCGCGGCGCGGCGCGGCACGGCGCGGCTCTGCGGAGATGTTAAGAGCGGTTGTAGCATAATTGTGCTCGTGCTATGAAGCGCGCGGAGCAGGGGTGAAATGCAACATATTGCCTCGTAGCTGACTCTTATCGACTGAGGGCAGACAGGCGGGCTGGTAGGAAGGCTGGCTCGCTGGATGTCGGGCAGATTTACGAGGACCGCTCGGATAGCGAATGATAAACGCGAGCCGAGATAGCTTTATTTATTCGCGGCGTGGCTACGGGGCTCCCCTCTCGCGCCGCCTGCCCACACCTTGCCACTTTGCTCGGTTGTATGCGGCGATTGTCAGTGCCGCGTCCGGGATTCTGTCAGATCGGGGATGCCTCTTTGACATAACGACTTTGTTTTACATACCTACGTACGGCCGCCTGGCGGACCGCGCAACCGCAACCGGCGCCGCGGCGCTAATGGCTTTTCTCCTATCCGTTCGGCCAATCGTACAGAGTAATCATCCTTATTACATTACTTGCAACAAGAGTCCACGATTTGACGTGTTCGCTGCGCGCACACCGTTCCTTTCGCAGGGATCCTCCTCGTCGGAACTGTCACGCGTCAGTTTACACGCACGTCTACACACCTCCTCCGGGCTCTCCTCGTCGCCTCGCTCGTCTACCTGTGGCAGCCGATGTCCCCTGTCTTATCTGTTCACTTGCTTGCTTATCCTTCTTCCGATTTTATGAACCTTCCCTCGCTTCTACTCCGCCTATAAAACCTACAAGCCGTACGAAAAACACCCTCGATATTTACGGATTTTTATTCTCTCGCCAGAAACCGACGGGTCATCGCAAACGTCCTTAACACGGTCACTGTCGTGTCATCATATGTGGCTGTCGGAATTATTTGTCCAGATTTTAAGTTTTACGTTAATATGTTCGCTGCGCGAAATTTGATTGGGATCTGTAAAACACAATAAACTTGGAGGACTACTCAATATCACACATTTAATTTTTTCAATTTTTATTTCGTTAAATAAGTTGCTTTGATTTTATGAAGTTTTCGAGGTTTCTAGTTTGACAGCCGAAGTGTTAACACGTTTACTGCCGTGTCATCATATGTGGCTGTCGGAATTATTTGTCCAGATTTTAAGTTTCACGTTAATATGTTCACTGTGCGAAATTTGATTGGGATCTGTAAAACACAACAAACTTGGGGGACTACTCAATATCACACATTTAATTTTCTCAATTTTTATTTCGTTAAATAAGTTGCTTCGATTTTATGAAGTTTTTGAGGTTTCTAGTTTGGCAGCCGAAGTGTTAACACGTTTACTGCCGTGTCACCCATATGTGGCTGTCGGAATTATTTGTCCAGATTTTAAGTTTCACGTTAATATGTTCGCTGCGCGAAATTTGATTGGGATCTGTAAAACACAACAAACTTGGAGGACTACTCAATATCACACATTTAAATTTTCTCAATTTTTATTTCGTTAAATAAGTTGCTCTGATTTTATGAAGTTTTTGAGGTTTCTAGCTTGGCAGCCGAAGTGTTAACACGTTTACTGCCGTGTCACTCATATGTGGCTGTCGGAATTATTTGTCCAGATTTTAAAATGAATTTTTAGGTTAATATATTCACTGTACCAAAGTTGATTGGGAACTGTGAAATGCAAGAAAGTTACTCGAATGGCGACTTTAAGGCACCACTAACAATTGCTGTACTCAAAATATTTTTTACATTATTAAATTTGTTTGTATTTAATGAACTACTAAACATTTCGGTGTTGTACGAGTAAGTTGCACCATTTTCGTATGTATAACCTGAAAAAAATATATATAGAAGGGCAATACAGTGAATTGCCGATATGAGTCACTGCGTGCCTCGCGTTTAAAGGTCACTGGGACTACCCACACCAACAGGGATAGTGACTTTTACACTTCCAGCGTGCACTGTGTATTTCAAATGCAACGTTCGACTAGGAGCACAGACTTCGTCTAAGTGTCACTCGCCAGAACCGCGCGAGTGACTTACATCGGGAACTCACTGTATTCTAGGTCGGCAGAAATGATTCGTTTTCGAGTTAAAATAGCTTCGAGTGCCAAGGGTTAATTCTTTTAAATTTTGACTCCATTAAATAACGTCCTTCTGTGAAATTTGTGTGCCAGTCGAAGTGTTAATCGGCTCTTTATTGCAAACAAATAAATGTTACAATCGCTCAAGTAGTTACCATCGCCAACATTTTTCCAAGTACTGGGCGACTTTGCGTCGAAGAAACAATCGGACGTGATTTATCCAAATTGAAACGGTTTTCCGAGGAGACAATTTCTTCCGTTGAAATTCGTGGATCCAGCAGGCTCTGAAATCAGCGTAGCCGGCAATATTTTCCGGGGATTCTATAATGTTCTCATAAGCCGGAGGCGCGGTGCCCGAGGGTGGCTATTGGAGAAGACGGCCCTGGGTGCAATTTGTTTGACTCATCCACCCCCGGCGGTGGTTTGCGCCCCGCTTAATTTCGCAATTGGAGAGGGGCACCGGCGAGAAGCCGGAGGCGTTCGGCGGGTTGCTGCGCTCGGTTGTACAGCCGAAAACGACACTAAACGGCCCCGGCCGCGCCCCGGCAACGTCGATATAATTTATGCGCCTTTCTCGGGACCTTCTTCTTCCCGCGCGTCCGCCGACGTCGTGCTACCAACAGACACGGCCCGTTGTAAAGTTGCTTTCGCGGTATCATTTACCCGCCGTACCGGCCGTTACGCGCGGCAATTACCGGCGTGCCGCACCGGCGAGTTATAATGTCTCGCGTGAAAAGTGCGCGCGAGCAGAGGAGAGGCCTTTTACAACGCGAAACGACAAGGTGCTCGTTGATTTTCGTATAAACACCGCGGCCACCGCCGGTAATAAGCCGGCAATTACTACATCGTCGGCGTAATGGACGCCGCCGCGTATTCGCCTCGGCCATGGAATTTCGAGCGATGATCGCCCGTTGAAAACGCCATGTTTGATGCTAATCGAAGGTCTCGCCCCTCCCCTCCCGCCCCTCCCGAGCCGTTAACATTTACCTTATAACGAAAGTATTGCGAGCGAAACAATTTTCTACGGTGTTTTTTGATGGTCGTTCGAACAACGGCCAGTACGATTCAGCCGGGGAGCGCTAACGGCGCGGCGCGTCGCGGCGGATGTTCGTTTCGAAATATCGTGACAGAAACGTGTCCGTAATTGGAAAAACGCGAGGCGACGTTTCAACAAGCACGCGTCCTATCTGCGGACACAATCTAAATGCTGAATGCCTTCGGCGGAGGTTCACGGCTGCGCTCCGGCGGTTCACATTCTGCACGCTCTTGCGGAATATTCAAACAATTCGGCGGCGAAGCTTCTGTAATACGTATGCCGAGTCGCGAAAGCTGCTTTCGAATCTCCGGCGACTGTCAGAACGGCCTGTCCGTTTCCAGCTTCGACGTACATACGCGCGAACGAATGAATGCTTGTTACCGCGTGTTCCGACCTCGCGGTGGTCACGTAGAACACCGAACAGTGTCGAAACAGACACCCTGTTCAACCGATTCAGCAAGATGGCGGTGTTGATAACGCGCAACCGGCGTTCTGGCGAAGAAACAACGTTGCGAGAACAACGCGTCAATTCATTTCTGCTTGCGCGATTCAGAAGTGTCGATCCACGTTAACGAGTCGACAGAGAACCCTCGCGGTAATTTTAGAAAATGCACTTTTCGCTTCTCGATATATGTCAACAACACCGGTCTTGCCAGCGACATATATGTAGGAAAATAAGCGTTACCATTCGAACAAACGACAGTTAGGAGTAGCATAAGAAAGCAATAAGAAACATAAATATCAGCTGGCGTTAGGGGCCACCGATGGATTGTCAAACCTTGTAAACACGCGACAGCTGATTGACCGAGAGAGAGAGTGAAAGAGAGTGCGAATGATAATAAAAGTGAGAAAGTGATATTGAGTGCGTTAACCTGAGAATCTGTGTATGTAAGAATGTGAGTGAACGAGGGGTATATTTGCAAAGGACGCATGAGGAAAGTATCAGTAGATAGAGAGATTAGAGCGGCAGAGTAATTTTTTGGTGAGAATTGTGAGATTTGCGAGCGTGCGATATACAAATAAACTGATATATATTAAAATCATTTGTTCGATTACTTCCAACCCTACATATACAGGGTTGGGCAATAACTATGTCGAGTTTGAATATTGCCGTTATTTGTAATAATATGAAAATAGTTATATAGAAAACTTACACGGTACAGAGGAGGACATATTGTGACACAAACATTTTCTGCGTGGGCGGAAGCATAGAGGAGATTTCAAGGTCGACTCTATTTTTTTTTAATGGAATGCTATGTTTTTTTCATCACGATGCGATAGCCAGTGTTGAGGCGAATTCAGCGAGTTATCGTTAAAGGTCATGCAAGGTCGAGCATGGTAGTAAAATAAACTTTATCACATTACGGGAAATGCTCGAATTGATGACTGTTTGCGTCAATGCAAAGTTGCAATCTTCGTATCCGTGCATCATGTGCATCGTCTTATCGTTTCTGAACTTATTAAATTATCCAAATATACGTTGTTTCATATTTTCTGGTGCAGTGGGTACTTCTTGATAAACAGCATTTTTCAATGTTCCCCAGAGAAAAAAATCTAACGGTGTTAAATCCGGTGAGCGAGCTGGCCAAGAAACTAATCCTGCACGTCCTATATATAACATTTTTTCATGTTATTACAAATTACGGCAATATTCAAACTGGACATAGTCATTGCTCCACCCTGTATAGTCTAGGAGGTATTATTCCACGCCGAACGTCGTACCCGCATTGTGTTTACACTCCTCGGTAAACACAATTGTGTCCAAGGACTCGCGAAGAAGTTCTGCGACTTTTATCAGCCAGGTATTTGCGACGTATATCGAGAAAAGCGTGTACATAGAATTGTTCAGAGAGAGGCTTGTCAGAGAGGGGCTTGTGACGGTCCTAAAAATGTATTTGCAGGCAGCGTAATCGTTCCACTATAAAATACCAATTCGTACGTCCCTTGTCCGGCACCGCCATTGCTTCCGACGCGATGCGACGCGACGCAACGGCTTCCCTTATGAGAGTATAATTGCACGTAGCCGCGCAAAGTGGCGTGAGCCGCCGACCAAAGACAATCAAGATTATTATTGTGCGCGGCACCACATATCTGCCCCGGTTCTGAGTAATAACGCCGGTAATGGTAACGATAATAGTAATGATAACGATAATAAACCGTTCCTTGAAGCACACGTATGACAGCCGCGCGGCGACGCACGGAATTGTTGTAAATAATTAACAGCGTATCGGGCCCCCTTTTATACAGTTGATATCCATCTGTGTGGAACAGGTTCGATGTTAATCGATCACGTCTATACCGACAATTTATCTTTCGTTTATTAATGAAACAGAACTGGTTCGACTGACGCACTACCGATCGCTATTTCTTCGACTAATCGCCGATGAAGTTCGATTTCTCAGTGTCACTCGTTCCCGCTTATCGATATTCACGGATTTGTTTGCGCCGGAGATAATGTAACAATTCTGTCTACTCTCTGTTCTTCGTTATAATCTCTCAAGTGTTTTCTAGGACCGCTTACATTATTTATAACTTGTTGTTACGTGACCGTGCAAACAAGAACTGCGCAACGCTTATAAGCTGACTGCGGATTTTATGTGTTTATGATAAAAGTTAATAGATAAAGTGTCTGTAATAGATAAAGAATCGAAAAAATTCGTTTTTATTTCATTTCTGTCCGCTGTGATTAACTTCGAAATTTTTATTTTGCACGCTTTACGTATTTATGACAAAAATTAGTAAATGAAGTGCAAAAATGTAAAGATATTGGAATCGAAAAAATTCGTTTCTAGTTAACTTTTCTCCGCTGTGATTAACTTCGAAATGTTTGTTTTGCACGCTTTATGTATTTATGTAATTAAAAATCTCAGGATATTAGAATCGAAAAAATTCGTTTTTATTTAACTTCCGTCCGCTTCGATTAACTTCGAAATGTTTATTGTGCACGGAGGCCCGCAACGTAATTGTGAACACTGAAGTCTGAAATCTTCGTTTTATAAAGTTTGTTCAATGATGCCGGGCAGCGATTCGAAAATAATTACGAGCTAATAACGCGTACGGTGTTATCGTATGAATCCGCTTGCCGTTACGCCGCCATTTTGACGAAAATCGGCCATTGTCGTTGCCGTCGGTAACGGAAGAACATAGCCGGGAGAAAAGAGAGCTGACGATGAGAACGAAGGTAACAGCTTGTATAAATTTGAGAGTGTGTACCGGGGGCCTGTATAGTGACGGTAACCATTTTCTGCGGAAGCAGCCTTTCTTTGAAACGATCCTCATAAGCTCGACATAAAATAACTCCATTTTCACGGTGCCATTGCGATGCTTAGCACCTGGAGTGGAAGTCACGGCGTAAGCACGGCCACCGGCGCCGCACACCTTGAAAAACACACACACACACACACACACACACACAGGCGACGCTTCGTTTATGGAAATGCGTTCGGCTTATCTCATATACGCTAAACAAACTAAAAGTTTCGCGTATCCTCTTTTTACCCCGCCGCGAAATTCCCCCGGAACGAACATGCACGCGCGGCCATTCTGTTGACCGGCCGAAATTCACACAATCAAATGCTCACTATACCGTTTCTCGTTGCACGAAAACCTCCTTGCTGGCCTCGGAATACACAGAAAAATACTTCTCCCGTTCCATTTCGGCATGATTCCATGTTAATAGTTACTTTTTCTTTTTGTAGGTGGACGCGTAGAGGACATTTGAAGGTCAACTCTGTGTTTCCAATTAGAATTATGTACTTTTCTATGCTCTAGCTAATAAGGCGTTTGAACTGTTTTAGCACAGCGACCTAGATCAAGAAAATTAATTTTTGTTAACACTCTACATTACTTCATACAAATTTTTAGCCATTTCTTTTACAGTATACACCCAAGGGAATAAATAAATTTTCCAAGAATACTAGAACCCGTCATTTTGACCGGCTCCGGTGAACCTAGTATTAAAGAATAATCAAATTATACTTTTCAGAATATTTTAAACACAGGCTGCTCTACCGAAAACTGTAAAAGAGTGTTTCTTCTTCAACGATCGGTACAGAACTAAAGGTAGAACAAATTCTTTGCAAATAATTGATTATTTATGGGTACCCCTAACATGATTCTTTTTTTTTTTTAAATATGTTTATTGAATGAAGGATAATCACAGTCAGTGATAACAGGTAACAACAAACACAAAAAAATAACCACTCAATATTGCGTTGATAATTGGATGTTCGCTTATATGCGAATCTCTCAGTTATACATATCTTCGGGCGGTGGTTGATTTTGTAGGAATTATGTACCGGTTAGGTTAATATAAGTAATACAAGGTAACTTAGCAGGTAGTGGGGTGGCGCGTGGGGGAAAAACTATTCAGTTAAAAATATAAAACCCCCTCATCCGTCTTTGGAAAATTGCTTAGGACCACTTAGACTACGACTTAAACCTAGCTTATTATTAAATTAAAAAAAAAATAAAAAAACGTTATATACATATTTACAACGGAGGTGGCAATCGTGCTCGCAGTATTCTTAGTCAGTCTTACGCAGTCTTGCTTAGTTATTCCTGACGGGGTGATGGGATCTGTTTTTCCTATCGGTTAGTTCTCTCACCTAACATGATTCCTTTCCACCTAGAATGGCCATTCACCGTTCGTTGTTTTGTCTCGCGGACGCACACTGTTTCCCGAACCCCAGGACGAAATCATCGTAATAGGAGATACCAGGGAGACCGAGGACCCCCATCGTCGGCGCGATGGCGGACGGAAATAAAATATTCGGGGCAACCGGTGACGGGACGAGGGCTCGGTAGGCTCGGCTGAGAGCCGCTGATCCCTCACGGGTTCTTTCGCGGCGAGCAAATGAAAAGTTAAGAAGGCGCGCGCGGTGTCTTGTCGTACCGCTTCGCCTGGCATAATGATTAGCAGGGGACCCGACGTGGATACACACGTAGGACGGACACAGGCGCGCGCGCGTTCAATGAGAGAAGGATCGACGATGACGTGTTCAGTTGCTCGGGAAAGAGACGCACCGACACGTGGAACACGATCGGGAAGACGATGCCCCGGAGGTTGAACGGAGAAGGGTTTAGTCAAAGGGCCGATCGGGACGGATGTGTACGTAGCCAAGGGAAGAGGACAGAGGAATAAAGAGGTGGTGCGGAAGGAGGAGAGAAAGAGGAACGACGAGGACGACGAGCGTTTGAAGGGTGGAGCGCGCAGGAGGGGTGGGGGCAAAGTGGAAAAAAGTCAGCCGGAAGAATAAGAAGAGGAGAAGAAGGAGGAGGAAGAATGAAGTAAAGAAGACGTTGGTAAAAAAGGAAAGACAGATTCGCCTATCCTGTCTGTCTGTCCCGGTTGTCCGTGTACTGTCGGCGGCATGCTTCATGTCGAGCTGACAGGTCGTATCTACATTCTGCCCGCGAGAATCTTTATAAGCGTTCGTGGGCGAGTGACGAGCTCGATGACTGGCGGGCGTGACGCCTGCTGCCTTGCCTGACTCTGCTTGACTGCCTTCCTTCGTACCTCGTTACGACGTGCCACGGTGGCTGACGGCGAAGGGCACGGGGTAAGGAGTTACGATGCCTAGCTATTGCACAGGACAAGCCTTCGATCTGACAGTCATAAATTTCCGTCGGCTTTCATCGTCCTTCCCGTCAGCTCTCTGTTAGGAACCGCTCCACTATGCCCCTGATCGGCTTGTTCTACACGCTCATCTGTTTCTACTCACCCTTCGCCCTCGCCCCTTCGGCCCTCTCGCTATCCGCTCCGACGGCTCGCTCTCGTTCTCGCACGCCTAACCCCTCGGCGCCCCTCGATCGCCGCGCGCGCGCGCCCGCGCGCTCTCCGTAGATCCTATTTGCGTACGTCGCTTCTAATTGACCGTGTTACAATTACATTCCGCGACAACTTGTCGAGCTTGTCCCATCTCGCCCGCTAATTTTTCCCTACCTCCCGGCTAGATTTAATTACAACCGCTGTTAACCGTTCTATTCGCACCGGTTCTTCTCCGGCTGTCTTGTGTATATGGCAGCTCGCAGACCTCGGCGAAATACTATTTCGAGCTGTGTACGGTAAACAGTCTATTCCGCTTGGAGTCGGCCGCGCAATTTTGCAAATCATATATTTTACTTCGGGAAAGAATATTTTTATTTTCACTGTTTCGAGAAATCTTACCTCTAAAAATATTGATGTGCACGGTGTATCGAAAATACGTGTATATTTGTGAAAGAAGTCTGTGCAAAAATGCCCTTGAGCTTGATGTTCAAGGTCAACGTTTCATCGTTGCATCGCACAGTGCTCACAACGAGGAACTAAAGCCTCGAAGGAACCATAGCTCGCAAATGACTCATTCTCTTGAAAAGCGACTCCAAACTTTCCTAGTTATAATTAAATATAACTATACGTCGACGTAAAATTTCCCCGAATACGAATTATGTACCATATGTCCAGATCATTTGTGAGTTTTTATTTATATTTAAATTTTCTATCGCACGCAAAATATACATCCCCAAAAAGCGTGGAATAATACATCTGGACAAATAATATTGCTCTGACAACTGTGCCTTAAAAAACTTTTCTAAACAGTGAATAGTTTAAGCCGTTTAACAAAAATAAAGAAAGAATATATACTTTATATATCAAACAAATTAACTAACATTAAAAATCAGAATGTCAAATAATTTGTTCACAGCAAAATGGCGTAGGCCAGAGATTGTGTCCCCCTTATTTCCCTTTGCCTCCCCTCGCGTGCGTTCGATAGGCAATAAAAATGCCGCACAATAATAACAAGCATGTGAATAGTGTTGGCACGTATTCGTGAGACACGAAACCCGTTCGGATCGGTCGTTTCGATCAGAAAAGAGACCCCCTCACGCATCAACATTCTAGGGAGTGTCTTTGAACTATTAAGCTCGGCCAAAAACCAGTCCCCAGGTCCTGATGCATTATTCGGTTAAGTGGATGTCACAAATTCGACCTTAATTGTGGGGATGACAAATGGCGCGCCTGTGTCCGGCATGTTTTGTGTCTTCTTGGACGTCAACGACATTGCAAAACGCTCCGCGACGTTGCCAACGGACGTTCCATATTTGAGGACTAGGATGGAGGCTTAATTAAGAGGCACGGGAGTGTCGGCGCCGCGTGCCTCTGATTACGAAATGTGTCCATTAGCTCCGTTCGATGTTTGTCATTTATCTTGAGGCCCTTGTTACTAAAACCTTTTGAATTACCGAACACGACCAGTACGAGCAGACTTTCCGTATTCCGGGCCATTTATTCTGCGACATAGTTAGAGGCGCCGACCGGCAAACATCTCTCATTACGAAACAGTTCCGAATCTTTGTGCATTTATAGCACAAGTGGATCCCTAAACTACAAAGAAACATTAATAGAAACCGATAATATTTTTCTTTTATTTTGGCTACAATAAATCTCCTAATCCACCAAAGAAAGTCCTCCCTTATATTATTTTTCACAAAATTACAGAGAACATTCCCAAAATCCAGAGAACGTTTATTTACATAAATTTCATGTAAAATGTAGAAAAATAGAAGTGCCCAAGATAAAAGTATATTCCAAAATTTAACGTAATTCGGAAGAGGCTTTCAATAAAGACTTTTCTTTCAATTGGTTCCCTAATTATTTTTACTTATTCTTCACGTTTATTTCTAGGAATGATTTTAGAATGCCGATCGCGAGAACCTAACGGGCAGTGCATGATTGTTCGCTGGCGAGAGAACCGAGCCAATCAGAATAGGGAAGTTGGAAAAATTGCTCGGGACGAAAGTTAACACAGTCATTCCGAAAACTTCTCCGTCAAACATGCCGAGGTAAAGAGCCGGTCTAAACGAGGCTCGTGAATGCAATATGTATTATGCGCATGATGATAATATAGAGCCTCGGGGAGGTGGTGGCTGACTGAGTTTATTCCGAAAGACAACAATAGAATGCATCGGTAGAGCGTATTGTATGCAGGAGGGCGCGGTATGGTTCACAATACCTGCTGCATTATGCATCTCATGCCGGTGGTTATCTCTATGTGTTGTAATCCTAAACAACCGTCTATACACGCACTTCATATGGTAGCCATAGTCCCAGTGGCGTAGCGTCGTCCGCTTATGGATCAACCGAATCATTACTAATATAGCAAATAGGAATAATATAGTATAGTGTGTCCAGAACGTGCTGCGATCAATGAGAAACGAAGGTTTCCCAAACATAAGTACAAAAACGATTTTCTATGCGATCAGTGTGCCTCGGACGGTAATTCTGCAGAACATTGTTGAAAAAGATTAAGTTTTTCCTATAGTAATATATTCTGGTTATTGGAATCTAGTTATTAAAATATTGTGTATTGTACTACATTTTAGTTCTTGGAATCTAGTATATTGTACTATATTCTAGTTATTAGAATTTAGTATATTGTAGTACCTATACTTTAGTTATTACAGTCTAGTATATTATGCTATATTCCAGTTATTAGAATCTATTATTTTATACTATATTTTAGATATTGGAATCTAGTATATTGTAGTACCTATACTTCAGTTATTGGAGTCTAGTATATTATACTATATTCTAGTTATTAGAATCTATTATTTTATACTATATTTTAGATATTGGAATCTAGTATATTGTACTATATTCTAGTTATTAGAATTTAGTATATTGTAGTACCTATACTTTAGTTATTAGAGTCTAGCATATTATACTATATTCTAGTTATTAGAATCTATTATTTTATACCATATTTTAGATATTGGAATCTAGTATATTGTACTATATTCTAGTTATTAGAATTTAGTATATTGTAGTACCTATACTTTAGTTATTAGAGTCTAGCATATTATACTATATTCTAGTTATTAGAACTTAGTATATTGTAGTACCTATACTTCAGTTATTGGAGTCTAGTATATTATACTATATTCTAGTTATTAGAATCTATTACTTTATACCATATTTTACATATTGGAATTTAGCATATTGTACTATATTCTAGTTATTAGAATTTAGTATATTGTAGTACC
>CM052140.1:15113561-15153979 GCA_028454255.1 Halictus ligatus
GAAACAATTTCCAGGGCGATTGCTTTATCAACGAACGAATTATTCAATCGTAAAGTTAGTTGTACCTAGTGTCCGAATATTTTTGTCAGCCACAAATGGTCCATTATTTCGTTTAATAATTTTTATCATGAAACGTATGTATATTTTTCAAATAAATTTTATATGTTTATCATCCTTAATAAATGTCTTATTGCTAGAAACAATTTCCAGGGCGATTGCTTTATCAACAAACGAATTATTAAATCCTAAAAACGCCGATGAAGGCGAAAGAGCAATTCGATTGGAATGCGTTGCCTCTTCTATAACTGTGACTCTGCAGACCCGAAGTTTTCACAGTTACGGAGAGAGAGAGCACTGTATCGCTGCAAACTGTGCACACAGCGGATTCAAATATAAACAATGTTCACTCGATTGTCCGACACCTCTCGTCCCCGTATTTATTTACTTCGAAGAAGTGGCGTATCCCTCTCGAACGGCGGCCAAAAAGAATGTGGAAAAACAAATGTTGGGTGGTCTATCTTTATGCGTGTCATCCCGGAAGATAAAAAGCGGACGGTGCTTTTCTATTCTGGAACGGAACGGCTTGTCTAGCGAGCCCTGCAGCTGTGGAATTAACTCTTTTAACACCGACGGAACATTATCGACGAAATCTTCGTGACGACGACGACGACGACGACGGTTTATTAATATTCCGGATTAGAATAGCCCGGCATGATTCACGGGACGACCGGGCTTTTGTGCGAGCCCGGAGGAGAGTTCCGGGGACACTTACAGCATAAATAACGATATCTCCCCTGGCCCGTATTCAACTGCCGCTCCCTAACCAATGGGTGCCGCCTGCTATCACCGAAAGTGACTGACAACCACTCCATCAGCATCATATTTCGTAAACATAACGAGATTAGGTCGCATTGTGACGGGACTCGAAGTTAATTTACATTCTAATCCCTACATGCTACTGCTGCATCTCGTCCCGTCGCCTCCCCCTCTCCCCTCTCTGTCACTCCCATCCCGGAAACCACTATCGGCCCCGGTTCTCGGTTTTATATTATTTGCCCGGCCGTCGAAACGCAAAGTAACCGGCCCGAAACTGTCTAACGGATTAATTTCATACGGTCGGCCGCGCGCGCGCGCGCCGCCTTTTCTAATGTTTATAATAAGCATACCGTTGAGCGCCGTTTCGTTTGCATAGGCTGACAGTTCCTTCTTTCCGGGCGAGAATGATATTCATGGAAATGAGGTGAACTAGTACATAGGTTTTTGGTTTTGCCGGCCCGCTGAATAATACATGAAATATAAGAGGAAAGACGTGGTGCACGTTGAATGAATTGTACTTCGTATAATAAGTTGTCAAATTACTTCCGGGTGGTCTCAGAAGTTTGTCACATTATTCATTGAACCTTCGGGTTCCATTCAAATCTCGTGACAGAATTAAAAAGTGTCTCCGCCCTCATGCATTTATACGGGATTTCTCGATTACGAGGATTAGTCGTCGCCGAGGGTTTTTGCGCTAAATTAATGCTCGATGATCAACGTTTGGAGATGTTGAATTGAGCACTGTCGCTGGACTGCGGATTTGTATGCATTTGCAACAAAAATGTGTAGGCTTGTAGATACACTATTGTTAACATGTAAAAATTATTAACGAGCGAAATCAATCTTTAGCACCTACGGATTGGAATTAGAAAAATTTTATTTTGCGTGAAGATCCGCGGTCTAATTATCGCCGAAGAATGTGTAAGCGCAGAAATACGAGAAACGTTCGACCATTGTTCTTGTCTGTTTATTTATTTTATTTTATAATGGCCGAGCGAACAATAGAGACATCAGCCACCTGTGCACACATGTGAATCGAATGGTATTGTTCACAGATTATTATTATTACATTATTTGATTGTTTGTATCGATTAAACACACTTTTAATTTTAACAAACATAGCGCACCACGATACGAAAATTAAGCTGGCCTTGAAATTTCTCTAGTACAAACAGTATGGAACACAGCTAATTAACACAGAATTAATTGAACGCGAGTTTACGGCCACCTGACGTACAGTTTACATAAATCAAACTGGCCGGATAAAAATGTAAATAATTTACTGCCCGAAGAACGAACCTATCATTATGTAAAGAAGAGTTGGCTAAGAACAAATGAAGTAACCTATTATCTCTCTTGATTCATGGGGGGATTATTCAATCTACGAAGTGCGGTGAAGAAAAATATTGCTATGTACGAGGTATTAATAGTGTTTATACTTGCAACAGTTTGCAACGCTTACGAGTGGTCAGATGATACATATTCCGTGTGTTATCTTCGCTCTAAGGTGTGATTATTTCGAGTAGGACTGCGAGCGATTAAGTATGATACAGGTATGCAAATTGCATCCGCTAATTTGATATCTCATTTTCTGTTTTCTTCTACAACGTGATCTGGCTTTCTGCATTACATTATAAAATTGGAAACTTTATATTTAAATGCGTACTTCAGATATGCATAATTACATATAATAATTCTCGATGAATTTTTATGATGCGAACCTAAGTAAGTAAAAATTATTTCGTCTATAAAGAGAATAATAGAATAAAGAATAGAATAAATTCATAATTTAATAACTTTTAATAACTTGTGCCAAACAAAAATTGTTCAATTCAACTATAAGAAACAGATGTTGAATTAAACTGTATTTTCCCTTTTAATAATTAAAAAAGAAGCAATTTCACCAACCCAATAATTCTAGTGTTTTTTTTTTCTTGAGATGGCTTAATTATATCGATGGTCTCTGCGAGAGAGTATTGCTGTCGCAAAAATTATAAACCTGGAAAGCCTATATTTTGTATAAATTGTACACGTGTAACGTATATTTATAGGAATATAATAGAACCTCCGTTATATGAGCATCCGTTATGTGAACGGTTCTATTACGAATACCTGTTATTTATGGTAATATCTATTATATGAAAATTGTGTTTCCCGATACAATAGTATACGTAAATATACTCAGAATCTATAATATTTGCTTCTATAAGATGAAATCTAATCAGTAGATTGCGAATTTCGCATTCATGCGAAAAGTGACTAGATGAAACTTAAAACGTTGAAAAATTTTTCTAACTATACCTCTTACAAGGGAGACAATTCAATTGTTGATAAAATTACACAGCAGCTTATATATAGATCAGATTTTATTTGACTCGGAAAAATAGAATATATTTATTTTGAGGATCTGAGCATTCGAACTCACAAAATAAAATATTCTCGTTTCAGGGATCCGAATCCTAAAATAAAACGTTGGCATTTCAGCGAATCTAAAACAGAAGATAAAATGCTCAATTTTAATAATCCTTTAATAAAATACTCTAATCTTACATATAAATATATTCGGTACGAATCATCGTTTTGAAATATTGAAAATAAATCGGAGGGGACCCAAATTCTCCCAATATCTCTCAAACGCTATTTCAAAAGCTCGGAACGGAATACTTTATAGTTCAAAGTGGCGGGGATCGTTCAAAATAAGCATGATTATTTAGCGTTCGCCGTTCGAAATGCTGTTTTCCTAGATTCGAATTCGGGATAACGCAGAAGTTGCGTTCCGGCGAGGAAGACAAAGGCGGAAAGAAGAGACGCGTCGAATGGAAACGGCGAGTTCGTGCACGCAGAAGGATTCTACAGAAGTTATGATGGATACGCGTCTATATCAAACTATCAGCGGCGTCTTAGCGAAGGGTGCTGGCATCGTTATGGGCACGACGTTGACGGACGGCTCTCTTACGCTCGGTTGACGGGAAACACAAATTGTGGGCGCAGCTGCGCCGATAGTAATCAAGAAACACGGTAGGTAGCGGAGTAGAGTGGCCGGATAATAATTCTCTCTCTGTCCGTGGAAGCGTGTACACACACGCCCTGGGTTATAGACTAGGAAGAGACGTGCGGTGAACAGACAGGAAGGAGCACTATAGAGAGAGGAAAGGGAGAAGGGGGCCTAGGGAGAGAGAGAGCGACAGAGAGAGAGAGAGGGAGAGAGAGAGACATGGAATGAGTAAGCGAGAGGATGGGACAAGGCTGGTGGCACTTTACAGGAAAACGATGTTGATCCAGGTCGATACCTGTCATCCGTTGGCCGATGCACTGTCGAGATTGCTCCCAGTTCAGGACCCGTCTCACTTTACATTGATATTCGTGCGACCCCCCTGTCCTGTACTCCTCTATAGTCGCGTACAATGAAGGCCGACCTTAGTTTGGTAGTGACGACAGCCACGGGTATGGTATCCGACTTCAAAAGGTGCAAACCCCTCCCGTTCTGTATGAAAAACGCGTGCACACGCACACGTATACACACGCAATGTGTACACGTGTAACGAGTCAGACTCGTGACGAGGATTTTAACGCCAAAGGACCGGTCAGATTGACCTTCTCAAACTTGTCCGTGTAATTTCGAACACGCGCGATCACTTTATGTTTCTCGTTTTATTTGTTTATTTATTTATTTCCTTGAAATACTCGTAGCCTGTCCTACCTACCGCGCTAGGCCGGTCCATTTGACCGCACGAGATCACATGGTATTTAACCAGATAACTGTCACTGACGAGTATACTCGTCAATCCGAAACTCTATTGCGGTTAACGTTAATGAATTGTTCAATTCTTATCGAATGGAATAGCAATTCTTTCTCATTTGGGTTTACAAGGGCTTTGGTTTTTGTGAGAGCCGCATTTGGCCTGCGTTCGACGTGTATATTCGTCGTTGCTTGATTTTAACGCCGTGAGGAATTTTTCAAATTCAATTCCACAGTTAACTGGTTAAATTGCTCTTCTAAACGATCAGTATAAAAGAAAGGCTACTTTCAATGTGGCGTGGCCAACACGAAATAAATGAGCCGCCATGTTGGATGAGACGCTACAAGTTGCGCACGTTTTTTGAAAAATACATGCAAACTGCAAAGCTGGACGAAACAATTTTGTGCGATTTTTTGGATCGTGGAGAGAGCTTCGCATTATTTTTCATGTAACTGAAATTGTATAAAAATAAATTTGTATTGTATTGTCATTTGTATTGTCCCATCAAAATGGGAGTTGTTCATCTACTAATTCATTCGGCAACAAATCCACTATTATCTACTTTTAATTATATTAACACTTAAGACTCGAATGGCAACTGCAAGCCACTAAAAATTGCTGTATCATTGTTCAAAGTATTTTTTACATTACTAAATTTGTTTGTATTTAATAAATTACTGAACACTTCAGTATTGTACGAGTAAACTGCACCATTTTCGTATGTACAACATGAAAAAAAAAATATATTTATATAGAAGGGAAATATTCTAGGTCGGAAGAAATGTTTCGTTTTGGAGTTGAAATAGCTCGAGTGCAAAGGGCTAACAATAACTTTTTATAACCGGTCATTTTGACCGCGCATGGTACGAATAGGTACACAAGATGTGTCGGTGGGTTTAGTGTTAATAGAAGCCTAACAGATGTGAACCGTTTATGTCCTTCTTTCCAGACCGGGTAAAATTGTAGTCTAGGTTCGTAACACTAGGTTTACCGTCAAAATGACGGGTTCTGGAATTTTTAATTTAAAATTATTTAGACCCTAATATATATTATTTTTAAAATATTGCTAAATACGTGGGTAGCATGCTTTGGGTATTTTCATAAAGTAATGCAAAATAGTCACTCTTTCCTTCCCCTTCTGCCACGTTTCTCGGGATGAAGATTTATTTCTCCTCGACCTTCGTTCGTTTCTTACCGGAAAAAGAATATTTATTCCGTGCCTGTACATTAATCAAACTTATTTGTATTATATAAATGATGCACGGCATCGCGAACATCGTCGATGCTATCAGCTAATTCGCACGTCGGCTCGCGAATAGATGAATAAATTCAGCGAACAAATTTGCAAGAAGTGTCGCAAACATTTTCGCAGAATGCACGGCTCATGTAGCGCGGAATGCAAAATGGACGAATAAATTTCGTCGAGTTTTACGAGCAAACGGACGCGCGTCGACTTTACACCTTTGTCTTTGTTCTTGTTTCTTTTTTTTTTTTTTGCTTTTCTCTCTCGTTCCTTTTTCTATTGGAAACTCGAACTGACAATGAGTTGCGTTGGTAAGCTTAACTAAGGTCACGTTACACGGCTACCGACATGTTGCTCGGCTAGCATAAGCTTCTTTGCGATGTAACACCGATTTAACAGTCGGCGAACATATCGGCGCTAATATCGCGATTACATCTTTCTTGCGCTGCCTTTTAGGCGTGGCAAATTGTTCGCTGACATGTAATAGCGTGATTAACGGAAATTACTTATTGTCGATTGGCCTGAGTCATATCTATGAATCACTTTCTGTCAAACGTAAATTCCCGTTTAACTGTTGCAGCGGGAACGATAGTTGATTCCCCGCGATTCCAGGAAATCGTTTTTCACGCGTTCGTTTCGCTGATCGGTAATTGCATTTTGTTGGAAAAAACAATTCTTCGGCCGGACGGCAATTACACGAGCATAATGAATGTGGCAGATTCGGACGATAAAAACGCATTATATGTATCGATCTATTCTTCGTTACAGGAAATGGAGAAAAAATCCGAATCTTGCGAACCGTCTAACCTTCGTGTGCTTCTCGGAAATAGTTGCGTAAAAGAATGCTTGACCCATTTTCAATTTACGCTTTAAATCAACAAGTTATGTTTCTTTTGTGCTATGCAAAAAGACAAAGAGACGAGGAACAAAGGAACCGATTGAATTCTTATTCTGTGAAACATGTGACGAGAAACAGTAACAATTTTATCAATAGAACACACTAACTCAAAAATATCTTCGAACACTAAATTCCCGATATTGAATAAATCTAGGAACCTTAATTTCGTCTTTGAGTATTAATTTAGAAACGCTACGAACTTTCGTTCCGATATTCGAAAATCTGAACAAGAAAATTACATTTTTAGATTTTGCTTTTTCGAGGTAGAATTTATATTGAATGATAAAAGAATAAGCGACCGACAATTTGTGCGTTTCTCGAAAGAATGCACTTATGCCAATCAATAAAAACTACTTTCGTGGCATGAAACAGTCGCAAAACCGAACGGTGTGTTCATTGAAATTTTTCTTCATGAAAAAATAATTTCACTTGCGCCGACACAACAATTCCAGCGCTTTTTGTCTTGAGGCAGCTCAATATATCGCGGAGTATTGCTGTCACAAAAATTATGAACCTCGGAAGCCTATATTTTGTATAAATTGTACGCGTGTAATGTACATTTATAGGAATATAATAGGACCTCCGTTATGTGAACGTACGTTATGCGAGCGTCCTGTTACATGAATGCCTGTTATTTGCACGTTCTATTATATGAACACTCCACTTGCCGATGCAATACTATGTGTGACTACGCTAATTGAAAGTGTTTACGTATTTTGACGAACAGATGAGATCCATAACGCTAGAATTAATCATCAATATTTTATTTTCGAAGTGTCACAATTATTAAACGAATGAGTCGATTTCTATTCGGCTCCAATTTCTTGCAGCAGAAAATTTTTGTCCGCAGTGTACTACTTACAGCGAATTCTCGACATATGTCGCCGAGGCCTGGACGATAAACGTCGCGAAATTATGTTTACACTTCAGGCATTGGCGACATATATAGAGAAACGATTCCTTATGAAACTGGTATCTGAGATAGTTATCATTATCTCGCGATGTGGCTATTAAAATTTTTTTGAATTTGCAATAAATCTGGCAAAAAAACGTGGCGTTGAAAAATCGACCAAAAGCGGGAAACGCGTCGTTGAGGAAATATTTATCGGTGGAGTTTAAAGAAGGACCAAATATTAAATATTAATATTTCTGATATTGTGTTTTCTATTATATTTTTAGTATTCCTTCGAATATTTTTATTTGACTTTGTCTTATAGATATAATCCGAGTGGTAAATGCGTTTCCCATACGATTTGAAATTTGTCTCACGCGGACCCCTCCCCCTCCCCTTTTTCCCTAATTAGTTCACGTAATGGTACAGTGATTTCTCCGTCGCAAGGGCCGTTTGAGCAGCGAAATTTCGATCTGGACCGGATACCGTATTAGTACACGCACAATAGGAAAACGAGCGTGTGTAATGGTAGAGCCGAGCGAGCATTTATTTCGCAAAGGGAGTGGGGAAAAAAATGGCCGGGAGACAGTTCAAAATTTACCGCTGTCGGATGGAGGAGTGGTCCCATGGCGGACTGTCAGCTGTTTTTCGAACTCTGTCAATTCTTGTCAGTTGCACCGTCCAGTTTAGCATAAAAATGCTGTTACGGTAGATGGTCGGCTTTCGAAGGCTTTGGCCGACACGGTACAAACGTATCGTATATCAAAGCAGGCGGCCATGGCCACGGGAAAATAAGAAAGTTTTTGTTCTTTTTACGGAGCCACGGTCGCCGTGGGCGGTGTCTGATATACGATCGGAGTTCAGCATTTTGTTGACGAAAAAGCTACTACCTTGGCTCGGATTTTTCTACTTTGAATACGAAAAACATAAATATTACGTTATTTTGCAAAACCGAGCACCGTTCCGAATCCTCGAAACACGTGTAGATGTCGCGTAACAAAATTACATATCACTCTCATCCGAAGAAACATAAGCACCTCGAATCCTCAAACTAATAGTGACGCAAGCGTTGTAAACAATTAGTAACAATTAGATTGAAAGTTTTGAAATAAACATTGTTTAAATCTATTCCAACGCTCAGAAGCTACAATCTATATCTTTTCTTTTGAATTTTTGTGAGTTGAAAATCGTACACGGTATTTTGTGTTTAAATGCATAAAATCTTGGTGACAATTCATTGACTTCTTTTCACGTTCACGATGCACTATATTTTAGTCACATTGGGACAAAAGTGTGTACAAAAATCTGATGAAAAATATATAATATTCAGTCACTGGAAAACATAAGAAAATTTTAATAAAAATTATCTTATCCCGTTTTCTTAAATTCTAAAGTTTCAGCCGATGAAAATTGTGGGAACGCCAATTCGAACAAAATTATTGTTAAGTCAATTTGTACAATTTGATAACAGCAGATACAATCAAAATCGGCAGTATTTTAGAGATACAAGTACTATAAAAAAAAGGGAACAACTAAAAATCGTATTGGCTCTATGGAACAGTGCTTTCAACAAACGGAGAAATAAACAGAGACGTTCCACCGCAGACCATTAACCGGTTAACTGTGATTGACGAGTATACTCGTCTTAAAATCGCACTTTTAATCGTTTATAACTCGTAAACGAATTAACCCATGTCGATAAAATTTTCAGCATGGATATAATTTATTCAAGCGAATCGAACGCATCTTTGAAATTTGCAATAAAGGATAAGAAAGCTAGAAAAACCAACTTTTACTATTTCTTTTGTGATTCCGACCGATTCAAACTTTCTTCAAAAATTTTTCACACCTCGTCTACTAAACTGATCCTTCTAACTTCTCAATAACATTCAAGTCATTCGATCTAATTTTCAAAAAGTCATGTTGCTTCGAACAGTGCAGACTCAGTTTTGCTCGTTGCTGTAACTGGTTGAACTTGGTGTTCGCGTTGGTCGCGGATGAAGCACGACAAAGTGTATCGGGAAAAGGAGAGGAGCGAGCTAATTGTCAGCGTTTAAGATAATTATTTAGCGTGGTACGACGTCGGGGTAAAATGCAGAAAATTCATTAAACCGTTCTGGAATCGATAGGCTCCTACACGCGCAGACATAGGACGAACGCAAATTCCTCGGTATACCAGTTCGGGCCTATTCCCGGGATGCCTATTTAACTACTGTAGTTAACGTAATATGACATCCGCCACGGCAAGCGATTACGGGGAACACGCGATGCAAATTTACGGTATTATCGTAATAAACAGGTTATAAAGGCTGATAGCTTCCTCGTGTATTGAAATTATACTGCAGCAGTACGGTTTCTGCACGTACATTGCCACTATGTAAACGTGTGTTTTATACCGGGCCGGGTCGTCTGTGTGCGCGCGCGCGCGGTCTCCGCTTCTGTGTCGGTGTGTCTACCACGTGTGTGATTTCTCGCTGTGCGTGTGTACGCCTAGGCTATGTATAGACGGTGCGAGCGCGCGAGCGTGTACGTGCGCATATAGAGGAGTGTGTTATTAAGAATGTTAACGTATGTTCGTGACGGGTTGTCAGGAACCCCCTTATCCGGCTAAACTCGCCTCGGATGGTAGATATAAATATGCAATAGCGCTTGTCATGCGCAGCGCCTAATAATTGAATGTATAATAAAGAAGGCGTCGCTCGGTGTCATGCTGACAGACTACAGAAAGACTACGAGCGAGAGGATCACGGCAGCCAGACGTCAACTTTCAATTTTATTTGCTTCTTTCACCAGTCGCGTCCCTTGCCTCGCCTCGCCTCGCCTCGCCTCGCCCCGCCTCGCACCGCCTCGCCACGACATACCGCCTCTCACGCCCGGCTGCTCCGTTTTTCTGTCTTTTGTAATTTCACTTGACAATGGCTGCTAAATATGCCATCGATATTATCGCGAACTTCGGGCGTTACCACTGGCTGAAAACCCGTGCGCACAGCGCGCGCGCGAGCGCTAGTCATGCCCACGTTTTCTTTTATCCAGACCCCGACATATTTCAAGAACGTGAAACTTAAACGCAACGGCCCGGCCATTGTGTTACCAGCGCGTTCGCTCTCGACACAATAAACGTTCCCGACGATTGCGTCATAATTGCCGCTTCGTGTATATTATTATTGCGCGTGAAAGTTATTCCGCGAAGCGACGATCGGCCGCCAACATTTTCCGCGAATCTGTCGCGAACCGCGATTCCTCTTATCCGAAAATTATGCGAGCGAAAGTCGCCGATACCGCCTCGCCGAAATTTTTCGGTCGTCGAGGATACTTCGAGGATACTTTGTTCTCAAAAAGTATGCAGGGTGTTTTCACGATAGAAGAAAATTTCAGAGGAAAACAAACAAATTTGTTCAAGGTTATGTTTTGTGAGATTTCAAGGTCAACGAAGTTTTTTTTTACATGGAATATACATATTTTTATTATCGCTGTATGATAGCCGAGGTCAAGACGAATCCAACGACGGGTAATATTTATGACCTTCGCGTGACCTTCGTCTGACATCTTTTTCTATCATAAAAAGCAAGTGAGATATTATAGACGCTCGAGTTAGGTGCAACACCCTGTATATCGATCGAATGGTAAGGTGATAACATATTCTAATATCCGAAGAAAATAATCTACTCAAAGTTTATCAATTTTGTTTCAATTATTATTATTATTATTTCTCTGAATAAAACAGAATTTTTGTTTGCCCGAATAAAGCCAATTTTCATGCACAATTTCTATCTACAATTAACTATGTTAATTTTCATGTATATCCGCAAACGACGAAACTGTTTAACACTAAACCTACCGAGCCTTAAAAGTAAATAGTACATGTTGTCTTATAAACATGACGAGATTGAATTTATTTGGATCTTGCGCCAAATATATTTATTTAATCATTTCCCACGAAAGCATCTTCACAATTTCGGTAATTGTAAAATAAAAAATATGGAACGGTCATTTTGATCGGCGGTGGTAGGTTTAGCGTTAAACGTTCTCATGCGTGTGCAACTAATACAAAGTGACATTCTGACATCGTCAGGTCTAATCAAATTGACATTAGTAAACAGTTTGCAATAAATATTAATATTTCAGCTGAGGTTAAAGAGAGTACCGCAGTTACTCGATAAATGTCCACGACGTGGGTCTGGCGAGTGACATAAATCGGACAGGAGGCACTATGCTTTAGAGGCCTCGGTTTCTCAAGAGTATGTATAGTAATAATAATAATAATAATATTGCTTTATTCAGCCTTACGGCCAAGAATATAATTACCACAAAATAACTAATATCTTATCCACGCATTCTTCCTTCATCCCCACCCCGACTAGGAGTGTGTATAGTAATATGTTTAACATTAGGCTGGTAACAGTGAAATTGGCGATAATTTAATTTTCCTTGATAGAAATTGTTGTTCCCCGCGCGGCAGCTTAATAATGTTTATGAAGCTCGGAGCAGTCTGTTTGTCTTTCCGGTTCTTGTAACGCGGTTCGACGAGTGTCGGCGTTTCATTGATAAAAAATATTACGGAAATGACAGTGGTGGACGATGGTGCGCGTACAGGAAGAGGGCTGCAAACGGCCGATTCGATAACCATTCGAGACTGAGAGTGCCCTTCACCTCCCTGACAGCTACGTAAACACTGAACTGACGTTTAGAATAGCTCTTATTTATTCTAACCTGTTTATTTAGGCTGCCGGGATCGCATTACCTGAGAGCCTTTCGAGTGGCAGGGAGAGAAGACTACCGTTGTCAGCGCTGAACTCACTGTCACGCGCTCGGGCCCATCAGGCTACGGATATCAACATATGGAGCCGCATATGAATGCCCGCCTACCGACACTAACAAATGGAAATTCAAACACAATCATTGTACAATTAGACACTCAGACCCCATTGTATTCCCATTATTTTCTATTAACCCTGAAAGGATCCAGGCTGTTGTAAGCTTTAAATTATTCTCGCTCCGAACGATTTATCTTCCACGTCTTTTTTGAAATGTCACACAACCGGAGCAACAAAGTTTTCATTGGAAATCTTGAAAATATTAAACGCAAACAAATATTATTTATTCACTGTTTACTCGTGTCTTTCAGCTTCGGATGACTCCCGGTTGCGTTTGTTTTACAATTTGTTATTTGTCTTAAGCTTCCACTCATTTTTTAAATAGTTCGCACGGGGGAAAGAATACTTTTAATATTTTGCAATTGACGGGTGAAAGAAGAATATTTCATATACCTTTTAACAAATGCTACACGGTGCATAAAGATTGTATGTGCAACCTGGAGCGATTCACAAAAAATGTAATATCTCTTTTTTAATATCGAAAATAAATATAATTAATATAGGCACAGTAATTGGGTCCCTTGCCTTATCTTTTGCGATGTGTTAATTAAGACTTGGCGAACTTACGGCACATTTTAGATGCAGTCAACAATTTACCTGCTATCTTTTCAGTTCGGTAGAACTGTTCGGTAGGATTAAATTTATGAAGTTATTAATAAACTGCCATCGATCATATTTCTTAACCCTCACGCTCTAGTTTCTTATCATCGGTGTATCACTTACGTGTGTACGTGTACGTATGCTACACTGAACCGAATTTGCTCACCTATTACGTCAATTCGGCATTTTATTTCGGCAAATTTCTCTCAATCAGTCAGCAAGAATATCGCATGCGTTGCATGATATTGTAACCTGAAAATCTACTTCTTACAATGCTACGATAAGAATTTTAAAATTGATATAAACGACTCGGCCTATCGTGTAACCTAACAACATTCGCATTGCATATAACCTACTGTCAACGTGCATTACGAATGCTAATGTCACGTTACGATTCCAAGCCTGCACGGCAGGTATTAAGTTAGCATAGTAATTGCACATGCATGTACACTTTTATCTAATAATGGCATCGATAATTAGTCCAACAGAATCTTCCAGCGATTATAATATTTCTGCGTGCAGACATTTCTATTACACTTTTCTCGTTTGCCAACGTTTCGACGAATAATTGTTACACTCTGGATTTTATGCGCTAATGACAAAAATGGGAGAGTAGGAAAACAATGATAACATCTGTTAGAGGAATTAACGTTATAATATTCCTCAGGCGTTTGTTAAAATTATTATAGGACGAAATCAATTTATGCCCAACTCGTTAATAATTTAATGATAATTGTGCAAAATGCGCGACGGACAGGTTGAAAATGTTATCAGCGGCGACACGCGAGGATTTTTCCGGCGCGAAGAGCAAGTTTTTATAGTTTCGCATTATCATGGCGATTCGCAGTCATTAATGTCGGCCGTGTAAAAACTTTTGCAATGCCCACGAGTAAATGATTTTAGAACACCCGGTGTACGGACTGGAAGCGTAATGTATTATACCAGCTAGGCAGGTATATTACAGAGAACCGCAGTTATGTGCGACGGGCTATGATTGATGACAAGTCGTTGCCTGTTATGAATATAATATCGATCAATCACGCTATTTACCGGACGAATGCATAGGCCCATTCTATCATCCTCCTGTGCTTGCTTACCAACCCCTATCTATATCTATTTCGACTTGACCCGGTTCCATCGCGCTACTCAAACTTATTTTTTCTTTTCTCTTTTTTTTTTCATTGCACGTTACACGGAATTATACACGACGCGACGCCCGATTCTCAGAGATTACACACCGGATCGCGATGATAAGCGAATTAACCTCTTCGTGACCGCGATACATTTTTTACGAATCTTTTTCACTTATCTACCGGCCTTCGCTGCCGCTCAAGATCAATTTTTCAGTTTCCTGGAAATTGCACGAGGCGGATTTTATGACAAATTTATCAGATCGGGGACCCAATTACCGTGGGGGTGTCAATTACTGATTGTGAGCCTACATTGATTATACTTATTGTTAAAGTCTAATTTAAAAGTGGAAATATAAAATTATATACAGTGGATCCAGTGGTTCAAAAGAACACTAAATTTTCCATTTCCAATTTCCCATTTCCCATTTCCGTTATTTGAACTATGATAACTTCATAAAAATACTAGCATAATATTCCTAGTCACGCTTTCTCTACTATTACCATCCATTGTAAGTTACAATGCAATATTACACGTGTTCTGTACTGTAATGATGAATAGCAGAGCTACGATAATTTTCTAGGCGACTACATATAATTTCTAAGTAACTCTTTTTACCGTGTCTGGCACATAAATAAACTTTCAAACCGGACATTGTACAGACGGATAAAATTAACAATGAATCTATAATAACTCGCCGTTAAATAGCTTGCGCCGCACACTCTTAACTGATCAGAAATTGATACGAAGTCATTGGGAAGATTTCAACTTATGACATTTTATGATTGTAACAGCCGTATAATTATTAATGTAATTGAATGTCCAACCACCGACCCGAGACGTTCCATTATTAACGAGGGAGTGTCTGGCACCAATATTTTTAGTTTCCCCGCGGTTTCGAAATAGAGACATTTTAATCAGTGCAAGAAATAAAAAATATGATCGTCCGCTGAAGGACGGACAAATTGACTGCAAACACGGAGTTCAGACATTCGTATGCAAAATTCAAGCATTGCTATTGACGATCGCAGAACCGAGATAAAATAGAATTTTATTTCGCGTCAGTTTTATTCTCTTTCCCCCGCCTCTCGAAGATCTTCACAAGCTATAAATGAAGATCCGGCGGACGGTAATAAACTTCGTTAAGTTGTCGATAATTGGGTGATTATTTCGTGCTTTTCGGATATTTCGAGTGCGACTGGTTTCGGTCTCGAGTGGCGTTTCTGCTCTTCGAGAGGAACAGAACGTGTTCGAACGGAAAAGGAGGCATCCTCGTCGAAGGAGGCGTGGCTCCGAACCGTGCTAACGACTCTCGCAAAATGTTCCCCTGTGCTCAGAACCGCCATCTTGAAAACTCAACATGACGTTAAACGAACTGCGCCCGAATGAGGAACTTCGAAACGAGGAGCTAACGAGACCGTTCGCCGCAGGAATCATTCATCATCTAGTGTACTTACGGCATCAGCCTGTCAGCAACGATTGAATTTCTGCATTTCTACATCTCGAAAACCTATAAATACAATCCCTCGTACGTTGAACTTCTCATGCTCAAATGTATTATTTTTTTCATAAATGTTACCATTCACCAACACCAGAAACATATGTTGCAATTGGACAAAAAATATCAACATTGTGAGATGGAATCTTCTGACGGGGAAAACATTTGAAGGAATTAAAGTGGCCGCAGTATTATTTTCAACCCATTAAAATTAATTATAGTTGTAGCTCCTAAATCTGGAATCACCACTTTCAAGGAAGTACTTTTTTGGGACACACTGTATATTATGCATATGATTTCTCTGTATATGTCGCCGAGGCCTCGATGATAAACGTCGCGGAATTATCCCCAATACCGTAGGGCAAATCTCGCGAGGGGTCGCGAGGCTCGAGAGGTCTCGGAAGCCGAGGAGCGTAAACATAATTCCGCGACGTTTACCATCCTGGCCTTGGCGACATATATTCAGTATTTTGTAAATTCTGTACCGTAGGTCCCCAGAGAGGACTATATTTATCTCACTCGATTTTTCCAACGAGATGTCAAGCGAAAGATCAAACATAATTCCGCGACGTTTACCATCCAGGCCTTGGCGACATATATCGAACATTTTGTAAATTCTGTACCCAGGGGGGGCTATATTTATCTCTCTCGATTTTCAACGAGACAGCCAGCGAAAAATCAAACATAATTCCGCGACATTCATCACCCAGGCCTTGGCGACATATATAAAGTATTTTGTAAATTCTGTACCGTGGGTCTCCAGAGGGGGCTATATTTCTCTCTCTCAATCTTTCCAACGAGACAGCAAGCGAAAAATGAAACATAATTCCGCGACGTTCATCATCCAGGCCTTGTCGACATATATCGAGTATTTTGTAAATTCTGTACCGTAGGTTCTCAGGGGGCTAGATTTATCTCTTTAGATTTTTCCAACGAGATGGCAAGCGAAAGATCAAATATAATTCCGCGACGTTTACCATCCAAGACTTGGCGACATATATTGAGTATTCACTGTATTTTGTAAATTCTGTACCGTAGGTCCCCAGGGGACTATATTATTATCTCCTTCGATTTTTCCAACGAGACGGCAAGCAAAAATGAAACATAATTCCGCGACGTTCATCATCCAGGCCTTGTCGACATATATCGAACATTTTGTAAATTCTGTACCCAGGGGGGGCTATATTTATCTCTCTCGATTTTCAACGAGACGGCGAGCGAAAGATCAACTTGCGAAAACTTGCGTCAACAGCGTTAACGTGACAGCATAGTGGGTACATCGAAAAACAGAGAACAAACCGGAGAAAAGGCGGACACCGTTATAGCGTAAGCTGGCGGTAAAACGAGATGCGTAGTAGCAGTTGTCGGGATAGTTGTCCCCGCGTCGTATTTCGATATTCAAGATAACATTACACGGCCAGATAAACACAGCATTAAATTAGAGGAATGCGCAAAAGTGTTGATACGGCTGTATAAACATCGAAAAACTCCTTTGGCGAGGCTTTCACGGTGCGATCCGAGGGAAAAATAGAGGAGCGTGTGTTATCCTATGCGTCAGCATATTCGATCTTTATCGGTGTTATTACTTTCTTGGCGCGGCGCGCTGCTGGACGTTAGAGCGCTAATATACATATGTAAACGATACCGGCTTACAAGTTAGAAAGTTGCGGATCGCCGAGCGGTTTATGCATGCTGAACCTACGACGACGGCGGCGGCGGCCGGATGTCGCGCGCGCGCGCGAGGAGCGTCGCATTCCGGCGTCGTCATTTCTGTTTTCGCGGCCGCGCATGCACGTATGCACGTACGCGCGTGTGTACTCTCCGTCCGCGAATCTGCATTCACGCGGTCCGGGGGCAAACAAAAGGGGGCCCGGGGTTTTCTTTGGAAGGGCAACGATTTAAAAGCGGGGACGCGCGTTGGGGGAGAAAAAGAGAAAAAGAGAAAAAAATAAAAACCAAAAGAAAAGGTACGGGGCCGACCGACCGTGTGCGATATCTGATCATCGTTTCCGCGCGCGCGCTGTCTCCTTCGCCCGGGACAGTACTCGACTATCGGGAGCTTATATACATTTTTTGGCTAACAAAAGGTCGTTAAAAATCCGTTAGATACGGCTGTCAGATAGGCGCGGCTCTAGTGTGCGGTTACGGGAGAAGCTCTCAAGTTGAGCTCTTTGTGCGTGATTTGAATGCAATCGGAGGGATGCCGTACGGTCGCCGGAGAGCCAACAGGGGGGAGGGGAGAGGGAGAAAAGTAGGGGATTGTAGGGAGGGTGGGGTTACCGGTGCTAATCTCCGATCAGTGTCGAGAGCGTAACGCGATCCGACACGACGTGACGTGATCCAGACTCGATAGCCAGCAAATACAACCCTGCAGCGGCACCGGCACCGGCAACGGCAACAGCAGCCTTGTGCACGGTGTCGAGAAGGGCAAAGCCTGCCCCGCAGGCTTTACCAAACCCATACTCCGCGAAAATTGACACAGATAGGTTTACGTGACGTATCTTCCGAAATTGAACTACTTACTACATTCGTTAACCACCGCGGACGGGACCGGCGCGCGCCGAGATTAATATGGATTCCGGATTAGAAACTTTGGAGCGTGATGGCGTCGACGGTGACACACACGCCGGTTCCCTTGAATAATTAACCGTCCGCCGTGGAAACGCGCATCGATTTTCATTGACACGAATATTAACCGTGTTGCATACGTGTAACGCGTTGACCCAATTTTTCAACTCCACGTGGCCCGAGGGAGGGGGGAGCACGGTTTAATTGCTTTATTGTGAGAGTCTAATCGTACAGCCGTATTAATCCGTATCGCGTCTATTATAGCCGCGGCGAATCTTTACGCTCACGCGTTTTTGCGAGGCGAGAAAATGTATTAAGTACGAATGGCACAACACACGTACATACACTAATACAGAACATGCACTGAAAAGTGCAATAAGAAATAAAGATACACACTAAGAAGAAATAAGAAATAAGAAAGAAATAAGACACGAGACAACATTTCTTAATAAGAGATTTTCTAGTCGGTAAATCGAATGCAATTTATTTGATAAAAAGTATATATTATAGTTTTGGCGAAAATTGGGATTTGCGAACAGTTTTATGAATGTTATAATTGTCAAGTTCTCGCGTCGTTCCTGTGAGATTGTCAAAATCACAATTAAATTAATGACACGTGACCAGTTATGGCTGCGGATAATCCCCTGCGTTAACGCGGCGTCCCCGCAAAATGGTTTTGTACTAATATGGTTAGACAACCGACAATGAGTAAACACGCGTGATGACACGATATTGAGTATGATGCGGCGGGCACATTGTTTACTATATGCGTATAATATGCCTGGACAAGCAACATTGTACCAGCTCCTATTTCTAGTAATAGTTGCCATAATCATGATCACGCTGCACAATGCGACCGGAGAATTAAACTACAGAAATACGTTAGAATTAAGAATTTACGTTAGAAGTTAGAATTAATTCGGTCTAATTCAGACAAAATTGGAAAATTGTCTTGTTTAAGAAAGTGTTTAACTTTTGCGAGCAGATTTTTCCGATTAAAACGAGACCGAACACGACACAATTCGAAGCATATTTGCTCGTTCAATTCGCGATTTAGTAGAACCTCGATTATCCGAACCGATATCTGTGTCCACCATTATCCGAGTACAGCGTATTTCACATGTAAACAGCCAGTCTACAGCGATCCATATACAACACGATTTATTGTAGCAATCAGTAAAGATTTAATCTATCTCTGTAGAACGACGTAACTGTTCTATTGTCCGAACACTCATGTTTCATTAATTAGTATGGATTGCATAGGTTCTACTGTGTCCTGAATTAAACAGGTAAATAATATGATGTCAATTGTGTCGTGTTCGGTGTCTTTTCAATCAGAAAAATATCGCAAATGCGTCGGTAAAAGTTTCGTAAAGGCATCATTGGAAAGAGTATTGTCATTGGATCGGTGTCATCTAACCAATACTGCTAATGTCGAAGCTATGGTTGCTCCCCCTGATATCCTAAATAATAATAATTCACATTATTACTATTACTATTTAAATTATTATTATTTAAACAGTCTGGACAGTCTTATATAGTATACCTACTCCCTTTTTTTTGCAGTTGTGACCGATAGCAATTTTTGAAAAAAATCATTTGTAGGTCACCTTGTAAACTAATCCCTCTAGCATCTAAAAAAAAAATACTCGAACAGTTTGGCACAATTTTAGAAAAGTTACTCGTTTTTAAAGAGTGTAAAATTATTTATTTGCTTTGGAATTGTGACCGATAGAAATTTAAAAAAAAATTATTTATAGATCACCTGGTAAACTAATCCCTCTAGCATCTAAAAAGAAAAATACTCGAGCAGTTTGGCACAATTTTAGAAAAGTTACTCGTTTTTAAAGAGCGTACAATTATTTATTTGCTTTGGAATTGTGACCGATAGAAATTTTTAAAAAATTATTTATAGGTCACCTGGTAAACTAACCCCTCTAATATCTAAAAAAAAAATACTCGAGCAGTTTGGCACAATTTTAGAAAAGTTACTCGTTTTTAAAGAGTGTACAATTATTTATTTGCTTTGGAATTGTGACCGATAGAAATTAAAAAAAAATTATTTATAGGTCACCTGGTAAACTACCCTCTAGCATCTAAGAAATACTTAAGCCGTTTGGTAGAATTTTAGAAAAGTTATTGGTTTTTAAAGAGTGTGCAAATACTTGGTACCGTAGTTTCGTCGCCGGTTGTAAATTTAACCGTGCACCGCTGCAACGCGAGAATCGGGTCCCGAAACTTTGGAAATCGAAGGGAGCGCTGGTCGTACGGTTTCGGGCATGATTTTTTGGAAATGCGCGCACGGTGGTTGTCGTACCCGGAGAGCGTCAAGAGTCGCGCCACCCTTGCGTGCAGCCAAGCGCTTGTAATACAAACGCCGATGTAGTACGTAGTACCCACACGATGCTGTCACAAGTGCTCGCACGTCATTGTGACATTGTGAGCGCCCACAGGAGTGTGAGGAACCAGTTGTCGAGTGCAACAGCTGCTCGACCCGTAACCCACATACATCACCACACGTCATTGTTCGCCGTGTGCATTATTCGAAACAGGTATGGGGACGCACCTTGGCGTTACGTCACTAGGAGACACTAGACCAGTTAATGGGTATACGTCATCCTACCTGAGGAATGGTCAATAATGTTACTCAATCGCGCGTGAAGTCAATAGTGTGAGAAAACCTTTCAGGGGGCTAAACCCCCATGCACTTTGCCATGAATACAAATTTCACGGCGGATCAAGATACCGTTGACGCCCGCCATTGTCCAAATACTTCTAACTCCAGTGCGACGCTCGTTTCATTTTCTAAACCCACTTCGACAACAAATAAAATCTAATTGGTTCAATCTTTCTGGCAATGACCGGTTACAGTGAACTCTCGATATATGTCAACAACGGTAGTGGGGATAATTCCGCGACGATTAGCATCCAGGCTTTCGCGACATATATAGAGAAATCACCGAACCAAAGTTTGTCTCCCGAAAACCGGTGAAATCCGGTTGAGCTGAAATTTGGCGAATAGGTTAATTTTGCGTTAAGAACGCGTTCCTCGAAAGGCTTTTCGGCGACGCGAAAAAATTTTTTTGTCATGCTAATATCGTTTCCTACCTTATCGGCCACTTGCCGCAGCGAACTCTGCCCTCTTTAATCGACGGAACACGCGAGGAAGTTCGGCAAAGTAAAAATCAGGAACAATTTTGAACGCATAAGTGGTGGGTCTGGCATGGTGATTCGCACATTAATTGCCAAAATTGAGAGGCTAATAACAGCTCGAAATGCTAAACGAACGACCCAGCCAGGAAATGCGAGGTCAGCTGAAACCATTAACCCAGTAGCCTGAATTACAAAATTCCAGCAGAACAGGATTTTATATTTTCCGCATAAATAAACAACTCGTGCGCGTCGGTTGAACTTCTCGCGAGCTGTTTCATAATTTTAAATCGCTAAAACAATCTGCACAACAAACGAATACAATTTATTTCGGAGAGGTGTATCGCTAACGTTGTGCCAACTACAACTACCAAAAATAATTGAAATTGTTTGACACGATCGAACTTGTTCTTTAATTCTGTTTTGTAATCTTGAGATCTGTGGCAGATTCGATCGAGGGAACGAAAGATCGGTTTAACGATAATTTCGCAATTTTACAAATTCACCGTACGCTCGTGTCGTTCGACTCGGATTTTAGCAAATTGGAGGAAAGAGTTTTTCTCGAGCTAGGGATACGCACGCATATTCCGAATCTGGCGGGACAATTCGCGGGGCGCATCATTGACAGGTTGTCGGAGAGGCGATAGATAAAGTGCATTTCCATTTTCTTGCACGGCGAACGGTGCGCCGTGCAATTTCAATATGAAACCGTGAATAATGCATGCCGAGAGATCTTGAGCCACCGATATCGTCACGCAGCTCACATCCTCCCGCGATGTAAAACTGAGATAAATGGAACGCGGTAAGTTTGAATAATGAGCGCTCGTAACGATGATACGTCGACTACTCTTCTAAGCGCCTTCTGCCGGTGGCGCGTGCACTCGATTCGTTCAATGGAAAATACGATGTTGAGTTCTTCTATAAGACAGTCTAAGCGACTCATTAAACAGTCTGCCGGCGCTCGTTTATCATTCGATAGCTGACAGTCCCACGTCTCGCAGCGATATATTCTTAGCCGGTTCGCTCGACGGAAAATAATGTTTGGGAATCCAATCCTAACGCGGATCTGCACGGTAATTTACTAATTCAGATTGTAATCGGTAATTATCATGTTGAAGCGTTGAACGGAGAAGATCAAATCCATTCGTCGCTGTCATTCTAATTTTGCGTTCCAAATCTGCGGAAATGCGAGTTGAAATAACGATGCGCCATCTTGTTTGCATATACAAATCATTCTTCGAGACCGTTCCCTCGGTTATCGAACGTTTCATATATATCTTGTTTTCGAAGACATTTTTATGCAAATTTCATTATTATCACCACTTCGATTCGCACGACTATTGTACACGTTGATGGTTTTAGAGGACGCGCGAAGGTCGTCAACTTTTTTCAAACGGAAACCGATGCAACAAAACAGGCACTTACGGGTGCAATTGCTCCATAAATTTCAATTGTTTTCATTTAATACGTTCGTTCACCGGCTGGTCATACTGTCCTACAGGTCGCCGTCCATTTTGAAACACTTCGATTTTTCGTTTTTGTTGCGTTGAATTGTTGGGAGGTTAGGAGATTAAATGTAACTTTATATTTGAAGTGTTTATTTCAACTCCGCAACGGAATAAACGTCGACCAGTTTGGTTAATGCATATATAACACAATTTTGTACTTTATTGGTACACTGAAAGTATAACTATAGGTAATAGAAATGGAAATGTAGGAGCTGTAACCGGCTCGGTAGACTCGCATCTTTTTTTTTAGCAGAACTAGCTGCAAGGGTTAAGTTGAGTGTTCGTTTTTTTTTTTTAAGATACCTTGAGCAAATGCTTACTACCCTTTTATTTATTTATTTATTTGTTGCTTCAAACCAACTGGTTTATATAGCAAGTACAGTGTTATTACATTTGGCTTACACTAAATAGGTTTACATTGTTTCTAAATTCTAACGGAACATTGTTTAAGGAAATTATAAATTACTTTCAGTCCTTTTATATCAGGTTTACATAGGAAGGAACTGATACAAAGAGTGAAACAGTACTTGCTTTTGAGGAGCTTTGTTTCCAATGTGTTACGTTCATTTTCATAGTCTGGGCATTGCCTCACTACCCTTTTGTCATGAAGTTAGCTGGTATTAGTTGAGCATTTGAAGGTTAAGTAGAATAAAGTAGGTGGTGGTTAATAGTACAAGAAAATTTTCAAAAAACTTGTAAAGCTCGCCTGCAGTGCTCTACTGCGTCAATGATTTTTTGCTTGGACTGGCGGATGCCATCTTTTTTTTTTAGCAGAACTAGCTGCAAGGGTTAAGTTGAGTGTTTGTTGTTTTTTTAAAGATACCTTGAGCAAATGCTCACTACCCTTTTATTTATTTATTTATTTGTTGCTTCAAACCAAGTGGTTTATATAGCAAGTACAGTGTTATTACATTTGGCTTACACTAAATAGGTTTACATTGTTTCTAAATTCTAACGGAACATTGTTTAAGGAAATTATAAATTACTTTCAGTCCTTTTATATCAGGTTTACATAGGAAGGAACTGATACAAAGAGTGAAACAGTACTTGCTTTTGAGGAGCTTTGTTTCCAATGTGTTACGTTCATTTTCATAGTCTGGGCATTGCCTCACTACTCTTTCGTCATGAAGTTAGCTGGTATTAGTTGAGCATTTGAAGTTTAAGTAAAATAAAATAGATGGTGGTTAATAGTACAAGAAAATTTTCAAAAAACTTGTAAATCTCGCCTGCAGTGGTCTACTGAGTCAATGATTTTTTGCTTGGACTGACGGATGCCTTCTTCCTCCTTAGGCCCTTTATACGAAAAAGATGGCGGCGTTCGAGGTGCGATAAACCGCAGGTCAAAAAGGACTTTCCTCTCCGCACGTTTCTTGCATTTCGGTGTATACTCCGAATTACTTGAAAATCTCGGGAAAGAATTGGATCACCGTCGTCGCCGGTAAAAACCGAGCATCGGGGTTGCAGAGAAAGAGAGAGAGAGGGAGAGAGAGAGAGAGCCGCATAATTCCCGAAACGCTGGAGGCTCGGAGGCCGGTTTCAAGTATTCATGGCCGCGAGCCCGGCGGAGAGCGAGTAGGCAAAGTGAATATCCGGCGCATTCTTTTGTAAAAACTGCCCGACAGATTATACTAAATATTGAGAGGATAGTCAACCGGAGAGACGGAACAAGCGCAATGGGTTCTCGCGCCTTCCTAATCCTACGGAATCTGGTCATATGTAAGGATTACGTTGGTCCGACTCAACATGGTCGCGTTGTCGCGCTAAAGCCGCGGACCAGCCATTAGCCACTGGCGCGCACTGGGTAGCCAGGCCCCGCAAGCTTAGAGACGCTATCAGCATTGGCTTAGTTGGCTTTCTTTCTATCTCATCCCGTGATCCGACTAGGTGGTACTTGCTCGTAGTTACAACACGCTCACTGCGCTGCCCCGAAAGATGTAACGAGCTGATAGTTATCTTCATCGCGGCGGGTTGAAAGCGATAGGACAGCTCCGAATGGGGATAGGTGGCCAGGCTACTTTCAAGGTAAAGCTAAGGTGGCATAACAGAGAGGATTCAAAGTAATAGCGGATGCTTCGCACGATCTCCCGTTCGTATTCGTTATGAAGAACTTAGCTTCGTAATTTCGAAACCGACCGACGCGACGGGATCGTGCGAGCCTCTGATTGCCCGAATTAGGGATTTTTTTTAGAAGTCGATACGCACGATTCTGCGAAAAATCCTCGAAGACAACGTCCGCGAAATTACACCGGCGGATTCTTAGTGTAGGAGTTTGCACGATCATCCCAGAAACGGATATATAGTGTCCGTAGGCCGCCGATTATCCGCGCAGAACATTTTTGAAATGATCACCCGCCGTTCCATAATGTCCCGGTAATTTCTTTGTCTCGGATCCTACTGTTATCTCCAGCGGTTTCTAGAATTTGAGGACGTCATTCGCGAAAGATTCAACGAGAGATAACGGTGTTAAATATTGAGTTTTACAATACAAAGCGAGATGCGTCTTTGGAAACAATTACACCGAAACGATCTTGATAGAAAATGTATATATTGATAGAAAACTTTCGCAAATATCGTTGATAGACTGAATGCAGTGATTTCTCTGTATATGTCATCAAGGCCTAGATGATACAGGTCGCGGAATCGTCCCCACTACCGCGGGAGTATACCTCGTGAAGGGCCACAAAGTTCGAGAGTAAACACGGCTTAGGTATGTCCCCTGCACGATACATGACGCTGACAAGACCCGTGTTGTTGACATAAATCGAAAAACGGGTAGAAACAAATATTTGCCAGCGGATAGCAAACTTTTCCGTATTTTTGATACTAAGTTCCCTGGCTGATTTTGTAGAAACCAGGTACAGGTTCAATTTATCAATTGGAAAGTCGCTTACGGTGAGTAAATATTGTAGAAGCGTCGTTAACGTTGGTTATTTAGATTTGAGCCGCTGAATGCACACATCGATTAACTCCACTTTTTGAAAAATCTTAAATTTAAGTGTCAAAGCCCTTGGTATAGTCATAACTTTTTATATTTATAATAACTTTCCTGAATAATAAAGATTAGCACCGTTAAATGGCAAATTTTTTTGGCCATTGAATAACAAGTGATTTATTTCAGAAGCCATTTCGATTAACTCCATACTTTCCCAAGTTGACCACATCCGTAGCTTATTATAAGCGAAATTTATATGTTTATAATTTTGGATGTCATGAATTCAATAAAAATATAAGCCACATGTTTGTTTGGCCGGAAACTGAAGGATCTCGTGGGTCTCGAGAAATTTCATCTTGTCTAATAAAGTACATAAAGACTTACGCTGCAAACTTCGAAAAAATAATAACATATTCGGATTCGTGTACCGGGCAAAACAGAAATATTAAAACCGTCTTAAGTTTATTGAAACTTGTTCAAAGCACGGAAATCAAAGCTGAATCAATTGACATGAAGTTTTTGGTAAGTGGACACAGCTATTTGCCCAGTGACTCAGATTTTGCCATTATTGAGTCATGTGAGAAAAAAAATCAAAACATTTTTTCACCAGATGATTGGTACCATATAATCAAAACATTTAAAAAGAAAGCGCCATTTCATCTAATCCAAATGACTCACCAAGATTTTTTGTCAACAAAACCTTTAGAACAGTCTATCCTTAACAGAAAAGTAACCGTCACAGGGCTTCCAGTAAATTGGCTTAAAATACGCTGGATAAAGTTAGAAAGGTCCAAACCCTATCTCATACAATTCAAATGCGACTATAATGAAGATACAGAATTTCAAGCCATTAATATAAGAAAATCTTTAGTGGGTAGACCGCAAAGTTTGAAAAATATAGATCAGCCTTTATTATATCCTAAAGGTAGAACTGTGACAAAGGAAAAATGGAGAGACATGATGGACCTGCTAAGATTCATTCCTCCCGTTAAACACGATTACTATAAGAACTTGTCAACAAATCGAAATGACGAATCCTCGCATACAGCTGACGAAGAAGACATTATTTATAATATTGCTGAATCATCCCAAAGAATAATGCCGCTAACATAAAGCTGCTATGAATCAATTACAAAAATTACATTATAACCGAACTGCCAACATTCATTTTTATGGAAAAGCTGCGATAAAAATGTATAATAACTAACTTCTTCTCTAATAAAAGACTTAAAAATGTAAAGACTAAATTTAACTTTATTACTTTCTTCAGTTGCCAAATCGATTAACTCCACCAGTCACATAAATACTGTAACATTACTGGCGATTGTTTGTTGGCTATTCTTTCTTATTAATTTTATATACCGTTAGATGAAAGCTATATCTGCAATTATGCATTCTACATTATATATTTGAATTCATATTATCAGAGGAATTTTTAAAAACAATATACATTACATCATCGCGTTTCTCAACTTTTCGTTTTATGGAGTTAATCGATGTGTGTGCACTGAGCGGCTCGTTTGTTAATGGCGAAAGATCGGGAACGGACTTGGTAGTACAGGTGATACGGATTATGGGACACCCTGTATACGTTAATTTGACTTTCTTCGGTGCATTTCGGGGCTGCAAACCCTCCCCCACCATTTTCCTCTGTTCGAGGTCGCGACGTCGAGCGTTACGTGTCTGCGGAAGACGGGATCGGGCAATTTATCAATCCACAAGCGAGAGAACGACTCCTGGCCGGGCGGGTAATTTAACAAGATTGATGCGAAGCCGACATGCCACAGTTTCGCAGCTCGCGAGAAGGGGTCGGTTGATGTTGGTGATGTCGGCAGTATGGGGTGACGTCGGAGGGCTCCGAGAGGATGAGAGAGGTAAAACCAGACGTGTGAGCGACTGGTTATTAGGAAGCCTCATCACGCAGACCGGCACAGAGAATCACGCAGAGCATTAAAACAATGCCGCAAGTGATGGAGGTTGCTACATCACTAGTGTGTCTACCAGTTTCGCTATCGCGTAATACGGAGTTTGACGAGTGTCGGTAATATGTATTGTGTCTCCCAATCAAATCATATCGACATCGATCTCCACTTATTCCTTCGGTGCCTTCCTCCGGAATTTAATTAAACCCGCGGCTGACTCGTGAATACCTTACGAATTTTATCCACTTCGATTAGTTATTTATGTATTAATCGCAAAGTCAAACGGATGTGAGTCAGAACATTAGAAAGATTAATCCTTTGTTACAATAATGAGCAGACTTTCCTCTTTCATCAATTTGAAGAGAATCGACTTATTAAAAAAGGAGTCACTAATGGATTTTGCGTAATGAAGATGATCGGTAAAGTAAATGATTTAGAAATAAGTTATTTTCATTTGTGTTCCTAGACTTTCGAACATTGGTTTCTAACGATTACGAATGCACGGAAGGTATTAAATTTGTTTCTGACAATCGTATTGATGTCCTTAAACTCGGTGCAACGACTGCACTGCGAATTTTGTACGTTTATGAGAAAAATGAATAGAAGAAATTTAAATACACGTAAATTTCAATTTGTCGAAGTCAACGAGGAAGGGAAGAAATTCTGAATTGATACAATTTTTATTTTGCATAAATTCCGCGGTGTAATGATAATGATTTAGATTTGTGGCACTGTTCTGCGAATTTGTCCGGTCTCGACAATGTTCCGACAGCGATTTCTGAGTTTCCGTAGTCAGTAATGACGGCCAACCGCGATCCTTCGTCTAGTCGCTAGTCGCTCCTCCAATTATTCACCGGCGCGCAGGGATGATCCGGTATGGCGTCAAGGGCAGTAACAAGTTCAAGGGGCCAACAATATTAATTGGCTCGTTTATTGCGATGTGGGCGGCCGTAAGTGTCGGTTTCTCCGTTAACTTTCCGACGGAGTTAGGTGGCGGGTGTTATAAGGGTTGCAGGGTAATGTGGCGTACGATGTGCCTCGGTAAATCACTGCCCTCCTCCCGGTTTGCAATATTTAACCTCATTTTTATGAAGCCTTGTCCCTCCTTCGTGGTTTTATTATCGCGCGACGCGTAACATTACCGTCCATTTTAATATAGAACCCTATGAATTTAAACTAAACTATACAGTCCGCTCAACGAAAACCAGACGATAGTGGAATTTCTAACTATTTTTATCTTCACGTGGGTGTCTTCTACAGAAACAAAATGTTTATCAAGCGAGAAAAAAAATTAATGACCTCCAACACAGAACAATTCTACATCTGAATGTCAAATAATAACTATTTCTATCTTTACGTAAGCGTCTTTTAGAAAAACAAAATGTTTATCAAACGAGAAAAAATTAATGACCTCCTGCACAGAAAAATTCTAAATCTGAATGTCAAATAATAATAATAATAATAGCAGATAATAACTACTTCTATCTTTGCGTAAGCGTCTTTTAGGAACCCAAAATTTTTATCAAATGAGAACAAATTAATGACTTCCAACAGAAAAAATTCTAAATCTGAACGGCAAATAATGTTAATGGCAAATAATAACTATTTTCATCTTTACGTAGGCATCTTCTAGGAACCCAAAATTTTTATCAAACGAGAAAAAATTAATGACTTTCAACACAGAAAAATTCTAAATCGGAATGGCGAATAATGTTAATGTAATATTCGTCGCTCGCGTCGCCATTTGCTTCGCATATATGTATATATATACATAAACTTTTGCGCAAAGAAAAACCTACATAATTAGTTAAGATAACTGGGTTGCTCTACATCCGGATGACGCAATTCGAATTCATATTAATTCAGAATACGTGCATAACGTTTCACATTACGTCCGAAGATGAATAAGCATTCTACACAGCTATCTTGTTCTGGTTGGATTACGTACGCGCTCAATGTCGAAAACATTTATCTGTATCAACCTGTTCCCGTCTCCTGCGATCGGTTCTTTGTGTTATGATTTCTTCGACGTGATTTATGGCACCGTGCGGCTCCTAGTCGCTAGAGTCTAGGCGATCGAGCGATCATCCGCTTCATCACAAATTGCCGTGTCACGAAGCTACGCTACGGTCTTGTCACCAGCGTCGCCAGATGAGGGGAGGGAGCACCAATCGAGGGGAAAAAGTTATCCCCTCTCTGCCAATAGTACGCACGTCATAGGGGGAACACGTCACGTGACTGGCCCGACGGTGGAAGCGTTGGGGAATGGGCGGTAGAAGGGGAAATTAGAGTGGGGGAACAAGCCTTGATCTAGCGACAGAAGGGGAACGCGTCACGTGACCAGAGCGTGGCGGAAGCGTGGGGGAACAGCACGATAGAAGGGGAAATTAGAGTGGGGGAACAAACCTTGATCTAGCGACAGAAGGGGAACGCGTCACGTGACCGGAGCGTGGCGGAAGCGTGGCGGAAGCGTGGGGGAACAGCGCGATAGAAGGGGAAATTAGAGTGGGGGAACAAGCCTTGATCTAGCGACAGAGAGGGAACGCGTCACGTGACCGGAGCGTGGCAGAAGCGTGGGGGAACAGCGCGATAGAAGGGGAAGTAAGAGTGGGGGAACAGGCCTTGATCTAGAGACAGAGACGGAACGTGTCACGTGACCGGAGCGTGGCAGAAGCGTGGGGGAAAAGCTCGGTAGAAGGGGAAATTAGAGTGGGGGAACAAGCCTTGATCTACCGACAGAAGGGGAACGCGTCACGTGACCGGAGCGTGGCAGAAGCGTGGGGGAACAGCGCGATAGAAGGGGAAGTAAGAGTGGGGGAACAGGCCTTGATCTAGAGACAGAGACGCAACGAGGCACGTGACCGGGTTGGCGAAGGAAGCGTGGGGGAACAGCGCAGTAGAAGGGGAAATTAAAGTGGGGGAATAAACCTTGATCTGGCGATAGAAGGGGAACGCGTCACGTGACCGGAGCGTGGCAGAAGCGTGGGGGAACAGCGCGATAGAAGGGGAAATTAGAGTGGGGGAACAAGCCTTGATCTAGCGACAGAAGGGGAACGCGTCACGTGACCGGAGCGTGGCAGAAGCGTGGGGGAACAGCGCGACAGAAGAGGAAGTTAGAGTGGGGGAACAAGTCTCGATCTGTCGACTGCTTGTCACATATGCAAGCGGCCCACCAAATTCAAGTACCATGACTTCGAATAGATTTATGATGTCGTTCAGAATAAATATGAAATCGAAAATGTAGATTCTGGTGACATCCCCCATCGTAATTCTTCCGTTCCCGTTCAGCATTCTCGAAATTCTCGAATAGTTTGGCTTTCGGACGACGCAGTTCGGGCTCGTTTCGCCTGACCGCTCCGCGAGCATCATGCATCTACTTAAACAAATAATTTAAATATCGGTAACCGCTTAATTACGCGCTCGCTCGCGTATACACCGTAATTATTACCCTCGCCTCGACAGAAACACGGGCAATTCGAAGCCGTCGGAGCCTCCTCTACCGGTTATGCAAAGCAGATATAATTTGTTGCAGACTGCGATTCCGATACGGAGATTCCGGGCTTGTTGCGGCGGGGATCGTCGAAAATTTCGGCGGTCGATACGCGCGAGGATTGAATTTCGTTGGAGCGGTGTCGCGGGCACATTGTGCGGCAAAGGGGAGTTCATAAAACGTCACGGGGGCAGGGCGGATCGCATGCGCGGCTCAGCATGTATATCTTAAAGATATTCGGGAAATTGGCCGCGATATCGGCGCCAATTTATCGCCGCGCGGGATACCGCTCGAAAGTTGCGGCGAACGCTATCCGCGGATGACTCCGCAAACGCGCCAGTTGTCGTCGTCACGGTAACGCAGAACCACTTGCAACCGCGAACATTTGAATAATTCGGTCGTTTGCAAGCGAACTTACAACGCCGTGCGCATACACCCGGATCATGGCCGCTACTTACTGCGCGGTACACCGATCTCCCGGTAGTTTTCGAGCCCGTTTTCGTGTCCCGTGAAAGTGGACATGTTTTTCAACGCGCGCGCGCGCGCGCGCTCGTCCCGCTCCTCCTCTTCGTTTCTTTTCCTTTTGCGTTCTCTTTTTTCGTTCTCGGAGCTGTCCACGACGATCCTGCGCGCACCAAACAGCCCAGAAGCGGGATCAATTGTTACCGTTCCGTAAACTCGCCGGATTGAAAGGTTACAGACCGGAAAATGTCTGCCCGGGCTCCTTCGTGCGCAGCGTCCTGTCTCACTTCGGGCTTCTTCGGCAACCATTGTTCCCTCGTTGTTCTGAACAGTGCTGCAAATGCGCCGCACAGTGGCAAAATAGCATTTGAAATAGAAAACAGTAAGCAGTGTTATTTTATTTTCAAAGCGTACCTATAATCGTGCAATTAATTTATTTTATTTGTAAGAAGAAGTTCTTGAAATGCTATTCAACCAGTTGACTGCGGAGGTTAATTCTAAAAATCCCGCGCGGAATGAAAATCAAGCAATGGCGAGTATTCACATCGAATGCGGCTATTACAAATTTTAAAGTCGAGCAAAATGTGAAAGAATTACATTGTTATTCGATGTGGAATTAACAATTCAGTAAGGAAATATTTGAAGTACAACATTAAAAGTTACGTATCTGATTACCAAAATAACAAGCAGTATTTTATTTGAACCACATTAAATTATACTATTTAAAATAGCATTTTAAATATCTTTTCTCGAAATTCTGACTAGGTCTGATGCCAAACAAATCTGTAATTCAAAAACTAAATTATTATTACTATCATTATTAATTTTCTAGTAGTCAGTTCAAATCGTTAACTAGTCTTCTCTCAATACATGTCGCAAATACCTGGCTGGTAAAAGTCGCAGAACTATCCCTGCTTCATCTCCTGGACGATATATGCCCCTGGCAAAACTCGTGTTTATGGCATATATCGAGAAAACACTGTTGTCTAAAAAACTATGGGAGAGAGGTTTAAAAAAAGGATGCAAAAAGAATGTCAAAAGCGTCCGAGGGTCGACACTTTGCCATAAAACATCGAATTACACTCGAGCCGAAGATTTAAAACGGAAACTGCTAAATATGGATGTCACTCGTTTTGCATTAAACTGGAATGAAACGGCGTTGTTAATATTTAAGCCTCGAAGTGAATGTAAATGCGGAATGAATATAAATTTTGATCTCTTTCTGCAGGAGATGATTAAGGACGAGAGAGTTCGAACTGTTTTTGCTGTGAAAAAAAGTCGTCCGACAAATAATTTCGTACAAACTTGTGCGCAATGTCGCGGAAAGTTACAAAAATGTTATCGTTTTTGGATTCTTGTTTAGCGGCGCAAGCCTGTTACGATTGCATCGTTATCGTCGTATGTTATGATTTTACGACGTGCATAATCAGCACACAAATTACCGTAATAAATGAAAATTACAATTTGAACAGAAAATAATTATTCCGTATCGAAGTGTCAGATAAGATGTTGCCAATAAACAACGATGGAATTACGCTACGGGACTAATTGTAAACAAAATTATCCACGGTAAAATAATGTTCAACATATTTACTACATTTATCAAATGAAAAACGCGTTCTTGATACAAACCATAACGATACAAGCAATAATAAATACGTTTCGTTGAATATCGTAGACGAGAGAAATAATTGATGTTTCGTAACAGTCGAAAACGTGTTAAATATTTTGCAGGGGATATATGTATTTGCGTTATTTATATTAGAAATAACAACAAAATTATTGCAACAGAATTCTGCGGACGGCACGGTGAAAACAATCGACTGTTATGATGCTCGTTTGCAGTCGATATCTTCGAAGTGCAAGGAATTTCGAAAGATTTGTATTTTAAGTGGAAAATCCGGAGTTTATTTAACGCGAGTAAAATATACAATGTGAATAAGGTTAAGCCGCCGCTGGCTAAATAGAGCAGGGCTGCGGTCCAAAAGTATTTATCTTATGTAAATGATGCTCACTGGCGTAGCATCTGAAGCATAAAAGGCTGAAACTCCATTATAACCGGAAAATAAAGTTTTGTTGGTAACTGTGTAGCTGGCACAGTTTTGTCGGGATGAATTTACATTCAGATGGCGCTATCTAATCCGCAGTAAGTTAAAAAATTTACGACTTTCGGTAAATCACGGCTCAGATCTGCTTACCCCGCAAGTGAATACTGCCGTGCGCCTGAATTGTTTATGGCCCTGCCATAAAACAATGATATGAGAGATTATAACTCAGTGAGTAATGAAATTCTTTGTGTGCGAACCACCACCCGCGCTGTTTCACCTGCTCTGAGTTATAACACCTGTTTGTCAATAAGAATTGCAATCACTCCATGTTGCAGAAATTTCAATGCTTTTTATCCGCCGATTGTTTATATCGCCGGCAGAATTTGTATTCGGCACAGCCAGTCGCTTTATCCGGATAATCGTTTTAGAATAACAACTGACAAGCCAGTCGACTTTTTTCTCCACCATTTTAATAATAAACTGGTCGTCTCACCGATAGTCATCAATATTTGTTATTTTTCGGCAAATGTTGCGGCAAATAAATGACTCTGGTTTCTTTATGTTAAAATTAATTAAAATCGTTTTGGTAGGAATATAATTTATTCGAAAATGTAAGAAACAAGTTGTCAGCTCTTGATTTCAATGTATTCCTTTTACTGACATTTCACAGCGATCACATGTAAACGCACATGCTAAATGTGGAATCAATAACAGATATTGCTGCGAAGTTCATACATGCATAAATGATATCTGTCCACATGAGGGGTGTTCAATTTCCTGCATCGCGTGCAATATTATATCAGACGTTTCTACAATAAACGAGGCGTGCTAATACAATAGTACTTCCAAAGTTATATAATAATGCGCTGCGCGAAGAGAAACAACTGGTAATGCGTTGCATATATTAGTTTCACGTGTCAAATTTTCATTCTTAGCAAATGATTGTTAGACAACTTTCAGTAAACAGATGCTCTTTAACAAAATACAATTTTTAAAACTAATATTAATAATTTCGAGAGTCTTTTTAGCGAAAACTGTTAAACACAGCTGTTCCAAACTTTATGGGATTTATTCACGTGTGTTTAAAAAGTATTCAGGATCTTTTTGAAATTGTTCTGCGTTGTTAATGCGATAGGGATTACCGAAATTCTGAAAACCTAAACAAATTCTTAGTTTGCATGACCAACAAGAACAAATATAATGTTAGAACTAAGCGTGTAAACATTAATTGGGAATTAACCGTTCAAACTGAAATGCTTAACAACTCTTTCCTTCTAAAAGGAACAATTTAATTAATGAACATATATTCAAATTAATATTATCGTAACACCCGAAGTTAAAGTATGTTGACCAAGAAGACTCACCGAAGAAACATTCGAGGTATCCCATAGTTAATAAAAATCGAACGAAAATTCTCTTTAACGCAAATTGAATGAAAATGATCTTCACCACGAATTACATGAAAATTGAATCGAGTGAACGCTCTTTCCTCCCGATGATGTTACGCCACTGAGTCGTAATTTACCCGGAGCGTTTATGGCATTGTTGTGAAGCAGTGCTTGGCGTCGTCTTATAAAACCAATTTCGCGGGTATTATGCAAGCTGTCAGTCCCATAGGTGAGTTATGGCAAACGTAGCCTGCAGCACAAACACGTATTACTCTGTACAGGCGTTCTTTATATTTACGCCAGCAACACTCGTTATAATACGAAATTAGCGGACCCTGCTTTTAGTCCGTCAACTGATAACAGCATGTTCTCCTTCAGATGTGTTGAAAATCAGAATCAGTTGCTATGCATTGTTTCTGTCTGTGTGTTTACATAATTGTTACTGTAAATATTCGGAAACCCATTAAACAGCTGAAATTGGTTTAGACTGGGCGTGTTTAGACATTATACCTACCTCTCAGGTTGTTAACACGTTGCATTTGTTATTGCAAATATATTGGTTTGGACTGGGCATGATCTGTTCAAGCATTCTGCCTGCCTCTCAGGTTGTTAACACGTTGCAATTGTTATTGCAAATATTCAGAAACTGAAATTCATTAAAGAGCTGAAATTGGTTTAGACTGGGCATGTTTAGACATTATACCTACCTTTCAGGTTGTTAACACGTTGCAATTGTTATTGCAAATATATTGGTTTAGACTGGGCCTGTTTAGACATTATACCCACCTCTCAGATTGTTAACACGTTGCAATAGTTACTGTAAATATTCAGAAACTGAAATTCATTAAAGAGCTGAAATTAGTTTAGATTGGATCTGTTCAGATATTGCACCTACCTCTCAGGTTGTTAACACGTTGCAATTGTTATTGCAAATATATTGGTTTAGACTGGACATTGCCTGTTAAAATATTCTACCTACTTATCAGGTTGTCAATACGTTGCAATTGTTATTGCAAATGTTCAGAAACTGAAAACTATTAACGAGCTGAAATTGTTTCACACTGAATGTGTTTAGACATTATACCTACCTCTCAAGTATGTTAACATGTTGCAATTGTTATTGCAAATATATTGGTTTAGACTGGACATGGCCTGTTAAAACATTCTACCTACTTATCAGGTTGTTAATACGTTGCAATTGTTATTGCAAATGTTCAGAAACTGAAAACTATTAACGAGCTGAAATTGTTTTACACTGAATGTGTTTAGACATTATACCTACCTCTCAAGTATGTTAACATGTTGCAATTGTTATTGCAAATATATTGGTTTAGACTGGACATGGCCTGTTAAAACATTCTACCTACTTATCAGGTTGTTAATACGTTGCAATTGTTATTGCAAATGTTCAGAAACTGAAAACCATTAACGAGCTGAATGTGTTTAGACATTATACGTACCTCTCAGGTTGTTAACACGTTGCAATTGTTATTGCAAATATATTGGTTTAGACTGGACATGGCCTGTTAAAACATTCTACCTACTTCTCAGATTGTTGACACGTTGTAATTGTTATTGCAAATATTCAGAAACTGAAATCCATTAAAAAGCTGAAATTGTTTTAGACTGGACCTGTTCAGACATTCTACCTACCTCTCAGTTTGGCAACACGTTGCAATTGTTATTGGGAATATTGTAAATATTGAAAAAATTCAGACACCTCCGAGCAAGCGATAGAATTGTTTCCGGCGAGCAAGCGGTGATGAATCAGGTAATTCAAGAAACGGATTGATAAACGCATATAAATAAGTCCCGCCGGTGGGAAAGAGCGATCCTTCAGATCTATTGGACAATAAAGCGGCGTGTACACTCTTCATGGCGGCGAGTCGGAAACGAGTATCTGAACGTCGTGTTTAACTCTATTGGAATATACGACGCTATATCCGGAATTTCGTTCCAGACCGTTAAGACACTAGATTCCACTTTATCGGCACCGTAATGGTTATATAGCTGTTAAAGTTGCCCCTCATACAACTTTTCCAATCTTATCTTCACGTATGGCTTCTCCTTCCCTGCCCTTTCCTGTCCTCCACACTTTCCTTTCGCGCGTCTTCTCTCTCTCTCTCTCCTTCTTCCTTGCTCTCGTACACGCACGATGCCTCTCTCTCTCTCTCTTGGTCTCGCCAGCTTTTTTCTTTCTCTATCTCTCTTTCTCTCTTTCCCCCTCTCGAATGCGAAGGAAAAGCGGAAAGGATTTAGTTAAATTGGACTGCATGCGAGGAGTTGTCGGTTAGATTTGTTCAGGCATCAGAGAGCGCTGACCGTTGTAAAAGCACTCGTACCGGGACCAAGGCAGAAGAGAAGAAATGTAGAGGCGGCGGCAGGTCGTGGTTACGGAGAATGCAATGTCTTTCTCCTTTCTTTTTATTTGGGATCGCCATTGAGCGTGTTGGTGACCAGGTTGTCGATACGTGCTTCGCATCCCCGACTCGACTCTTCAGTCCTATTCCCTGGTAGGACTCGAAATTGTATGGTATTTCCTACTGGATTGCTGGAATCTGCCTAACTCGATACCGTCCCCTTCGATGCGCTCTTTCGGTATCGTTTTATTTTTTTATTTTTTTTTTTCGTTTTTCTTCTCCATTCCCGCCGCTTATGAACACCTTCGAACAATCTCCGCCTGGCCAGGAAAAAGCTTACGGTCAGATTACTTTCAATATCTGGCTACAATCTCGGTGTTTCAACGATCCGAGTTGCAACAAGTTAACGAAATCAAATACAAATCTGTCCAAAACACACAAATTTGTAGTTTATTGAATGGGTCTACGAACGTTTAGTTCGATAGAAAGTTTAGGAATTACTTTTTTAATGCAAGTAAACTATTAGATAACTCTGGTTGCAGTTTAAGTTGCATAAGTTTTGTATATCCAGATAGACATATTTATATATTCGAATATAATAGTAAATGAAGATATATAAATGTAGAAATGAAATTGATGAATTTTTATTTATAAGTACTTCGCTGAATGGGACGTGAGCATTACCGCACTCTCCTAAATCTTATTTAATAGCAAACGCAATGTTTGTCCTACACGACGAGTCCACTCGTCGCTAGACAAAAAAATGCCACGAGTTCATGACGAGTATACACGATGTAAACGGGTAACAGGTTAATAGCAAATACTTTAGTACGACAGGAATTGATTATTATTCATTGCTTGTGAATATAGGTATTCGCATAAAATTAGTATGCGCATATATAAACTAAACTATTACCGTATCCTATTCCCGATTTAATAGATCTAATAATTTGGCATTTTTCAAAAAGAGGAATTAAGCAGTTATTCGAATGTTATCGTGAGATAGAAAGATTAATAAATAGATTAACCTTTTGCAGTCTAAGATATGCTAAACCTAGAATATTTTCAATCTATATGATCTTTATCTATTTGTATATATAAAATTCAACAACTTATATACATTATTAGCAATTTATTAAATACGTACGATTAATGTAAACACTTTAACAATAATTCTTAAGGAAAGATTGAGAGAATACCATATTCAGAAGCATTATTTGCAAAGCTTGCAATGTTAAGTAAAATATTAAACTACAATCTTTTGGTAGCTTTATCCTAGTTCTTTTTACATTCCGTAAAACAACATTAGTTACAGCAATAAAGATTCTAATAAAGACTCTATTAAATATAACAGTAAGATTATTTAAAACGAAATTTTTTTGAAAATGCTATATTTTTCAGTTTCTCTATGAAACATTACTATATGAATGACAAGTATTAATTTCTAAAAATGAAAATGATCTACAATTCTTGCCCAATTTCTACACTTGCATTACCACGAATGCATAACAATGAGTAAATAATATTATCACTTTAACACATTCTTTTAATTGACCTTGTATTTCTACCCTGGCGAAATTCTTTAAGAAAACGCTTCTCTTCGAACGTGTTTCTTTTTCAAAACAGGTCAACTCTGCACGAGTGTTCGGAGCCATGTTGTTTCTGAGGTGTCGCGAAATGTCGGGCGGACCAGGGGAAGATTGTTGCTCGATACGCGCAAACAAAACTATTCGAGTGATTTATTGAAATTGGTAAGGTTGCCAAATGCATGCGGTTGCGAGCCTGTATCATTAAGGCTGGCAATAATTTCACGCAATTGATTAGAACTAGTCGACGTATTTAATTGCCTGTCGCGCAGTCACCTTGTTATTTATTTGCTACGCGTTGAACATTATGATAGTTGGCGATTTTTCAGACGTCGGGAACTGGAACCAACTAATGCAACGTAAATTACTTGCACGAATAATTCCGTTCAACTCGCGGCCGACACATCGAAAGAAGAATTTCCGACTCTCCGAGTATTAATAGCCGGATTAATAAATGTTCATATCCTACGTTCCGCATTATATCGCGCGTACAACATCTAACATCGTTCGTGAACAAGTCGTACGCTTCAATATCGTTTCATAAATATTTCATTAGACTCGGGCGAAGTGTTAATGGTGAAAACCGTTTAATTTGTTGCATGTCAACCGGAATATGTATCGTAATCCATAATTTAGTTGACATTATCGAAGCATGAGTTACACGTGTTGGATGAACCGTTATTTGCTGGACACGGTCTTTTTATTTATACAAAACGATCGCGTACATTGAATGTACAAGCTGCTTCATTTCCTTTTAACAACCGGTACTGACGTAGTCAAACAGTAAACATTTCAAAGACATTATTAACAGTTCGAACACTTCTCCAAGGTTGCGTTTACTACACACTGCTGCCCTTAGAGGTCACGGGGCAAATGCCTATAAATAATAATATTATTCAAATTGCTAATAATTCTTCGCAATCTATATCCGCAGAAATTTTCAAAATAATTTGTGTATTAATTCTTTTTTAGTAACAGTTCGCACACTTCTCCAAGGTTGCGTTTACTACACACTGCTGCCCTTAGAGGTCACGGGGCCCGTGGCAACTGCCTATAAATAATAATATTATTCAAATTGCTAATAATTCTTTGCAATCTATACCCGCAGAAATTTTCAATATAATTTGTGTATTAATTTTTTTTTAGTAACAGTTCGCACACTTCTACAAGGTTGCGTTTATTACACACTGCTGCCCTTAGAGGTCACGGGGCAAATGCCTATAAATAATAATATTATTCAAATTACTAATAATTCTTCGCAATCTATACCCGCAGAAATTTTCAAAATAATTTGTGTATTAATTCTTTTTTA
>CM052140.1:15154476-15175345 GCA_028454255.1 Halictus ligatus
AAGGATTTTGTAAAAATTAAGTTTGTTCTGTTGTTATTTCTGGAAGACAAGGAGCATCAGTTATTTTTGAGGCTCGGTGTGTTTGGCGTTGAAAATGGTCGCCCCAATTTTGCAAAGTTACACAGGACCACTTTTAAGGAGTTAGAAAAATTCGGACGTCGGAACAATAGAAAGCTTTGTAAAGTTATAATTTGTCCGGATCGCGGAGAAAGTAGTACAAAGGATTTTGTAAAAATTAAGTTTGTTCTGTTGTTATTTTTGGAAGACAAGGAGCATCAGTTATTTTTTAGGCTTGGTGTGTTTGGCGTTGAAAGTGGTCGCCCCGATTTTGCAAAGTTACACAGGACCACTTTTAAGGAGTTAGAAAAATTCGGACGTCGGAACAATAGAAAGCTTTGTAAAGTTATAATTTGTCCGGATCGCGGAGAAAATAGTACAAAGGATTTTGTAAAAATTAAGTTTGTTCTGTTGTTATTTCTGGAAGACAAGGAGCATCAGTTATTTTTGAGGCTCGGTGTGTTTGGCGTTGAAAATGGTCGCCCCAATTTTGCAAAGTTACGCGGGACCACTTTGAGAGTCCGGGGACGCGGGGATCGAGAAGATGCGAAAGAAATGGGATTCTTTACTATAAATCAGAGAGGCCGCGCGCACACCCTCTCGAGAAACGTAGGAGCCGTCGGTCGAAACTCAATTAACGTCGATGTCGCCGAAAACGTGTCTGAGCGGCGACGAAACATAAAATAACTCTGACGTTCTTGAACGGGGAAGAAAGGGCAACGAAGGCTTTTAGCGTGAGTCTAGTTTACGAGTGTCGGCTACGAGCATTTGTTACGTGACAGCTCTCGGCCGTCGTCGCATGGAAAGAGCAATGCGTAATATTTCTCCTGCAGTCGACGGAACGACGCCTACGTTTCGGCTCCGGCCGTAAATCCGCCATTTATATCGTGCGGATGATGTGTTTATCTTTTATCGACGATATAAATATGCAGATCCCGCGGACGAAGCTTGCATCATCGACGTTGAAACTAATAGAAGGCTTCCGTTCGTTCGCAAGGAACGTTCAAAGGCGACCGGGGGTAAATCCGTTCGAAAAATTCTCAAGTCGCTGTCGCGGCGATGCGAATAAATCTCGACCTGAAGCGAAATAAATGTCTCTCAATCGTCTGTGTGTGTCCCCCATCCCCCCTGGTAATCCGTTTACATAATTTATGAGAATCCGCGGCGCGGATAAACCTGATCTTTACACACTTCTGAGCCACTGGCAAACCATTGATTTATCGTTTTCATCAACACCTCGTGTAAAATTAGCCGAGGATTATACGTGTACGCCACGGCAGACGAAACTCGAATTTAGCAAACCCACGAAATTTATTAATCAATTATGATTACGTAAGGCGCTGGCGAAAGTATCAATTAGGCATAATCTATGGCCGATGTAAATTGTAATCTGATAGACGGTCTCTATAAAAAGATAACGTAGTATATCATTGGTTCGTATACTTGTTCTCTAAACTCATTCTAACCTGACGACGTTTGCGAAAGCATAATGTCGAGATTTCAACCCTTTGGCGGAGTATAACGATGACTATCCTTCGGCAAAATACAAAATGAATAGAAATTGTCAATATTTCTTTAATATTTCCAGGAAGATGAAAGTAATACATTGACGTTTCTAAATTCGTTTGCCGTGTTGAATTACATCTACACATTTTTATCCTAACAGCGTAAAACCCACAATTTGAAAACCAGGATGAACTTTCAGAAGCGGATATTAATTGTATTAATCAAATTGTTATATTATTTCAGTTCGTTCCGCAAGCCCACTAGCACCGCTAGACAAATCCTTTGTACTATTTTCTCCGCGATCCGGACAAATTACAACTTTACAAAGATTTCTATTATTCCGTCGCCCAGTAAACAAATTTTCCCAACTCCTCGAAAGAGCTAAAGTCATTTGCTTAAAATTTAAAAAATTCATTCTATCGCGAAGAGTGTCCATATTGTCTTAGCACTCAAATGGCGACTGTAAGGCGCCACGTAAAAATTGCTAATATTCAAAATATTTTTTACATTATTAAATTTGTTTGTATCCAATAAAAAAGAAATCCATTAGAAGAGAAATATTCTATGTCTATAGAAATGTTTCGTTTTGGGGTTAAAACAGCTTCGAGTGCAAAGGGTTAATAAACAACTGTGTCTCCACACAAATGGGACTTGTATCTGATGCTGTCTGGATGGTTAGAAAATCATGGTTACAGCACTGTGTTTGGCTATTTTGCAGGAATGGAAATGTTCGTGTTGGAACACAGGGACACAGAGATATAATAAAAATTAAAAGCGTTTCGATGAAATTTCGAGGGGTCGACTGCTGGCGCAACGTTGTCCGTACGTCCCCGGGAATATCCGCAAAAATATCTCGCGGCTAATCGGTATCCGGCCGCGAAATTCGAGAAAGACCAACTGGCTGGAATATTAGACGTTCCGTTAAGAGGTGAGAATCGACGTATCTGCGGCACGTCGTAACGTACATCGAGTACGGAGCCCGAGGCGAGCGGGTACAGCACGGGATCTGCAGGGCAGAAATTGCTTTTCCCCTATAAGGCGCCATTATCACGCACCATCTTGTTCGAATGGCTTCGTAAAATGCCAAACTGGGAACTCGGTATTGCTGTGTCCAGCGCTGCGGTCAGCTTTGACCGTCGCAAAAACTTCCCCCACCCTTCCGGTTTCGGTACGTCCCTGGTATAACCCCCCCCCCCTCGTCCCCGTCCCACCACCCCCCTTCCCCTCCGGTGCCCGCAGAGAGACATGATTGTGCGGGGAAATTGTGGTTGCTCTTTCTCTTCGTGTCCTCTTTACATCGTCCATGGTCCCCGGCACTTTCGCCTTTTCTTTTTCTAACATGGAGTGGAAGCACTTTTCTTCGAGGGTGTCGGAGGGTGCGGAGGGGGCGACATCGTCTGGCGAAAAGAGGGCGCCGGTTTCCTGGTGGAACGGAGAAAGACCGACGGCACGGGGATAGGTCGGCGTAATATCACCAGACTACCTTGCACACGCTGGCCAAACATAACGGTGCAACTTTTGCCAAATGATGCCATCCGTTTAATTTCTTGGAACGAGTGAGCGGACGTTTTCCGGGGGCGAAATATTAATAACGCGCCACGCCCACGCCGGGATTCCATGACTGTTACGTTGCAAAACTTTGTTATACTTTGTACGGGGCTTGCCCAACGATCTGCAAAGCCCGCGCGGAACGCTATTTACTTTTTATCGTTATTATTTCTTCACTTAACGGGATCAAAGCTTCTTGTCCCCGGGTCGGTTTCGTAACGCGTTTTAGACCCGCTTACACAATGCTCGAAGAAGATTGAACCAGTAGAACGCGTTTTTGCCGGCGAACAACCACACCACTGGAAATTAGTATTCCCTCGGGACGGCTATTTTCAATTGGCACATTTTTTTTTTAACAGATACTCGACCGGTACTTTTTTCTCTGCTCACCTTCCTGGTTCTTCTTATCTACAGGGTAAGCAACCCGATTACTGTGGGGCTGCCAATTACTGTGCCTATGTTGATTGTACCTATTTTCAACCAGTTAACTGTGATTGACGAGTATACTCGTCAATCCGAAACTTTATTGCGCTGCAGTTAACGTTAATAAAAAGATAATTCTTCATTCCGCGCCGTGAGGGATTTTTCAAATTCAATTCCACAGTTAACTGGTTCAAGCATGATGAATATTGCAAAAGAGATGTGTAACATGTACATGGCGTTCTAAAAAGACCCTCGGTATCTGAAAATTTTGGATGGGGTGGTTCCTGAGGTGATTTGAAATAACTTTTTCCTTTGCGAAAATTTCCGCCTCGGCTTCGTTTAGGAGTTATTAGCGAAAAACACGGACCAATCAGAGCGCAGCTACTGCGGACGGACTATGGCTCGGCCAACGGCAGCGCCACGCTCAGCGCCCATCCGTCGCTAAGGCGGAGTCCGTTCGCTATTGCGACGCTCTGATTGGTCCGCGTTTTTCGTTAATAACTCCTTAACGAAGCCGAAGCGGAAATTTCTGCTAAGGGAAAAGTTACTTCAAATTACCTTAGAAATCTCCTGTTTCAAGGTTTATCGACATTTTTGGGACACCCTGTATATTAACTGATTTTAACGAAAAAATTGAATACCTCTTTTTTAATATTCATTATGCTTTAAAGATAAGTAAAATTGATATAGGAACAGTAATTGGCACGCCCAAGGAAAATTGGGTCCCTTACATATTTTCTAAACAATTATGATTTCACAGATTGAAATAACACTATACTTACTTCTACCTACTAAACTGTAAAAATATAAAGAATAATTTGCAGTGTAGTTACGAGACTCGAATAAACACGAGTAACACAGGAACGCATACCAGTGTAACAATTTCAACACACATGTTTAACATAAAAATTTATATGCTTTTTACTAAATAACAAGATTTATGTTGCTTCCATGAGGATTAACTTTGTGCAGATGGTCTTCCTTACAAAACCAGATGTTGAACGAGCTTTCTGAAATTTTGATTTTTATTTTACTGGCCTCTTTCATCAGTGCTTTGCGAATAGTAGTAAGTTTCATATATTTTCAAAAAGACAAATCTTGATTTACAGGTACAGCATTTCAGTTTTTTTGTTTTGTGAAAACGAATATTTCAAGTCTGGTAATTTGATTACCAATTAATTTTGCACGATATATGTACTATGAGACGTAAACTCGATTAACTGTTTAACGAGTATAATACATTTTCCACGAAAAGTACAGATTGTTATATTCATATCCATATGACGCTGTACATTATATGTGAAATCAGTATATATAAATTTCTGGAATTATTTCAAAACGTGTCTAAAAAGGTATGAGTTATGAGGAATGACAGTTTTCAATGTCGTTCGTTTTATTTCGGTTGCCAGATATTAAGATCATGTCATGTTGAATAGACTTTTATAGATTGTTTATGTAACGACGCCGCAGCACATTGCCCACAATGTTGTGATGATTTACTAGAATCTGTCATTTCAGTATGTCAGCTTGGCAAACCAGGTTTATTCTCAAATTTCTGGCGACCCGAAAGTTTTTAATTCTATTTTCAAAAATATGAAATGGTTCAATTTAGTACAGTGACTCGCGGTAATATTCGGCCGCTTTTAGAAGGCCTTTTTTAATATTAAACCGTATATGACTTCCATTTTTTTTAGAAGTTAGAACAATTAGTTTACTACGTGAAAAGAAACTTTTGAACAAAACTGCAATTGATCATTCTCCATCAAAACCTCAAATTTTTCAATTGAGTAGCAAAGAAACCCAAAAATCACTTCGAAAAATGTAAGAAAGATTAACTTAGTTCGACAGATACTCCAATGTTATCACAGACACATAAAATCCGCAGTTATAAATGTAACACCGAATAATTACGTTGCAACGAATGATGCACTAAGCTATCTTTAATCTCACGTTCAGCAAAAAGGAAGCATAGCTTTTTCTTGTTTGTTGTGGAGAACAAGAGAAAAAAAGGCGAAACAAACGAACGGATAAAATGAAACAACGTTATTTATGGCGGAGTCGGACTTATGCGCAATGAAACATAAATATTTGTTTCTTCCTTGGAGATAACTCATAATATACGCACTATATAAATCCATTCGTCTTTCCAGCTGTGCCGGATTCCAACGTGCCGTCGTCGTTGCGGGAGATGCGTTCAATACATATTGCCTTTTACCTAGCGTCAAGACTTGTCTAACGAAAATTAATTATCCTTCCCGTAGGTCCGCTGTTGTTATACAAAACGGATGTTCCACGATTATATATATTTATAGCTTTTTCTCCCTCTCTCTCTCTCCCTCTCTCCCCTTCTCTCGCATTCAAGCGTAAGCTTCGTCATTGTTCGGTGTTTTGATCTTCGGTTGCCTTCGGTCAAGCTTTTATCACTGACGCGCCATATGTACAGCTTCGGATTATTTAATTAACTCGACTTCTGTTACAATTAATCCTTTCAAGTTTGCCCGCAAAAATGTCTCACGTTTCTTTCTCTTTTTATCCTTATAACCAGACTGCGAACGACTATGCAAAATAAAAATAGTCTCCGTCAACTACGAGAAACAGAGTTCGAGTAAAAATATATTAAAAAGAATGTCTGACGAGAATGTGAATTTTCTTAAATTTCCCAAAGAAATGCGCTTTTCTGTTTAACACTAAACCTACCGAGCCGTAAAAGTATACGTGTTGTCTTATAAAAATGACGAAATCGAATTCATTTGGATTTTGTGGGGTTCGTATTGTAACACATGCTTATTGTAACAGCTTGCAATAAATATTAATATTTCAGCTGAGGTTAAAGAGAGTACAACAGTTGCTCGATAAATGTCCACGACATGGGTCTGGCGAGTGACATAAATCGGACAGGAGGCAGTGTTCTTTAGAGGCCTCGGTTTAATCATTTCACACGAAAGCGTCTTCACCGTTTCAGTGATTGTAAAATAAAAAATCTGAAACGGTCATTTTGACCAGCGAGGGTAGGTTTAGTGTTAACAATTTTTTCGGAACAGAAACTCGAGGCTTCGAGCTTTTCTTTGCCGAATCTGTGTCAGGGTGTGCTCGTCCCCGAAAGATTCGACGTATATATATCCAGCAATAATGTACTGAACAAAAAGCAATACCGACTATGATGGTATGTACGAACGAAATCGAAAAACTTTCAATCCTCGAAGGAGCTATTGTAACAAAGATGGCGAATAAACGCCACGTATACGGTTAAACCTGGTATCGGCAATAGCAACGCACCCTTGAGATGCGCGGTAGTGGTTCAACTTATAACAACACTACTTTTAACGCCTTTTCCGTTCTTACATGTTGTTAAAACTACATTTATCCACGGGTCCCGTTTATACATTATTTATGAGCCACTATTACAACCCCTTCGGCAGTGGAACGACTACGACGGTGTCCACCTTTTCTCAGTGTCTATTAAACTACATGGGAACACACAATAGCAACACATAAACACGATCTCACTTCATTTTGGAATTTATTTCTGAAATAGATTTTTAAAATACAAATAGCTGTTACTAATACAAGTTACTGACTTATATAATAGGTAAAAATTACATATTAAATTGTTAATCATTATTACATTAAATTTTGTGTCTCTTTCATCATTAAGTTAAAATTTTGTTATTATATTTATACGAATGCTGAACTGATTTATATGACGATGCCGAACGAACATTGTGAAACATTTTTAGAAATTCTATGTTCATGCGCGCTCCGTGTTAGGAACGAATTATTTGCAAATCAGACAATTAAAAAATATCGTTACGTTATGATCGATTAAACTTGTTGAGAAGGGGAATAGATTTCTGGGTCGCGTCAGTTTGTTGGAATTCGAGCAGCAAACGTGTATTTTGCATGAAAGATCCGCGCAGCTCTGCTCACCATGAACCCATGGGCAGTCCGAGAGCTTGACCCCATAACTCGCGCGCGGTGTATTAATAAAACGCGTATTAAACAGAGGAACGAAGATAAAGCGATACACACGGCCGGTATCGTATGCTCCGTCGCATTGAATATATCATCTCTATCGGTAATCGTTGAAACTTGATCATCGATGGTAACGGGAGGGAGGGGGGAGAGGGGGAGGGGGAGGGGAGACTGTAACGGGAACAAGACGAAATGGGAGCGATGACAGGGTCTAAAAATGATTAACCGTCGCATGTTACACGGCACTAAACTAGGCTGATGCTCGCGGGGTGTGTGGCTCGAAAGATGAAGCTTCTCAGCATGAGTATTGAGACGTTCATTAGCGGCGGGTACACTCTCAGCGTGAGTCACTGTGCACGATGGCGTTACGTGTGGTCAAAAGGAGAAAGGGGGAAGACAACCATCATTGACGGGTGATGAAGGGTTGTCCCCTGCGGCGATCTTTCCTGCACCCGTGACCTGCGCGACTGTACCCTCGCTATACCGGATGATGCACACACGGGGTATCGTGTGTCCCTACAATATACCGAAGCTTCGTTCGATCTTGCGTTCTGTCACGTGAAATCCGCTTAAATTCACTGTCGCGCACCGACAGCTGTCGCGACACGTTTCTTTGTATTTGCCAAACTCGCTCCCCTCCCCTAGCTCTTCGAAACGAGTTCACACTTTTCGTTTCGAATTTCTTTTTTCTTTTACACTCCGCACACGGCTAATTACAATTTCTTTTAGTTTATAGAACAAACACGGTGGCCCCCTAATCCAAAACATATTTAATTTAATTGTTATTCCTGAAAGATTGCGATGATTGTGTTGATGAAGAAACAGAACAGCTAATTATCTCGATTACTTTTCGTTGTACAAGAAAACTTCTTATTAGATCTTAAAGCAAATGAATCTTACACGTTGAATTTTATTTATTCCATTTTTCTGGGTTGGAGGTCATTTGTGGGTCATATATTGTGTTACACATGGATGAATTCGTTAGTTTGTCAGCTACAACATTAGGTTGACAAAGATATATCATTCAGTTTAAAAAAATATCGATGACCTTGAAATCTCATACAAAAATGACCGTGAAAATTTTTTCCCTTACACTGTTACATGTGGTCCTTCAAACAGTGTAGCTTTGTCCTAAGAAGTTTTTTTGTACAACGAAAAGAATCGAGATATTTAGGTGTTCTGTTTCTTCGGACTCAACCTGTATAATGTCACTTCAGATTACTATAAGGTTATTATTGTAATATTATGTATGTAATACCGACTGCAGAGTAACCTCTTATCGGAGGTTACAACTGTAGAATAAACAAAAATTTAATTGTTTACACTCCTCGGCGTCCGAGGTCTCCCGAGCTTCGGTAGTGGGGATAATTCCGCGACATTTATCATCGAGTCGTCGGCGACATATACAGAGAGATCGCTGATACAGTACAAATCCAATACGAACACACATATTCACTTTCAGATGGACGATTTATGGGATCTCCGAAAGAAGAAGAAGAGGGGGGGGACGGAAAACAAAAAGCGCATGCTCGGTTGGAGGGGTTTAATATAGCATAAATCTAGTGTGAACACACATATTCGGGTGGACAATGTATGGATTTCCGAAAGCGGAAGAGGGAGGAACGGAAAGCAAAAAGTGTGCATGCTCGGCTGGTGGGGGTTAATACGGCGCGATTTATAAAGTAGTAAACACAGAAATTATGTAACGCGAGCCGAGGTCGGTTGGAACAAATGGCGCGGCGTTGTAGTACAGGAATCGGTATGAAACTAGTTACGTGTAAGCTCGAGCATAAATACGCAGCGGCGCTGGGGTAGGTGCCGACTGATTATAAAGGTTTGATATTGCTCCTCGGGCATTTGCGGTGAAGTAATGCAAGCCGCCGCGCAAGACTTACGGGCTTGTGCACGGGAGAGGAAAGAAAGGATACGGGAGGAGCAGCGAGCACAGCAAGCGGGTGTAGAGTGAGCGGGACGGAACGACCGGAGGGATGAGGGGGAGGAGGGGGAGGGGGAGGGGGGATACACAACAGGGGAAAAAAGAAAGGAGCACGACCAGGTGAGGCGGACAACCGGTGGTAATGGAGCCGAGAGCCGACTGTAAATAATGCGGCTTATTGTTAAATCGCCGCGGTCCCAGCATCATTAACTCTATCGCAGATCTCCGTGGCGCAGCGGGTGTCGCGGTAACTCTTACCTCGAGTGGGTATGCGTGTTGCGAGTACAATGCCGGCTAATGATGCTTCGACGCCGGTATGTGGAGCGAGCGAGCGAGCCTGCACAGAAGGGGTTGGATGGCACCGCAAAAAGAGACCGAGCCGCCCGCGGACGAAGACGGATGACGCACCGAATCAAACAGATCGACGAACCACCGGGGAAACCGGGCAAGACAACGGTGTCGCGCGTAACACCAAAGCAAAACACGGAACCCTCGGGTCCGACGGACACCCGATACCCGGACCACGATATTAACCCATTCTATGCGATTTTTTACACGCGGAATACGGAAATCGGCTAAACTTCAGCTTGACGACCCAGAAATTTTCAACTTTTTATTATATCGTCGTGTACGTCTTGATGAAAGGATGCTAAAAATCGAAGATTCAAGGCGAGGAGTTCACTGGTTCAAAAGTTATGCAGTAATTTATTGAGATATATTATGATACTGCAAGTTTTAGTGGGGCCTCTGAGTCGCCATTCCAGTGCTGGAGGTTGACTCTCTTCGATTTGCATTCGGTGGCTATACAATACGTAAATGGGCTAATCTTCGGCTTGGCGAACCAGACATTTTTAAATTTTTGTTGTAGAATCCTGTACGTCTTGATCAAAGGATACCATAAATTGAAGATTCAAGGCGAGGAGTTCACTGGTTCAAAAGTTATGCAGTAATTTATTGAAATATATTATGGTACTGCAAGTTTTAGTGGCGCCTCTGAGTCGCCATTCTGTGACCATACGATACAGCCAAGGACAAAAATATAGGTCACGCGTATAAACAATTCAAAGTACGAAAAGAATTTACCAGTTTTGTATTCTATATATAGTATATTCTATATTCTATATTCTGCTGAGCAAATGACGAAATTACTTTTCGCTCTGACAAACAAGTAACAACCGCCATCAATTTTTTAAAATAGTATCAGTTAATCATTATAGGTCTATGTCGATCTAATTTCGTCGAGCAGCAACAAACTATTTTCAAAGCTGGTGTTTCTGAAGCCGATCGACGAAAAACTGTGCAGGAATGTGTTAATTTTATGTAACGAGTGATTTTAATAATTTTGGTGTCTCATGCACGTTGTTTTTATTCGTGTTCTCTCCCCGCTTCGTTAATACTTTTTATTGTGGCAATCAATTCCCGCCGTTACAAATTTGACAACTACATTATCGTATAATTTACGAGCTTCGGGTGCCATTCCTTTTTCTTGCGCTTGACCAGCAGGAAAATTATAAATGATCTTCAGACAATTAAGGGGAATTGACAGCTTCCCCCGGACAATTCATTAAATGACAATTATAATTGTTGGGCGGAGCGATCGCGGAAGTGGCAACTTTCAGGGGCGCGGAAACACTTGAAGTGGTAGGGGAACGTCGAAATCCTTGCGAGGGGCGTAAACCTCATTACGCTACTCTTTGTCGAGACTTTTTACGATGATTGAACGTTGAAAACAATTTTCGAAGAAACCTGGATATTCTAAAATTGCATTTTCACCCTCTGTATAATTCCGTTTAAAGCTCTAGAAAAACGGAATTATTTTTCGACATGAAAACGCAAATTGATATTTGGACATGTTAAATTGATTTTGAAATCTTTCCGTTAGCATTTATGAAATTAATTTTTCAATCTCTCGCGTATTAAATTAGCTGTGTAAATTTGTATACTCATATTAAGTTGACCTCGATATCTTCGCACATATTCCTGTTTATTGGATTGAGCTTGGATATCTACGTGCTCGTGTTTATTAAAATGATTGTACGACCCGTGTATTCGTGTTTATTAGATTGACATTGACAGTCTGGTTCGATATTTATGCCCGTCTGGTTCGATAATTCGAAGGCGAAGGGTTAATAACGAACGTGCAACACGCTAAGTTGTTAACAGTTAACTACAGAGAGAGAGAGAGAGAGAGAGAGAGAGAGAGAGAGAGAGAGAACGCCATTTGGATCGGATAGATTTACTTTACAAGCGTGCGAGAGCAACGGCGCGATAATAACTTCTGGGGGTTTCAAGTTCAGTGAGGTTTAATTTTGGTTAAAGCTTGATTGTCGCCAGGGGAGGTTGCTTGTTACACCTTCTGCAAACCGGCGGCCAAAACGGTACACGCGACAACACACTTGGGAAATATATGCCCGGGTTTCAATCAGAGCCGGTAATCCTAAGGATTTTCCGATGTCGTTGTCCAGCGATCCTAACGACCGTCCACCTAACAACGGTCGTCCCCGTATTTTCATAAAAGCGAAATTAAATCGCTGTTACCGCCAATTAATGCCATTGCCAATCTCATTTAGCAAGTGTTTGTCAACGACGCTACTATTCTTTTATTTTTCCTTCCATTGGAGTGTCCAGTGCTCCCTGAATTGAATTTAAAAAATCAAGGAGAATCGATATAACTCTCATCAATTATATAATGACCGGAACTTTATGCAAAATAAACATTTTCTACCTGAATTGCGCGAACTAACGTGAAATTTATTTTCTATCCTTAATATGTATAATATGTACGTTACAATAATATGTAACAATCTCTAAATATGTATGTTACATTTTTTCTTTTTATAGAAGTATGTTGTTCAGTGCTTCCTGAATTGAATTAAACAATAACTGGATCTGTCTGCAAAATAAAAATCTTCTGCCTGAATTGCGCGAACTAGCCTGAAATTTATTTTCTATCCTTAATATGTATAATATGTATGTTAGAATAATATGTAATAATCTCTAAATATGTATGTTACATTTTTTCTTTTTATAGGAGTGTGTTGTTCAGTGCTTCCTGAATTGAATTAAACAATAACTGGATCTGTCTGCAAAATAAAAATCTTCTGCTTGAATTGCGCGAACTAGCCTGAAATAGAAATGTATCTTCTTCGTTAACATGTTCAGTAGGTTGAAAATATTGTACGTATTTTATATTCCATTTGAAAGCTAATTATAATGTAATAATTACTGCTAATAAAACTTGTATCCTGCTTGTTAACATCTTCTGAACAACTCGCGTCGCACGAAACGATATTAAACAGACTTTACGACCAATTTCCCGACGTCCATTTGTTACCATAAAATTATATTTGGAGATTGGTACTTATTAGTTCGAACGCCATGTCCCGCCGGGTCCCGCAGCGACTTTTGAGTGAACGGTACGCCCATCAATCTAAATGAGTTATGCCAGGGAGGACGTCAGAGCGGAAATGTGAAATTGAGAAAGGGCAGAGTGGACCGGATCGCGTAAATTGTGTAAATTTTCGTTTTTATCGTCCGATGAACGCCGGATGAAGACGACGAACGTTCAACAGCTGTCCCCGGCAAAAAGCGCGGTTATTGCCGTGACAGGGACACCAGCCGGTCCTAACCAGACCTAAACTTGTCCGTTCGCATCAGTATTTAGTATGAATCCATTCGTGGCGGCGCGCAAAACTGTGCCATAAATTCCGATTAATTGCGAACAGGTTCTCGTAAACAGTGCAGATGGCCGATTAAAAGGTTCTCGTACGCGCCGTTCCGAACTCTCCGAGAGTAGCCAAGTGTACCCGGGGCTCTCAATGACAAGCAAAAACGAGCGTCATCGAAATCTTTCACGCGGCTCGAAATTTCTTGTTCGCCGACGTTTAATCGGGTAACCGTTCGACGTTAATTACTGTGCCGCGGATCGTTGCGCGAAATAAAAATTGTTTGCGTCGACCGCGGAACACACGGCTCCCAGTTTCCCTCTCCCGCCGGGGGAATTTGAAAGTCTGAAACAGCGGCGGCAGGTGACACACACGCACACACACGCGTACACACGCTTGTCAACGGAAAAATAGTTACGGAGTTAAACTGCAAAATTGCTGCGATAAAACTCGGAGAATATTCATCGGCACGTACGGCTTCGGAGTGAGTCACTCGAACAGTTTTTCCTTGAAATATCTTGAAATTATGTATTATGGAGACCTCAGTGTCTCTGATGAGCCGTACGGATGACACTAACTGACATTAACTGTTACCACCGATAATTGAGTGTTACACGGAAGAGGAACGAGTTAGAGGCCTGTCCAAATAATCGTATAACGTTTTTGCGCGTTTCATGGTCGTCGACATTAAGTACAGAAGTCCTTTCAAGAAAATCGTCGTACAAATCGTCAATATTTACATATTCTACGGCCCAGAGTTGCTCAACACGCCTATCAGCGGGCGAGGGCACCATAATCGCCAGATCAAGACTTGTTCCCCCACTCTAACTTCCCCTTCTACCGCGCTAGTCCCCCCACGCTTCCGCCTCGGCCCGGTCACGTGACGCGTTCCGTCTCTGGCGCGCATAGTGTTCCTGATTTCTCAACATTTTTCATTTCTCGGGAATTCTCGAGAATTTTTAATCAAATGAAAAACTATTGAGAAACTTTTACCAGTCTTTTATAGAGTGAAACGTTATGCTTTTGTTTTGAAACTTCTTAAGACGCACAACGTGTCTAATGTAGAATCAGACTGCAGCCGTAGAAAAATTTCTTTCATTTTGTGTGGATGTTGGCTTTATCGTATACAGAACATCCAAAAGTTGCTGAAGATTGGGTGTCCTTTTTAAGGACAATTAACATGCAAAATATTTGAATTAATTTTCTTCCGCCGCTAAACTCTTGACACTAAATTCTTGAATGCTATCTGCAATTTCTAATTCTAACTGTTTTTCCAGTGATAGTTACTCATTCTGAGAATCTGAAAGTTTTTCACTATTTCCATAAGAATCGTCGTTATATTTTCCAAAAAGTCTGCTTACAATTTGTTTTGCCATTTTATGCATATCTGCCTTGGATGTTAAACAAAAAAATGTATCTTCTGAATCTTTTTATACAATCTTGTGTTATACACCAATCTTACATCTTAAATCTTAAATCTTACAAGATACAACAATCTTGTCGGTTCTTTTAGACATTTCCTCTTTAATAACGACAAGGAACTCATTACTCAATTCAGTATTCAGTTTCTCTAAAGTTTTAAATCAGAATTTCGGAGAATTTAACAATTTATATGTTACAAAATAAATGAGATTCATAAGAATTTTCCTAGATTTAAATTTCTCGAGGGATACTGGAATTTTTCTCGAGAAATGAGAAATAATCAATTATAAAATTTCTCGAGAAACTCTCAAGAAAGAAATCTCGAGAAGGAACGCTAGTCGCGCATGCGTCGCATCGTCACGTGACCAACCCGGTACTGGCAGAGAGGGGGTAACTCTTTCCCCTCGATTCGTGCTGCGTCCCCTCATCTGGCACTTTGCACTTTCCTTTTTATAGTGATGATATTATTCTCAGGAATAAATATTCGAATGATTTCGATTGTGACGAAGTAGAACTCGCCGATGACGATTTTCCGGCGAACCGAGACAAATAATGATTTACACTCTCCTTGATCGCGAACCCCAGACCCGTATTTCTGGCTGGGTGAGGTATACTTGACATGGAACAGTTGTCTGAGCAATTTTCACGTCGCTTCGCCGCGCGAGCGAAAGATATTTCGATTGGTGCTGCATTTAGACTTGTTCTCGCCGGGCACAACGACGAGCCGTTCGATAATAAAATTATTTTTCGCCGGCTATTTTCAAACGGACAACGATCAACTGTATAACTGTCGAATCTAATTGACACGGGAAGCTGAAGCGGCGACGTCGTCTTAGCGGACGGACATTTCGTAACGCGCCGGACAGATTAAAATACAGCCATTTGCTGACGTCGAATCCGATTTAATAAATACGTCGCATCTGTCGCCTCCCTTAATGAATTCCTGATTTATCATCCATTAAGGTGTCAGGACGCGCTCGGGTTTCGTTGCTCGGCTCAGACTGGCGGAAATTTATGTGGATAGGTGTGATTAATGCGATGTTCGCGGAAACACACGGACATCTGTGTTAATGGTGACGGATGGCTGCGCTAATGGTGTCAGCCAACGTCAGGCGCGTTCTCCTCCGTTGACTATAGACTTCTGACTAGCTGTTTCGCTAGATTAAAACCGCACTTATATCGCGAACCCGTCTACTTTCCGCGGGATTACAGGATTTTACGGATTAGCTCAACTGATTCGTTCCGCCGTGCCAGTTAATTGACGTTCCGCAGGAACACTTTTAATCTACCGTAGAACCTCCATTATCCGGGTCCGCGGCTCGCGGAATTCACCGATCGCCTAACGCTCATTTTCACCCATAGTAATCGCACGCGATTATCGGAAACGCGCCTAGAATCGTCCAGAAAAACGCGCTCCAGAATTCAAACGGGGGATCCAAAAAGTATTTCAACACTACCGATTCTCCAAAAATTCTCAATATTTCAACTATGATAATTTTATTTACAAAAAAGAAACATAGTAATTAATTTTCGACTCGTTTTTGATCCTTGAAGCCTCTACTTCGTATTTTTGCACTGTATAGGGACCCAATTACTGTGCCTTTAGTAATTATACTTATTTTTAAAGCATAAAGCTTTTTTGACATTCACTACTTAGAAATAAAATGCGAAAAATTAAAAGTGTGCAGAATGGGCAAATAAAAAATTTAAAAAAAATAAAAAAGTGTAATAAAAGTGTGCAAAACAGTGCAATAAAAGTATAATAAAAGTGTGCAAATGTGTGTGTGATGGGATCATTTTTTCTGAATGAATTTATTACTGATTCCTGCTAGGTTAAACTGCATTCTATAACTGTATTGTAATTTCTAAAGGTAAAACAATTAAAAATTATAGTTGCTGCGTTGGTTTTCAGCTTTAGTGTTCAATTTTAAATATTTCTTTGAGTTTCCCACGAAATTCTTGACTTTGCTCTACTTTGAAGAATTTCTGAAAAGCTGTTGCTGAGACGCACAAGCTGCAGGTGTGTATTTGCATTAATTATGAAATGATACTTAATCCCGTGGGTTACGACAGCACATAACTGCATCATTCTAACGGTGGGTCACGCTATCTTGAATGTGTTGATATGAATAATTATTCCGCGTAGTTCAAAAAAAAAAAAAAGAAAGAAACTCGACACGATGTTTGGCCGTGTTTAAATTATGTACAATTTATTTATAACTTCGTGCATGTACGCGGACGTCGGGAGGAAAAAGATCAGATTTAATATCCGATAATCATGTGGTTGGCAAGTCGTCTTTGCATTCAACAACCTAGATCATAGTTCATGCTAATTAATGCTAATGCTAGAGTGGAACTTTAATTGATTAATTGCAAGCTGCTCTGCAATGAGTGTATAATGTTACAACTGGTAAGTTAATTCGTTTTCCACCGAAGGCAATAGCACGGCGAACAAACGGAATTGATTTACGTTAAAGCGACATCGTTTGAACAAATTCGTGATTCTGTTCGAATTTTCAAACAATCGTTCGGGGGAATTTGAAACAATGGAAAGGAAGTATTGAATAGATTATGTACACTTTACAAATAACTCGATTGCAATTACTGACGGTTACGTTTACTATCGTTACGTTAAAATTACAGTGCTATCTCGGCTTGTCACGTGATTAACCTTTCACCCCCGTTCGTTCGAGCAAAACTTCGTGATAAATCTTCGCACTTTCTTTTGCTTCTATATTTCGGCACACTTCATTCATTTTGTATTTTATTGCGGACAGACCCTTAATAAATGGTACCGACCTGTTTTTATTCTGGTTAAATAAATACCTGTTTTTTAAATGGCCAAATAGACATTTATCTATGTTTGAAAGAGTTTTGCCGGTTTTAAAGTAACACAACAGCAGCTCTAATTTCTTTAAATATTTTCACTGTTTTGCATTCGATCTACTTGGAAAGGGAACTACTAAGGGATGTTTATTTATAAATCCCACTAGTGTTAGTTTTCGTTTCTTGTCAATCACGGAAGGGATTAAAAAGAAAATAATGTATTTTGATATAACAATGTATTTGATATCGTATATTTTTCAGCTTTTCAGTTTTGTGGAAGACAGTTTTACAAATTATAACGATCAGCAGTTCCACAGTCCGCAAATGTCGTACAGCGAAAATAAAATGAAGACATCATTAATATGGATTAGCGTGAACGTTTTATTGCATCTTACAAACTCGCCAATGCCATAAATGCGCACATGTTCGCAGCCTACTAACCAAAACCCATAAAAAAACTCCATGGCCGCATATTTTTATCAGTTTTCGAACAGCATAAAAATCGCATGTATGTATTGGTTCCTCGAAGTGACCTGTAGATGTGTTCCATAAAACCATACAGTGCATAAAAGGCGTATAGCGGCCGGAATTAATGTTCAAGCGCTCTTCACAGCGGAATAACATTTTAAAAATTCAACCAATCTTTTCGAGGCGTTGAAGGACTAAAAAAAAATTGCCAAGAATGCAAAGAAAGCAACATTGGTTGCTTTCCCACAGCTGCGAGTCATTCGTTTAGACGATACAGTGAGTCGCATAATTGATCGCGCACACTTTAAATCAGAATAACCTCTTACAAATGGACCAAACAGCCTCAGGCTTTCTGCAAAGCTAGAAAGATTAGTTTATTTAGAAAATGGCGTGTTTGGTGTGTAACGAACATTTCGGAAAAATTGTATTTTCACGGTAATCTCATAGTTTCAGCTTATTATGCAAAAGAAAATTGCTGAGTTTCTTTTTGGTACAGCACAATTCTTGAAAAGCGTAAAAACAGGCTATAGATAAAGCGTTAACCCTTAACGGACCAATGCCGCCATATAATTTTTTTTTTTACAACCCTGCAATAAAATGGCGACGTCCGTACCTTCCGAGGATCATATTCGCCTTTGCATACTTTTTCATTCTCATGCTGGATTTAATGCAACGGTAACAACAAAGAAAATTTGCGATGTTTATGGAGATGTAATGAAGGTCAACAAGTGTCAACGTCGTGACACTAAAATCTCTAGTGAAAGTCCAAAATTAAGTATACAAGAATTATCGTGAAGCCTTGGGTCCACAGGAAATGTGGCAAACTGTAATGATGGAGATTACTTAATAAATTAAAAAATTAAAACTTAAATTTACTACAAAGTTCGTTTCAGATTTCAAAATAATTGATTACTTATGGTAATACTAATATAATATACAGGGTGCGGCGCAAATTAGTCCCCACGATTTTTCAACCCCTTCGGGTGGTCGGACAGAAAAGTGTTTCGTACCAAAGTTAATCAGTATTTAACCGACAAGAAATTGCAATGTTTTAAATTTTTTTAAAATCGATTTTCAACCAGAAATCAAGGTCGTCGTCATATCTTTTAACGGAACTGGATATTTTTAACTCCATAATATCGTAGGCGACGTCGAAACGAATTCAACGACCTGCTATACAATGGCTGTCGGATGACCTTGAAAGAAAATATCGCCATTAATTAATTCCCAGAATATTTGAAGTATTTCGACGGTGCGTAATAGCAACGCCTCGCATTCCGAGCGGAACAAATGAACGTAAACATTTCTTCAGAACTTAACTCACAAAACACCAAATTTACTATTAGCGTACCGGTTTATTGTTACAAGGTATCTCACAATTTCATGTAATAAACTAACAGATCTTGCTACACGAACGTTCAGGAAATGACCGTTCACAATGTTTACGCAATTTCTCGTCGGTTAGATACTGATTAACTTCGGTGCGAAACACTTTTCTGCCCGACCACCCACGAAAAAATCGTGGGGGACTAATTCGCGCCCGTATAAAATAAAATATAAATATTTTCCTTTCCATACTTGACGGAAAAAATGTTGAGCCCACGCTTTCCGTTCGTACGAAAGCGAAGTAAGCCTGGCGATACTTCCGGGCCGTTAAGGGTTAAAACACTGGCTATTGTATATCAAAGTTGGTGGAGAGATGAGACTGCCGGGACGGCCGTGGTTCGAGCGCAAGGGAACGAGATCTTTGAGAAAGCAGAAATTACGCGTGTTGGTATAGAGAATGGGAATAGAAGAAGTAAATTCCATAACACGTCGGGGGCTCGGTTCGAAACGAGGTCCGCGGAGGAGCCGAAAATAATTTTTCCCGGCGAGATATGCGATTACCAACGAGCTGAACGAAAACTACCCCGACAGCACGGGGCACGGGCTCGGGCACGGGGGCACGGGCACCGACGAGACCGACACAGGATGGTCCTTGAATCGAAAGGGAAGGAAAGCTGCGGAACGCGTTGGGTAGGCAGGTAGGCAGGCAGGCAGGCAGGCAGATATTGAGCTCTATATTTCCATAAGCTGATATTTACGCGGCAATATACGCGGCCGTGCCCGCTACTTTATGGGCCTCGTAAATATAGCGGGCCGCCGGGAATTGGCTGGCAAGGCGGCCACGTTCCCTCTCCTTCTGTCCTCTGTCTCCGTTCGCCCGGTTCCTTCTTTCCCCTCGTCCTTTCTTTCTCTCTCTCCCCGCGCATTCTCCATGCCTGCTTGCCTGCCCTCATCCGGCACAGAGACATAAATCGCCGCCAATTGTAAATAATACGCGACGTATGCTGATCTCCGTTTCTACGTACGAATGCCGCGCCGCGCCGTACACGACGACTATGTTCCCCTGACCCGTGCCCGTGTACGCGCGTACCCGCGGCATAACCAGCCGCCTAAGAATTCAAATCCGCAGAACTTCGGACGGGTTCGGCGAATACTCGCCCGCCGAGAACCAACTGTTTCATCCAATCGTCCAGGTTACGCGCGTTAAACGCATTCGACACGGCCCCTACAACCGAATACAGTGAGTTCTCTGTATACGTCGCCAAGGCCTCGACGATAAACGTCGCGGAATCATCCCTACTACCCGGACTGTACCCAGGGAGGGGACGCAAAGCTCGCGAGGCCTCGGACGCCGAGGAGTGTAAACATTGACATATATCGAGAATTCACTGTATTATGGTACGGTCCTGGACAGTTTCGTGGGCAAAAATTACCCACATGTGGGTGACGGAATTATTTTTCCAGGTTTTTGAAATGAATTTTCACGGTAATTTATTTATTGTACCGAATTTAATTAGGATCTGTAAAATGCAAGAATGTTGAAGGACTGTTGAATATCATACATATCATTTTTTCAATTTTTATTTCATTAAATAACTTGCTTTGATTTTATGGACTTCTTGAGGTTTCTAGTTTGGCAGTAAAAGTATTAATCATTTGGAAATGCACTACTGCTTGAATATTGTGTTCAGTGAATGCATACTGACAGAATTGTTTTTCC
>CM052140.1:15182399-15192945 GCA_028454255.1 Halictus ligatus
GGGGCACCAATTACTGTGCCTACACTGGGGAGCAAAACTGAGGCCACACTATTTGAAACAACATGACTTTTGTAAAATTACATCGAATGACTTGAGTGTTATCGGCAAGTTAGAAAGATTAGTTTATTAGACGAGGCGAAAACAATTTTTGAAAAAAAAATTTTGAATTAGTCGGAATCGCGAAAGAAATAGTAAAAATTGATTTTTCCAACTTTTTTATCTGTGTTGAAAATTTAAAACATGTTTCATTCACTCGAATAAATTATATCCGTGCTGCACAAATGTAGGATAATTCATTTACGAGTTATAAACGATTAAAAGTGCGATTATAAGTCGAAAATCGTCAAATTAACCAATGTCGGTGAAATTTTCAGCATGGATATGATTTGTCCGAGTGAATAAAACACATTCTTAAAATTTTTAATACCGGTTCAGATAAAGGGGTGTAAGAAAGAACTTTTACTGTTTCTTTCGCGATTCCGACCAATTCAAATTTTTTTTAATTTTTTACACCTCGTGTTATACTAATCCGTCTAACTTCTCCAAAACACTGAAATCATTTGATCTAATTTTAACAAGCTATGCTGACTCAAACAGTGTGGATTCAGTTTTACTCTTCACTGTGTGTTACTTAGTTTTAAAGCATAATGAATATTAAAAAAGAGATACAGTGATTTCTCCGTATATGTCGCCAAGACCTGGATGATAAACGACGCGGAATTATCCCTACGAGCTCTCGGACGCCGAGTAAACGTAACACGGCTCGGGTATGTCTCCTGCACGATACAAGTCGCCGGCAAGACCGGTGTCGTTGACATATATCGAGAATTTAATTTTGTTTTTCATTAAAATCAATTTATATATCTCTTTTGTAATATTCATCGTGCTTTAAAAGTCATTTTTGTCCACATCGAAGGTACAATTTGGGGCACGCTCACAGTGAGCAATTTAGACAAAATCGGATTCAAAATCAAGGAACTTTTGATAGGAATGAGGTAGAGCGATGAAATTTTTTTTAAATTAAAGCTCAAACTATGTAGAATATGGGAAAAATAGGGAGATTGTGGTACGAACGTTTTTTAACCTTCCTTTCTTTTTTCCTTTCAGGTTTTTCTAACCTGAAAGTTCGTTAAACGTGCAGAAATTCAAGAAAATTTTGGTTTTTCCAATACCACGCGCGGAAAAATCTTTTTTGTTAACATGCTGTACATCATTTCCCATAGATTTTTTCACGCTTATTTCAAATCTGGTCTCAAAATTTGTCTGCGACCTCAGGATTTTGCGAAAAATAGATTTTCGTGACAAAAACTAATAAAATCATTTTTTCGTTGAAATGATTGGATGGTGATAATCATAATAAATTTTTCCCATATTCTGCAAAGTTTGAGCTTCAGTTTAAAAAAAAATTTCGTCGCTCCACCTCATTCCTATCGAAAGTTCCTCGATTTTGAATCCGACTTTCAGCGGTTTTGAAGGGGACACACTTGTGGCAGCTCGCACAGCTCTATTTATCCAACGGCCCGCGATAGAGAGTTTCGTATTTCGAGCGGTGCAATCGCTCGATAAGGCGTATGAAATACGCGTTACATACGAAAAGGCGTGTAGTATCATTTCCGAGCGCGGAGCCCGGGGGAACGTATCATTGCGTGCACGAAGAGGAACAGCCGGCAATTTCTCGGAATAAATTGTAGTAGCCGGTGTCTGGATATCCCTGCAGCACTTTTCGTCCGCGCGCGGAGGGTATTTTCGTGGCATTCTAACGATGTGTCACGAGATCTACGAGGCTGTTTGTCGGTGAGCACAAAAATAGGTCTCACTCTGCACTCACTTCATCACTCAGGCTACCCCGCGATAGCGTCAGCGCGCGCCTTCCCTTCTTCTTGTCGTTAGGCACAACGAACGGCCGACGACTGGTTGGCTGCAAAATGTCGGCGACGTCGTGCGTACCATTAGCCCGGCCGTCACGGTGTTACCGTCGGATTAACCTTAGCCGAGTGTAGCATACACGAGCGTCGCGGTTTCGTCGGAGCTATGCGTCCGAGGGACTTGACTAGAAACTCGCCTACCCGACTGCTGGAATGTTTCTTACGAACAGATACGCCATCGGGTGTCAATTATGCGACCAGCTTCTACCCACGGGACGTCCCGCGGTATCGCCATGTCAAACGGTATCACCCGCCCATCAACCTAACTTCATTCGCGGTGACGTCGCACGTGAAAACCCCGAGACCACTTGCATCGCCGTTCCTTGATTTTTACAAATTTAACTCTTTAAAAACTATCCCACCTTTTCGCTAACAGAAAGTTCTGTCCGTTTTTGAATTGAAAGAAAATAACACAATTTTTGCATACATTTAATAATATTTATTTTAGAATATACTTTCCATCGTTACTTATGACTTCTTGCCAGCGTGGTGGCAATTTGAGAGATAGTTATATTATGTCTGAAATCATCATGAGCATATGGATTGAAACTCGAAGTGACACTATCGGACAGAACTTTCCGGTATATCTAATATTTTAACCCACCTCGAAAAGTTGAAGTTATTCATGGTCGTACAGTTTGATATTTTATTTAGAGTTTTCCGTTCCGTTGGCAATGCTATGTACCAATGATAGGTGCGTAAATAAGTGAACAAAAAATTGTATGCAAATCAAAACGCGTCAGTATGTTGTGCGTGCTGCTGTGACTAAGGTTGGCGCATAGTTTGACGCAGTGTGTTCCGCAAATTTCTGTGCAACTAAGGTTTTTATTTTCTTTAAAAGCGTGTGCCTCAAAGACTTGAACTCGGTAAAAGTTCCGTAGAAATGTAATTACGGATCTTTATGCGAAATAAAAATTTTTTACCTGAAGTGCAACAGGCTGAAGTGAAATAGAAATTTCTTTCAAAATTGTATTTTAAAATTTGTCTAATGTTTTTACCGTTTTAGAATACGCCTGCCCATTTTTGTCGTAAATGCGTAAAATCCGCAGCGATCTGAGATATTTACACGAGAACTAGGATATACAGGGTGTCCCGGAAAGAGTGTAGGAAAAAGAAGAGGCAACCGATCGGAAAGCTAAAAATTAAATATTAATTCTAAATAGCGTTAGTTGTAAAACTAGAAACCGTGAGACTTAGGAAGCGTACATTGTAACGCATCCTATTCCGATTCATCAACGGAATGATGCTACGCGCGGAACATTTATTACACGTTAGACGCGAGTGGTGTAACCCTTCAATCTGTTGAACCGGGCCGTTAGAACAATGATAAATACCGGGGGACGCCGAATAAGCGGACCAGCGGCGAAGATCTAGGCGCTAACTATATTCACCTTGTCAAGTCATCCCGACTTAGTAAACACTACGACAAGTAATGTCTAAGATTTTACGGTGACTTGACTTACGACAGAAGCGGCTGTTTATCACGGTGTCGGAGTGACGCTCGTGCCGTTCAAGACGATAAAACGAATGAGCTATGCGAGGAACACTCTGAGAAATGGTGCGCCGCTCTTGAGGGCCTTTTGTTGCGACACTGATTTTAAATTAGAATTTATGGGGCGCCTGAAAACGTTTCGTCGAGGCCACTGTAGTTACTCGGAAAATCTATTTATCGCGATATAAAACTTGGCTGCATCGGCGAACGGCTGCTGTCGGTCCCAACGGAACAAATACATCGAGCCGCACGGGTAAATCGGCGCGAAACCGATTTTGTCGAACCATACCGATTTTGTTGAACCAAAACAGTGTGCACCGTCTTTAAAAATTACTCAAAATCCTCTATTATACAGGATGTTATCGGACGGGGGAGGGACGTGATTTTACATGTAAAAATAAGTCGAAAAATGCCGATTTTGTTGAACCATACCGATTTTATCGAACCAAAATTGTGTGCGCCAACTTTAAATATTGTTCAAAATCGTCTATTAAACAGATTATTGCCGGACGTGGGAGGTATGTGATTCTACATGTGAAAATAATTCGAAAACAGCCGATTTTGTCGAACCATACCGATTTTGTTGAACCAAAACTATGTGCACCGTCTTTAAAAATGATTAAAAATCATCTATTAAACAGATTGTTACCGGACGGGGGAGGGACGTGATTCTACATGTAAAAATAAGTCGAAAAATGCCGATTTCGTCGAACCATACCGATTTTATCGAACCAAAATTGTGTGCGCCAACTTGAAATATTGTTCAAAATCGTCTATTAAACAGATTGTTGCCGGACGTGGGAGATATATCACTCTACATGTAAAAATAAGTCGAAAACAGCCGATTTTGTTGAACCATACCGATTTTATCGAACCAAAATTCCGTGCGCCAACTTTAAATATTGTTCAAAATCGTCTATTAAACAGATTGTTGCCGGACGTGGGAGGTATGTGATTCTACATGTAAAAATAAGTCGAAAGCAGCCGATTTTGTCGAACCATACCGATTTTATCGAACCAAAATTGTGTGCGCCAACTCTAAATATTGTTCAAAATCGTCTATTAAACAGATTGTTGCCGGACGTGGGAGGTATGTGATTCTACATGTAAAAATAAGTCGAAAAATATCGATTTTGTCGAACCATACCGATTTTGTTGAACCAAAACTGTGTGCGCCGTCTTTAAAAATGATTAAAAATCGTCTATTATACAGGATGTTACCAAACGGGAGAGGGACCTGATTCTACATGTAAAAATAAGTCGAAAGCAGCCGATTAAGTCGAACCATACCGATTTTATCGAACCAAAACTTTGTGCGCCGTCTGTAAAAATTATTCAAAGTCGTCTATTAAACAGATTGTTACCGGACGGGGGAGGGACCTGATTCTACATGTAAAAATAAGTCGAGAACAGCCGATTTTGTCGAACCATACCGATTTTATCGAACCAAAATTGTGTGCGCCAACTCTAAATATTGTTCAAAATCGTCTATTAAACAGATTGTTGCCGGACGTGGGAGGTATGTGATTCTACATGTAAAAATAAGTCGAAAAATATCGATTTTGTCGAACCATACCGATTTTGTTGAACCAAAACTGTGTGCGCCGTCTTTAAAAATGATTAAAAATCGTCTATTATACAGGATGTTACCAAACGGGAGAGGGACCTGATTCTACATGTAAAAATAAGTCGAAAGCAGCCGATTAAGTCGAACCATACCGATTTTATCGAACCAAAACTTTGTGCGCCGTCTGTAAAAATTATTCAAAGTCGTCTATTAAACAGATTGTTACCGGACGGGGGAGGGACCTGATTCTACATGTAAAAATAAGTCGAGAACAGCCGATCTCGTCGAACCATACCGATTTTGTTGAACCAAAACTGTGTGCACCGTCTTTAAAAATTATTAAAAATCGTCTATTAAACAGATTGTTACCAAACGGGAGAGGGACCTGATTCTACATGTAAAAATAAGTCGAAAACAGCCGATTTCGTCGAACCATACCGATTTTGTTGAACCAAAATTGTGTGCGCCGTCTTTAAAAATGATTAAAAATCGTCTATTAAACAGATTGTTACCAGACGGGAGAGGGACGTGATTCTACATGTAAAAATAAGTCGAAACAGCCGATTTTGTCAAACCAAACCGATTTTGTTAAACCGAAACTGTGTCCAACCAATTCAACTTCTGATCACGCGAAACCGACGTCTCTTTAAGAACTCGATGTTCTCCAAAACGGGGGCGTCGAACGAAAAAATGTAGAATCACCCCATAATAGCCTGTGTTTACTTTCCGGTCTATCGCGTCAGAGATTAGTCAATGTCGCCGAAACAGCTGTCAAAAATATTTTCTCCTCGCAATAAAACCTGCCCGATCGAACAAAATAAATGTCACGGATGCTTTGTTTTTCAAACATTGAACTGTTGATTCACCGCGGCTAGCATCATGTGCCGCGTGCAATCTAGCTTAAAGTGTTGGCTGTCAACCAAGAAGTGCCGGGGATAATTCGCGAGCATTTAACGGATCCGCTCGGTAAACATTCAACGCTTAATCGTCTAACATTACCGCGAAAGTTTAGAAATCCCCCTGCAACTCCGTCGTTTCCTTTTCTTGCGATATTCTTGTAATTTGTAGGCGCAAATCAATCTCCTCATGGACTGTACCAATTTTCATTATATATCCCTGACGATATGCGAATTTTATGTTATTTATTCTGTTCGGAGTTTGATTCCAACTGATTTTCCACGTGGTTGTTTGAAATTCGTCGAGTTCCTCGACCGCGACCGAAGGGGTCCGCGACGAATGGAAACAATGGCGGAAGGAGGACGCGAATATGCGCGTCGTTAGAACGTTTTATCCGGTCTCGTCGGCGCGGAGTTTCCGCTGGGAGGCGGGCTTCGATCGATTCGGCGCGAGGCACGAACTGTCAGTGCATTATTTTTGACCGCGCGTGTCACTCGTCGATAACAGAACGGGCCAGACAACAACTGGCAGCCGTTTGGCAGCGATCTGGGTCGTGAAAATTTCAATCATGCCGCGCATTAGAGGCATCCAAATCATCCGGATTTTTCAGCCGGCGTGTTTTAAGCCGCGCATCAATCTGCTCGGTTTCGGCCGCGTCGCGACGCGTCGCGATGAAAAGACGAATGCTTACGCGGATAGGTGCTCTGGCGGCTCGCCAACCTACCGGCCAGTACGTTTATTCCGGCCAACTGGTTTGTGCAACGCGCACACCGGCCATCCGCTTTAGTCCGCTGCTAACATACGTCTACGGTTTTTATTCTCGCAACCGCTTCAGGTTCATGTATCGTGTAAAACCCCGGCCGCGTGTCAAACTAATCGTTTCTGGCATCGCGTCCCCGCTTCCCCGATTCGATTTGTACTTGTTTGATCAATGAAAATTCAAGTGCTGCCCCCCCGCCGCCCCTACCCCCCTACCCCCTGCTTCGATTTACGCCGGACAGGTCGCGTCTAGCCTGCGAATCAGTCTCTGTGTGACGCCCGACAATGGGGAAATCTGCTGTGTCATGTCGAATCGGTATCGGAATTTTAGGGTAACTTATTGACTACCGACAGGAATTTTCGAAATATCGATTTTCCGGAAATCTGTGCGCCGCTTGGCACGGATTTGTGTTCGTCTTTCGGGAATCGTGGAGTGGTGACTCTGAAGCGCCGCTAAAAATTGTTCTGGCATTATCTCGAAGAAATGAGAGAAAATATCAGAAGATATTTGTTGCATTACAAGATTTCTATTTAATAGATTAGTAAACGTTCAAATATCGTATGTGAGAATCGGATCGATTTCGTACGAATAGAATGAAAATATTCTAAGACGGAAGAAAAATTTAGTTTTAGAATTGAAATGGCGCCGAGTGCGAAGTGTTAATGAGCACTGTATACAGTTTCCACCGAAACTTATTCGACATTGTATTTTAATTCCTTAGATAGTAATATTGGAATTCTCTATTAATATTGCAATTCTCTATTAACACTAGAACGACCGGAGCAGTCAAAATGACTGGTTCCTAATTTTTTCTTTTACAATTACTGAAATTGTAAAAATGTTTTCATCGGAAATTGTCTAATGAACCTCTTCATTGAAGCTCATATTACAATAAAAGTTGTATGAAGTCCGAATAGGCAGAGTCTTGTCACTGTTACAAAGCAATATACATACGTCAGTCGCATTTATTGCTCGGTCGTTCTAGTGTTTAAGCACGTTTTTTAAAAGAAAGTACAAAGAATTGGTACACAATAATCGTAAACGTGTCTAAACATTCTGCGCAAAATTTTATCAGTTTACGAGATGAGAATTTTAATTGTTCCCTACGTTAAACGAAATTGTCTATCGAATTGTTCTCGATAGAATTAGGTGGAATTTTATAAAACGGTCCTTACCCCGTGTATTAACAGGAACTGCTCATATTTGAGTGGTTAATTGATTACGGGCCGCGATAAATAATAGGCATTTGTTAATGCAATAACAGGAATATTGCATGGAGGGATCGATGCATGGTTAGCCGAGCGTTCATTTCTCTCCATTAATCATGTTCATGAACTCCAAGTGCGTCTATGTAATGGCCTATTAATAGGATATAATGGCCATTGCGTCTGCTGACATGTGACTTTGTAACTGACTAATGGATTAATGTAAAATTATAGGCGTAAAGTATCTCCTTTGCATGTCGACGACATGAAACGAGATGTTATAGATATACCGCGTGCCACCTACCACGGTTTTACGTAATTTTCCACATCCGCCTGTACGTGAAAATGCACGGTACTCCAGACTACGAGATGTTTGCAATGAAAAGCAGACAATCGGTCGAACGGCGTTCTCTGAAATCCAAAAATCATCCGTGTTTCGGATGATTCCGAAAAGGAGAATTTGCGTACAAAAACAAATCGACAAAGTGTAATACAATTCCCTGCGCGAAGCATTAATTTCGAGGTAATTCATTTTTCAAATCCGCCACCTTTTTGAACAGATCTGACCATGTAACTTGTGTACGTGTGTCTGTAGTACTTGTTATTTATAGGACAACCATTTTTGGCGCCGACGACAGATTTACACGGCCAATTGTATACAAACTTATCAACGGCCAACTAAAACAATCATTGAATGGGCTGCATCTTTTATTGCCAATAAAAGTACTGTAGGAGAGCAAAACAATACTTGCGTCGTTGTTTGGCATAGGTGGTCTGGTGTCCGATTATGTATAAACGAATGCTGAAACGGTTAATAATAAATACCAGAAAAATTGTATATTATTATTATCAGATTAAATATTATATAATAGACAATTGTTACAAACGAACTGACATTATTTCAAACGACATACGACCGCATAAAATAATCTATTATCTCAATGATTACTCTTCAAATAATTCATTTCGATAATGCCGAAGCTAATGACGATCTTTTCCCCGTTAGCAACAGTATCCATCTTTTCTGTTTTTTCCACAAGTACTTTCCACTTCGCCGGAAGATAAATTATCCGCATAATAATAAACGTTTCGCATTCGTCCTCCTCGCCACGAGTTCCCACTCTTCCATATTTCCTTGGCGAACGACGGAATTCACTTTGACGCGTAATATTTTCAATCTCCCGATAATGTTTTCGATAAAACTTGACCGGCAAAATTGATGGGCCGGTTGTCACATGGAAATGTTGTCCGATTTCGAACGCCGTCGAGTAGGCGAGTCGGGGGTTTCTAAACGTGCGCGACAGCTTGTATAAGTGGTGTGATTAAAGTATCAATAAATGAAACGAATGGGTAATATCAGTCATTTGGATAAAGCGTCGCAATTAACCGTGTGCATTCGAATCGACGCACGCTTGTCAGAGCCGTTCGTTTCCCTCGATTCCGCCGTTACCCCCCCCCCACCCCTCCCCTCGTCGGTGAAATCTAAATGCACCTGTTCGGCGAAATGACACGACACGACATCGCCGCCGAGGTGGTAATGCTTCTTCCCTTTTGGCCTTATCGCGGGGCACCGGTTTCCTTCGCGGCTCCGGCCCGTCAGGAATAACTTCAGTCAACAAACTGCGAACCGCGTTTTATGCGGTTGAAACGCGGTATCGAGGCCGCGATATATTTTTCTGAGTGGCGGTGTTGCGTTGCGTTGTGTTGTGTTGTGTTGTTGCCGGCGCGCCGCGCCGGTGGTTCTGCTGTTGCCGTGCCGAGGGTGGCCGGGCCGGTATCTTCTTTCAGAAAATTGCACGGCCCCTCGTAAAGATAAGTACTTAATTCCCTGTTTTGCCGGAAATTGTTTTTCTCCGCAACAGAGTCCATTCGGCTTTATGAATCGCTCCGTGAACTTTATACGACATGTAAAGCTTAGCACAACCGCAGCCAAGGAGTTTGCTGCTCGCTAGCACCTGGTTACGAGACCCGACGATGCATATGATTTGTTTCCGGTTCGACCGCGGATAACAAACTTAACGGGCCGCTCTCCGTCCCTCCCTGCAAACCGGCCAAAAGATCGATCCCCTTAAACACGTTTTTTGAAAGCACTCAAAATATTATGCTTCCATCCATCCAAGACACTGTTACCGGCGTAATTTCAAACGGTAGGAAGATTAAACGCGTTTACAAAACTTCGTAAAACCACCAAACAGGTCCACCACGGTCCAGTTACGACCAGACAGCGGATTTGGCTGGAGTTCCGTAAGTGGGCCCGATGCGATTCAGGTCAAATTCTGCACACGGCCTCGGTTCGCATTGAAAACATGTTTCCCGAAAGGATTTTTGACGACTCGGACAAAAATTTGTTATCGTAATATCTTTTCGTACCTTACCGACGAAATCTCCATCAATTGAAAAGTGCAGAATTCGCTGTACCGAGTGTCCAATAAGGTAGGAAGCGATATTAGTACGATTTTTGTTCAAGCCGCCAAATATCCTTTTGGGAAATATGTTTTTAATGCAGACTCAATTTATTTACCAAATTTCAGCTGAATCGGATTTCGGAACTTTAAGATTGAAAATGGGTCCAATGCGATTGAGCTCAAATTCTGCACACAGTCTCATTTTCCATTAAAGACGTGTTTCCCAAAAGGATTTTTCACGACTCAGACAAAAATTTGTTAATATAATATCATTTCCCACCTTACCGACGAAATT
>CM052140.1:15193045-15325653 GCA_028454255.1 Halictus ligatus
ACTGGAAACTATTACACGTTAATATTTATATTGTAGCTCGTTACACGGACTACAATAAAAATAACGCACCGAAAGAGTCATTAATGAAATTGTAGTCTTTAGTTCTAATATTCGAGCATAAGTGCATACTGTTACTGGAGTGTAACATCCTTTTACGTATTTCTGGAACGAAACGGCGGACGTTAAAAAAGTTGTGCACCGTGCCCGATTAAATTCTAAACTTCGGTAGTCACTAATTGCGAAATTAACCGTATAATTACAACGAACGCCGAACAACCGAACGAGGATATGAAATGCTCGGATCAGATAAACGAAAAATATCTGTATAAATAATTTTGACGAAGTTGCGCGTCGGTTTCCACAGTGACTCGAGTGGAAACAATTAATGAACGTTAACTTTAATGAACGCTTGTAAGTTTATTTAATTACATCGAGACTAAACGTCACACGATTTAATCAGTCCGCGGACGTGCTCATTAAAATTGTGCGAAAACGGAAGTGCAAGGAACTCACAAATTGCAAGGAGCATGTTCACCGTAAGACATGATACAAGCGTTTTCACGAGTACGTACCGACCATATTTCATCGGATATTTCAAGTATCTTTCCAAGAAAGCGTTTTCCCATATTTTTTTTCCTGCCGTTTATCTGGCATAATTAAATCGACTCTCAAAAATTCCTCCACGTTCTCGAATTTATTTCTGCACGGCCTCCTATCGCACCTTCGTGCTAGATCACTACGCGATCTCGATTAGACTGCTAACGAGGAAAAATCACACGTGAAGTATGACGTACAAGTCTGACCTGTGACCTTTTTTTTTCCCAGAAAAAGTGACAACGTCAGTCTTACTTTATATTCAGTGTCCACTTTACGATTGTAAAATTCATGTATGCATGGCCGTGCAATTAAGTAAAATGTTAATCAATGTTTACATTAGTAACAATATCAGCCACACACGAGTGACGACATCATGTATTACGACAAATCGTATATATTTAAATTCTGATAATTTCCTAAAAACAAATAGTAGGCACGACCATAAGTCTGGACTCTGGAAACTGGAGAGCCATTTTTCCTCGAAACTGCTGCAAAATGGCATTTATTTGGCTTTTTAAATATTTTTGGTTCCCCACTTTTGTCAAATATTTTTTAATAGTAGACTGTATATCTCTAGGTAGGAGGAAAAGGCGAATAATAGATTTGCAATAAAAATGCTTGCTATACATTCTAATAACCTAAAAAGAATTTTTTGTTAGCGGTTGCGAATTTTGCAATTTTTTACAGTTCGTAAGCAGTTGCGAATTTTGATTGGTGGGAGACGACGCAACAAGTTTTAAATTTTCAAACGTAGAGATGAGTTAGAAAATTATTATAAACAGATCCTTCGTGAAAAATATGTATGTAGAAAATCTTCGCTTTTTAAAACGTTTGACGCTTGCGATCTACATTTTCCAACTGACCCAAAATAAGTAGAAAAGGGGCAAAATAAAAGCACAAAGCTCGAATTGGTAGCTTCCATTGTTTACTGGGCGCAGTATGACGGCACGCCGACAAAGGCGAGGTGAGTTAGGTATAATAGGTGTGATAGGGTAATGGAGTATTTTCGAATGCACATATTACATGATAAAGTATTTAACTGTACTGGCGAATGGTACAATATTTTTCTATACGTTAGGTACCGTTCAGAATCAGGCGTTTCATACGCAACAAGCTGATACAACAATACCTAAGCCCGTGGAAAGCTGCGGAGGTTGACGAGTTCGCGAAACGGTGATAAAATGGACGCTCTCCGGCAGTAGTTCGCGCTGCAGTTGCCAGACGCGGCGAGAAAGAAACAAAGACGACAAAAAGCGTTAAAGATCGTAGCGGTTATTGCAAAGAAACTCTCTGGAAAGTTTCGCGCTGAACCGATGTTTAGTGGAAATGACTACGGCGTGACATGTCTTTAATTAATAGAACGTATCGTAGGGTAATAATTCAAGTCGCAAAAACCGGGGAATGTTATGCAGATTGATTGTCAGGTCGGCTAGCGAGGAAATGAGAGACAAAGCGAGATAGATAGACGGATAGAGGGAGGGGTGGGGAGGGGAGGGAAGGGGAGGAGGAGGAGGATGCAGCAAAAGAAACGCGAGAGGCAAAGTGGCCATCTCCCCCACCAGCAACTATGGTTTCTCCTCTTTTCCCCTGGCCGTGCCCCATTCCACCTTCCCGGGCCGGGCAGGTGAGCAGCGGAGTCCGTGGCGCGGGTTACCATTATGTCTATAGCCTTGAATTAAAATGCCATATAATGACACAGCTAAGCAACCTGTATAATTTATGTCCATAAAAATAAAATCATAATTACAGAGGCACGGACTGCGAAAAGACGGTAATAATATGGCTGCCCGCCGTGCTCGTTGCGTGTTCCGCGCGTGTATATCGCGTCGGCCGTTGCTCGGGCTATATGTTGCTATTGTTGTTGTTGCCGCCATTGTTATTGTTGCTTCTATCCTGTCGGATGTCACACGTGGCGGCATTGACAGGCTCCGTCGTTCGACGTTGTCAGCCGTTTTCAGCGAACGCTCAACGGTCATTTTCATAAATTCACCGCGCGACGGCGAACGGTGTCTTAAATATTTCATGGACGCTCGTGACTAAACGAAAACTAGGAAATCTATTCGCCTTTTTCGTCGGGGAGGTATTAACATGTTGAACAAATTGTATTTTCTACTCTTTGATGCTTGAATTTTCTAATTGGAAAATTCTGAAATGAATCTATACTTTCCTCGCGAGTTACTTTCACTCGATGGAAATAAAATTAGTAAAATAATGTAAATTGAAGGCGAAGCGATATAATAAATAAAGAAATTTAATCTAGAAATTATTAGGGATCAATTATTTCCAAAGAATTTGTTTTGCCTTTAGTTCAGTTTACGGTACAGCAGCCTGTGTTCAAAATATCCTAAAAAGTACAACTTTTTCACAACCCTGTAATAAAATGGCGGCGTCCGTACCTTCCGAGGATCATATTCGTCATTGCATACTTTTTCATTTTCGTGCGGGATTTAATGCAACGGGTAACAACAGAGAAAATATGTTTATGGAGATGTATTGCAGGTCAACAAGTGTCAACGTAGGTTCAGAAGTGTGGACGACCAGTTGAATTTGATAATGACACCCTAAAATCTCTAGTGAAAGTCCAAAAATTAAGTATACAAGAATTATCGAGAAGCCTTGGGTCCACAGGAAAGATGGCAAACTGTGATGATGGAGATTATGTAATAAATTAAAAAATGAAAACTTGAATTTACTGCAAAGTTTGTTTTAGATTTCAAAATAATTGATTACTTAAAATTAGTCCCCACGATTTTGCTTGACGAACCCTGGATTTCTATAAGAGGGGGATTGAAAATTTGCAGGAAAGATGGCAAACTGTCCTTGGTAATTATTAAGTATTACTTGGTAATTATTATTACAAATTAAGAAGTAAAAGCTTGAATTTACTGCAAAGTTTGTTTTAGATTTCAAAATAATTGATTACTTGTGGGCCCCCCCTAATAGAACGTGTTCGTATTTGTAACCGTATTTACGTTACAGCTCGATATGAAGTTTCTAACGTTTAAATCGAAAAAGTAAATAATTGCCGTTGGGATCGAGGGGGTCAGAGAGGGAATGAAAAAATATCGAGAAAGGATCGCAAGAAGAATTCGCAGGGAGTTAGGACGTTTACCGTCAGCTTAACGTCGAGATCTTAAACTGCGAGCCGAACAACTGCCGAGTAAGGAAAATTAATAAATGTGCCAGAAAAATTAATGGCGCCGAAAACTCGACTACGGCGACATTAATCTTACGTGGCAAAGTGGCAACGGGTTTTCCAAGACGCGCCCGCGCGCTCGCGAGCGCAAAAAGAAATCGTTTCAGCTCCGTTTCTCACCGTCCGTTCGTAGTGCAAATCGTCATGAGACTCTGAAACGCGAACGGAAAGGCGATGTGAGATCGCGTTGATGAATGCCTCCATTACACGAACACCGCTAGTTACTCCTCGGAGATAAACCGCCTTCATTACTCACTTTCTGGCGTGACCTTATTCCCCCCTACGGTCTCCTCCTCTACCGGCTCTCTCTCTCTCTCTCTTCTCTCTCTCTCTTTTTCTCTCTCTCTTACTTCTCTCTCTCTCGCTCTCTTCCCTGGCCTCTCCGTCCTCCCCCTCCTCTCCCCGAACACCCTTCCCCCTTTGCACCCGTCTCTCTCGCACCTATTAGGCTAATGTGAATTAATAACAGCAGCTTTTTCTAGTCAACGGCCGCTTTCTTGCAACAATACCGGTGTTTTAGTACATAATAAATTTCGACCTCGGAAAATATATAACTGTGACGTGAAAGCGCGCGCGCACGTCAAGGGGTGGCACACTCTTAACAGATTGGATCGTTTATCTTCCGGCTCGAAGCTGCATTATGTTAGATATGTATTAATGCGACAATGCAATTATCAGCGGCGGTTAGAGGCGGTCGTTTGGGCGTTCGTTCCTTTTTCCTTCGTTTTTTCTTTTCTTTCTTTCTTTCTTTTTCTGCTTTGTCACGGAGAAGCGATAATTTTTCACCGCTGATTTATGGGACGATTATTAAGAAACTGAAGGTTTATTAGCGTTTGTTAATGCGAAGTGTGCACGCCGATAAATTTTAAAATAACCGCGATACGATATCCCGGCCTTCTTACCGGCAATAATGTGTTGAGCGATCGTTGTAAAGAATGTTATGAAACTTTCTAGCGACGAAACACGCTCTCGAATCGTTAACAAATGTTCGTGCATTATGGCTGCTTTACCCTTTTTGCGGAGCGCAATAAAGCGATCGTTTCAACCGTGGAAACCATATTTATATTTACATTTCGTTAGACCGTGACTGTACTTGACGAAAATTAACTGTTTGACTTTTTTTTCCGATAACTCATGCGTGTTTTTCTAATGTCGTCGTATATAGAAAACAGCCGAGTTGCAAAAATAGTAAATTTCCACTTCTCTAGTTGTCCGTTTCAAACTTTGCACAGATTATTTTTTCATCTAATGCCACACTGAACATTTCAACTAATGCCACATTCAATAATTTTAATGAGACGAAAACAACACGTCGATATACTTAATCTTTTCTCTTCTGTTTCGAATATCCAAACTAATTTGAGATTTCAACCTTTCTGGATTTTCGGAGTTTGTTCGTTTCTTATGCATTAATTATTTGATCGTAATTCCAATAGATTAACTATTTACTAAGACGACAGCGCAGCTTAAGGTCAATGAACTTTCGAAACACACTGCGTTCGATAAAAATGTTACAAAACATTTGGAAACACTTTCATTAGAGCAAATATTGAATTTTTGCGGGAAGAATGGTAAATCGTCGGGTGGTGCTACAACAGCATTTCGCAATGTTTTGCAAGTATTATAGATTACGATCACGTTATCTGTACAATCTACACGAGTAACGTGAAAGACCTGTAGAATTTCTTGTAAATCAACGGAAAAAGTGAAACACCGAGAACAATAATGGGTGTACCTTTGATTACCTGACATGTCCTTCTTTAAATTCATAGACATTTATCAATATCGTGTGAATAAATATCAGGCAATTACGCTTAATGGGTCACGTTACGCGTTTAATAAAACCAGCACGCCGCTTAATTGGATATTAAATTAATGGGCGCTACGTGCAAATCAAACAAAACAATATAAATCCGGTTAAAAGGGAAATCATAATTTATAGTTGCCAAGCGACAATATGTTTCCTGATAAAGGGTTTCAAACGCTGCATCGTTGCATACGAACCCGTTAACGATGCTTACCAATCTCTTTAATTTAAATTTAAATTCATATTTTTAACTCGCATGTATATATTTACAGAATATATTTCACATAGTTTTATATTCTCATTAACGAAGGAATAGCTTGAAAGAAGTATTAAACTGTTACTCGACGAGTAGGCAGACGTTGTTTAAATGACCGACGAGACGTCGACGACATAAATTACAAATTATATCAATGATTCTTTTATCTGTGGCTCGACTCCGCAGTATGTACACCGTCTCTCAATTACACGTTGTATATTGGCAAACAGATTCCGGCGCACGGTTGAATTGTTATGCACATAAACATTATGTCACATCACCTTCGTATAACACCGGTGTGTAAGCAATCACATTCGAATATCAAACAACGATAAGAATGGCAGTGTTACGTCGTATTTGATGCCATAACATTCGAAGAACTTTCATGTGCAACTGTGAATCCATTGATCGCTGAAAGTACAATGTGCAAGACCGATTTTATGTTCGCACTTTTACAAGAACAGTAATTCTTAAGATATCGTAAAACTCAAACAGATTCTTTATAGCAAAAACAAAATGTTCCACAGTCTCGATAAATTCTGAAGAATCTGATCAATAAATCTGAAATGTTATACCCCAAAATTTTGCTCCCCTTCCTTCGAGTTATCAAGGTCCCACTGTATTTTGTTAATTATTTAAAAACCGCTTTAAGGACCTCCCCTGCCGTAGCAACAGTGTCCCCGGATCAAGATTTTTCTCCCTCTCTACCTTACCCCCTCTACGCCGCCATTTCCCCTTCCCCTACGCCGCACCAGTGGGCAATTTGGACAAAATCGGATTCAAAAGCAAGGAACTTTTGATAGGAATGAGGTAGAGCGATGAATTTTTTCTTAAATTAAAGCTCAATCTTTGCAGAATACGAGAAAAATAGGGAGATTATTACCATCCAATCATTTCAACGAAAAAATCTATTTTTTGCAAAATCCTGAGGTCGTAGATAAATTTTGTGACCAGATTTGACATCAGCGTGAAAAAATCTATGAGAAATGATGTATAATATGTTAAAAAATATATTTTTCCGCGCGAGGTATTGGAAAAACCAACATTTTCTTGAATATCTGCACGTTTAACGAATTTTCTCAAGGTTAAAAAACGTTCGTACCACAATCCCCATATTTTTCCTATATTCTACAAAGTCTGAGCTTCAATTTAAAAAAAATTTCATCGCTCTACGTCATTCCTATCAAAAGTTCCTTGATTTTGAATCCGATTTTGTCCAAATTGCCCACTGTGCGCCGCCAACCCCACGCTTCCGCCACGGGCCGGTCACGTGACGCGATGCGCGCACCCAATTGGCGTAGCGTCCGCGCCTGCGCCGTGACTAGCAGCAGAGATAGAGAGAGGGTAACCGTATTCCCCTCGATTTCCCCTTTCTGGCGACAACGGCGGCGGAAAACGGTGTTCCGAAAACTCTTCGGGGCAGTGTCGCGTCGCGTGTCGGCTCTTCTTGGTCCTACGCCGCTGGGTAGCCGGGTCCGATATTCCAAGCACGCCCGCAAAAAACAAAACACAGGGGAATACGTTTCCCGCATATGCGTCTCGCGTGTATTCGCTGGATTCATTTTGGCCGGGACATTCCGCTGTCAGCGCGGCGTTATCGCGCATCGCCGGCCAGTAAAACGTTTCGGCCGTGCGCCGATAAACCATGAATCCGCAATTTACAGGAAACGTGAGTGATTCGTTTGTGCGCCCGCACGTACCGCTGCGTGCGTGTAACGCGCACACCGCCGCCGCCCCGGGGTTACACGGTTTTTCTCGCAGCCGGACGTTTACCAGATTGCGATTCCCGATGCAACAATTAATGGCCGTTTACTGTTAAGGCCAAACTTTTAACCGCGGTATTTTTCCACGCGCGCCGGGGGTTGCGGACCCTTACGATATCGGCGTCACCCCCTCAAACAATCATAACGGGATCTGCTTTAACACTTTTAAAATCATTCCAATATTTTTAATTTATGAATATTGTAAAGATTCGTCCGTGAGGAACTATTTAGCAAATTTATTCCTTTGGGTTTGGGGTTTTTAAATATTCCTAATAATGTGGTCGGCACGTTCTTGTTATTTTCATGAAGTAGTGCTATATAGTCATTTTTAGCACTCTACCACGGTCAAATGACAAATCTTGTATTCTACAAATTATTGAAATTATAAAAATTCATTTATAGAAAATAGTGAAATAAATTTCCTTGTCGAAGCATTTATTACAGTGAAAATCACGGACAATCTCGATAAATTTAAGGTTGCCATTTTTATAAGGCAATATTTACCAGATAGTGTTAATGCTTGGTAGGTTCAGAATAAACCTTTAAAATATTCCTAAAAATGTAGGTGGCACGTCCTTGTTATTTTCATAAAGTACTACAAAATATTAATTTTTAGTGTTCCCCAAACCTAGTGTTAATTGACCGAATAAATTCTTTTTCACTTGTAGTTGTTGCCTACGATGCAATGACAATACACATCAAATATGTTAAATAACAAAAATCTACACCAATATCTAAATCAAATACGTTACTTGGATAATTTTTCACTTCAATTGCATTGTTCAAATAAAAGAAATAATTTCACCTCGCCAAGCGGTTATTGAGGTAACCAAATTAGATTTCTTTTATCTAGCGAGGTAAGTCGAATTTTCGAGAATCATTTGATCAAACGAAATCGAACAGAATAATACACTGCCTTGACGACGGTTTTTCGAATAGCTTTATAAAGCCCAAGCCTGGCACGTATATAATACATAATCGCCAACAGAAACCAGTAGTTGCGCTAACTACCATAGCATTGCAACGAGCGACGCGTTCCCCGGCCAATAGAATGGCTATTGTGTCCATAAATAAGGTTTTTGATTTTCTCCTCGGGCCTCGATTATCCGGCAGGTAAATCTCGATTTATCTGAGCCGCCAGTTTGCTGATTAAGCCGGTTAATCGAGTCTCGACAAGCATAGTCGCGGACGCGTTACTTTCTTTCCGCGCGGCGCATAGAAATGTCTGCGTCGGGCCCGACCCGGCCCGAGCCGACAGTTAGTTTTCCTAGCGGCTGATTAGCAGTGTGCCCCTCCCTCTCCCCTCTGGTGTTCCGTTTCAATGGAGAATTAACGCCGGACCACGGTTCAATTTTGATCTTTTCATCGAGCGTTCCCCGTCGGTGGAGAGAGAGAGAGAGCCGAGCGAACGGGTGTTTGAAATGAAATAAACTAACCGTCGCTTTCCTGACGACAGGCGATACATCACCGTGACCAATTCACAATGGGGCATTACTCCCCGGGAGTGAGACAATAGCTATCTCCGGGGCTGTATAAACGTGTATGTGCGCGGTTATTATTCGGACGCGCACACGTGTCACCGCCAACGGCGACAAGTAGCGCCATTGGTGCTGTCCTGAAACGCGGCCCCCGTGTCCTGAACGTGGAGGTTTCGAGTCGCCCGTTTGCGGAAGCGCCGCGACGCACGGCGCTTCACTCAATTACCGTGCCCGTTTAATACACTCCGCGCAGCCCCGGTGATTCACGAAGCGAACCCCCTTCGTCGCGTCGCGTCGCGTCGAGTCGCGTCGAGTAGCGTCGCGTCGTCTTCCGCGATTACTTAGAAACGTGTTTCTCGCGTGTACGCTCGCTGTTCCCCGCGATTTTAAATAGGTTCGTGTTTTTTTCTTTACAAGCCCCGTTTACGTCTCATTTATCATACCAATTAAGTCGCCGGTCATTACGACAGGTGTAATTACCCCCGGGCACTGATGTAAATATTGATTGGACACCGACTTGCCTCAACGTTGCTGCCAACAGGAGCAACTACGATGTAATAATCCTCAACCTGCCGACGGTTTCATGAGAATCTCCGTTTGTTGACGCATCGATGCCGATGAATTATATTATTTCCGTCGCGTGTCCTTTTTGAGAAGTTTCGATCACAGTAAATACGAGGATCAACTTTCTTTTGCGGAAAGTCTTTGTACGTTTACTGTGCCGCAAGAAATATTTTGTCAACAATTTGCTTTATCACATTGTACGGGGCTCCACCGTAGTTAGAAGAACCTACGTGCGTTACAGCTGGGTAAAATAATATTTTAAATAGCATTGTTAGAAATAAATTCACCGCGCTCACTCATTTGCATCTAGTCTATCCTATTCCGCGTGTATTCTTTTTCTTATCTATCTAACCAGCTACACGTGTATATGTACAAAATAATAATGGCATGTATTATATAAAATAAGTGTAAGAGGTTTAATAAAGCAAACAGAAGATCCTTCGTGAGCATAAGTATTAACAAAATCTAACAAGTATATTAAATATGCTTCTCGAGGAAAATTAATTCTATCGTCTTTGTAGGATGGTGTGCATAGTGGCGGCAGACCTACATAACAAATTATTACACGTGGAACACCTGCATATCATTTAATAATGGTTCTAAAATTTGCGTCGTATATATTAAATATGCTAGTATTTTAAATATGTAAATAATCCTATTTATTTTAACACTAGGTTTACGGAGCATTAAAAGGGAGTATGTTACGTTACTTTATAAAAATAAGGTTTATCCAAGTTTTCAGGCACTTTCTAAATAATATATACCCAAGGGAATAAGTTTGTCTTCGCAATCTCAATAATCGTAAATTAAAAATATTAGAACCCGTCACTTTGACGTAAAAGAATGGCTAGACAGTACCAGTTAGTACTTATTTGTCCAACAGTCATTTCTAAATAATGTTACGGTATCACAATGCTTGAGAACATCCTGTGCGCATAATAAATAGCGATCCTTAATGGCGTGTCGTTACGTTAACACACTTCCAGTCATGTCAGCCATACCAAGCGATAATTTCGAGTGACTATTCAGCAATATTTCTCGTGCAACGCTGTGTCGTTAACAAGTAACCGGGTTCTCGAAGTTTGATTCTATCATCCCATTCCGCTGACTGCTCGAGCTAATTGCTTCATGATTCCACATGATATATAAGATACCTCTAATATTCTATATGAAACGATAGCCCCGAGAACTGTGTTATTATCTGTTCTTAGGATTCAACACGTCAGATATGTCTTGTAAAATATTTATTTTCCGCTCCCGGGGAGCAGCCGCATAGCTTTACATAATTGCAACGCGAAACGGAGTATTTGTAAAGCGCACGGTGTAATACTACATCCGGTATGCTAGACTATTTATTCCGGCCGGGTAATGCGGAATTTCATGCATAAAAATCATCTTCCTCACAGAAACATGTCAGTAACCTGTAGAACGACTTGCAAATGGTTTTGATAAATTATATAATCGTACCGTCGATTTCGCAGTGCGCGCAGGGCAGGCGTGTAATGAATTTTCAAAACGGAAGATCGCATCTCCGAAAATCCTGCTGTCTCTTTCGACGTGCGTACAATGTCGGATTCAAAATGGCTTCCAGATTCGTCACGGCTTGTTAACTTTTTAGTTGAAAACGTTCCCAGCCGTGGCACCGCGAACCAATTAATCAAACCGGAAACGCGCACTCTTCTCGCGCTACCCTAAAAACCGAATGATTCCGGAGTGTCGTTCGGGGGCTGCGTGAACGGGCATCCTAGTCCGAATTTCCCATTCGGAACGGGACTTTCGTGGACGGCGGGGCCGGGAGAATAATCGTTGTTAACGTAATCGACGTATAGACGGCCGAAAGTGCCCTGTCCCGAGCGCGCCACCGTGCGACCCGCGAAGAACAAAGACCGTAAAAGACTTATCGCCCGATTCGGCGTAATCACTTTCCCGGGTAGGGGTTGAAAGTACGGGGAGGCCGTTCGCCGCAAAGTTTTAGGGGTGGACGGGGAAGTAAATCAAACTAGAATTACCGGCTGCTTAGCATACGGACCGAAGTCTCGTACGAGCAAGATGGAGAGAGGCCGACGGAAAGAGAGAGAGGGAGAGAGAGAGAGAGTGAGAAACGTGAGGGGTGGGGAGGTGGAGCCGACGACGACCGTGAAAGGCAACCAGAAATAATATCGCCATGAATACAAGAGTGAGCGCCATTACACGTAATTGTGATCTATAGGTGTCATATATTACGGCGTCGACGACGTATAAAGGGCGTTCAGGCTTGCACGCGTAAATCCCCGTCCTCTCCCTACCCGCCATTTTCCCTTCCAGCTCGTACCCCTCTTGGCTTGGCCCCTCCACGTAACCTCGTTCACCCCGCGCCGGGAATCATCCCCGGTGAAATATTTACGTGCATAATCAGCCCATATACAATAAAGTAACCTTCCCCCTCCACTCTCCCCTCCTCTGACGTCCAACTACTTTCGCCTCATCACTGACGCTTTATGCTTCTCTCGCGTGACACCGGGTTTTCTTTTTTTCCCCGTATTTCGACCATAGGAAATCTCTTCGTTTCTTCCATTATCGTGTCCTCGCGCCATATAAACAAGACACCGATATCGTCGTCGTCGTCTGTACGCTCTTATCAATGTTTCAAACCTGCCGTAACGCAAATAGTAAATACTCTAACAGCCGTTAACATTTACTCCCTTCGAGAACGTGTAGACTGTCGGATTTCTACGTTTGTCGGGGCGCGCGATAAAACTTGTAGTTTGTCGTTCATAAACTGCTAACTTGTATTGCATCCAGACTTTAATAATCCATCGTAACACCCTGCCATGACCATCGAGATGTTTGAGGTACTATCGCGATAAGGGGAACAGCAGGTGGATCAGCAACGATGCTTTCAAACTTTCCGTAGGTGTAAAACACCCTGGGGGTGGGAGGTGTTTTCGGCCAGAATTACGAAATGTCCCATCCCAATTTTCTTAGCAGTCGGTTTAGATTATTAGTGACAGTGATTTCTCTATGTATGTCGCCAAGGTCCGGATGATAAACGTCGCGAAGTTATCCCCACCACCGCGTGGTATAGCGAAGCTTGAGGGGAGTGTGAACGTAATATAGCACGAGTATGTATTCTGGATGGTACGTGACGCTGGCAAAACCCGTGTTGTTGACATACAGTAACGAGCAAAACTGAGTCTACACTATTTGAAGCAATACAACTTTTTACAAATTAGATCAAATGACTTGAATGTTATTCAGAATTTAGAAGGATTAGTTTATTACACGAGGTGTGAACAATTTTTGAAAAAAATTTGCATTGATCGGAATCGCAAAAGAAATAGTAAAAGTCGGTTTTTTCAGCTTTTTTATCTGAGCCTGTATTGCAAATTTAAAGAATGTATTTGATTCGCTCGAATAAATTATATCCATGCTGAAAATTTCACCAATATTGGTTAATTCGTTTACGAGTTATGAACGCTTAAAAGTGGAAAAATTGTCATTTTTCACGATTTTCGATTTAAAATCGCACTTTTAATCGTAATCCTTCTAATTTCTCAATAACATTCAAGACATTTGATCTAATTTTCAATAAGTTATGTTGCTTCAAATAGTGTAGACTCAGTTTTGCTCGTTACTGTATATCGAGTAGACACTCTTATTTACATTAGGTCCAATAAGAGGATTGACATTGAAAACAAGTGGGTTCAACGATATGTAAAAAGATTGACGTTGTGCGAACAACTTCGATAGAAGAAGTGGGGATAGAAATTGTCTTATTTCGAAACAAGCATGGTCGCCTTATATCGGAACAGAACCGAGTGACCAAAAGTTGGTTTCCGTTGAGGCTTGATTGCGCTTTTAGAGTCGGCGAAGAAAATCTTTCGGGACAACTTATTGGATTAGGTTAGCTTCGCCATTTTGCGAATCGGATCCTGCACCCTCGCCCCTGCCCGGGCGTTCCCGCTGGTGATTCTTGTGCAATATTTTACTTTCTGTTTCCTCGAAATGTTATTACCGCCACGGGACATACGTGGCAACACCGGCGCGGATGGGAAATGTATAAATCACGGCAATACAATGCGCGCAAGGAATCAATCTTCCTTCACGGTTCGTGGTTTCTTGTTGGCGTTCCATGGCAAGAGCGTTTTCACGGTTTGAAAGTGGCGCGCGCGGGAAGATCGATTGACATCGCTCCGGGCGATAGGGTGATCGGTCGATGGCCATGTGTCAGACCAGGACAGCTCTCTTCTGCTCTCTTCTCCTCTATTCTCTTTCTTCGTAGGGGCCGGGGGGCAATATTACATATCGCGGTGATGTATGGTCCCCCAGTGTTCGGGGTGCGTCACGGTACGTTACACCGGGATCGCTCGCCGCGAATAAAATCATTGTTGGTAAGTGATTAATGATTGTGTTATAAGGGGCGAAACTGAACGCGGCTCCCTGTCTCAACGATGCTGTAAACTTCGCGACACTTTCATGCTGTTCCCGTGATCGATACATTCGGAGTTACAACCTTCCCGTCCAATAATGGCGATTCGTCAATCTCTCGTTATAATGACGGTGCCCGTCCGTGCTGCGTCGCTAGCAGGGCTGACAGTAGGCTCATCATGCTTCGTTTCAGTCATCGGTCACAGGAAACAGGAACAGCACGGAGGAGGGATCTCCATACGGACGTCATAGTCGCCAGATCGAGACTTGCTCCCCCACTCCAACTTCCCCTCCTACCGCGCTATTCATCCCCGCGTCCGCCAGGGCCCGGTCACGTGACGCGTTCCGCCTCCGCGACAGCGTCACGTGACCAATCCGGTACTGGCAGAGAGAGGGTAAAACTTCTTCCCCTGAATTCGCGCTCCCTCCCCTCGGGGAATATTTCTGCGGAGGGTAGAAATACTTATTTAAAGAGAATAAAAATTGCTAAGGGAGTAGCGTTTAAAAAGGCACGCTAATCAGCACAGAGTGCGTGTACAGGCACGCTAATCGGGACAAAAACCCTTCTTGGTGTTTCAGTTAGACTGTCGTCCAAATATTAACATTTTCAACATTAAAAGGGAACTGTTCCAATGAGAAGAAAGAGTTTGGAAATCAATCAACGTGTTTTCCAACGAAAACTCTTCGAGCATTTAAAGATGTTCTCTGTGTAATTGGTTACCTGAAATGGCAGATTCTGTTTAAGAAATGACTACAGCATTTTTCTGCCGGCTTCGTTTCGAACGCCGTACACGTACTAATGAGAAACGCATGCACGACGAGGAACATAACGATGACTGTACGGTTTTGATAAGTCCGATTAACACAATAACAACGAACGCTACGGGAATAATTTAGTAAATGCACGACGATTCTATCAAGGGAAAGAGCATTAATGATTGAATCGTAGAAGGCACGCTGATCGTATCTCAGCAACAGCAACTCCAATCTACACAATTTATCAACAGGGTACCGGCTCACCCCGCGCTTCTTTCAGATTGATGTTACTATAACAACACGTCGGTTATTCATTGTGCGCCCGGCAGTGCATTAATCAAGCCCTCGCTCTGACATCAAATACAAATGATATTTTATAGCGTCATAAATCTTCGCTGGCTGTCACCGTTCGTGGGCGTTTGCTACGAACACGTCTCCTGGGACGTTCCCCTACTCTTCCACTCCTCTGTATCCTGTTTTGTCCTGTCAGACCCTGGCAGTTCCAGTTAGCCGTACGACTTTTATCTTGTCGCGGCTTCAATTCGGCCTAATCATTTTCCCCTAATTTCCCGGCGCGCACAAAGCCGCCAGTCACGGCCAGTCGGAACCTCCGGCACACAAAATGGGCCCCGCTTCTGCTGATTTTTCTTCCGATCAGCCGAGTGAAAGCGTCGGTGAACACAATTCCTGGCCGTCCTCACCGAACCAGGCCAAGGGACCCAATTACTGTGGGGGTATCAATTACTACTGTGCCTATATCAGCATACATTTCTTTTTTTAATATTCATTATGCTTTAGAAATAAGTACAATCAACATAGGCACAGTAATGGAGTCCCTTACTCTAGAATGTTGCAAGAATTTTTACAAAAAGTTACAGGAGTCCAGAATATGATTTAACGATCTCTTAATTTTGTAAAGTTACATGTATCGGGCTAAAATTGTAAATCTGAGTCCTAATGATTGAGCTTGATAATACCTAACAAATAAAACGAGCTTGATTATAACTTTGTAAATGGAAAATATTTTTCTGAAACATCAAAATGGCTGAAAGAAATATTGAAAGTCTCTTGAACAAATTCCTGGAACAGTTCCCTGGACAGTTCTGTGTATAAATAAACGTATTGTTGTTTCTTCCTATCGTCCAGTCCAGTATTCCCTTTTATATTTAAACATTCTCGTGCGAAGTTAATAAATTGGGCGTTTGATTTTACACGTAACGCCATCTGCCGCGGAACGGGCTAAGCAGCTGTCGGTGAACCGGTCGGTAAAACAGTTGTCGGTAAGCCCGTCTCGCGGAACGTATTCGGAAATTGTTCAAAAGAGAATTGTCGATGCGCGAAAAAATCGTGTTATTTGTTCTCGCGCGTGCAATTTTCAGTGGATTGTTCGGCGTCGACGGTGATAAAATGTTAAGTCACGTGACCGAATCAGGAAACAACGACCTAGATGTTCAGTCAGCGCAGGTACACGGGGTTTCCAGAAAAGGATGTAAATACACAATGTGCGAACATTAATTTCACGTCGCGGGGTATAATCAACACTCATACGAGAGTATCAATTGCGATTAATTACCATGATAGTGGCCACGGTACGGAAACGTGTTTCACTCGCGCCTCGCAGGTGTTCGTTTACACCTTCGTGTGGCCTTCTGGAAACGGCGGACGTTATTTCCCGCGGTGGGAACAGTAATTTTCAGAAAAACGAAAACGAAAAAGACGGGGCAAGAGAGAAAAAGCCGCGGTACGACTGAAACATCGCCGGGGCCAAATAACCGGTGAATTTCGAAGCGGAATAAGCAAACGAGAAGGCATACAATTAGACAAGCACCTGGCTCGGACATCAAATGAAATAGTGGAAGCAGGGGGGGAGGCGGGTTCGCGATGTGCTCGTGGGTGAAGAACAGAGAGATAAGGAGCCCCAGGCCGTGTCTGTCATGTCAGCCGGCGTAATAAGTTTGAAATCCACATCAAGCGATTAATAATGCTCGAGCGATTCACAAAAAGGTGCTGCATCGCCGGTAAGAGAGAAGTTGTTAAGCTAGCCCGAGGCCCCCGCGGAGGCGGCCATGTTTGCTGTCAGTAACAACTCTCCCGCATTGCCGCTCGCCGCCGCTTTATATATCTTTTGCAAATAATAATCGCACGGCTTTCTTATCCCCCACCGAGCAAGGCGCGATGAATAACCGTATCAGAAATTGCCGAACCTATTGTCCACAGTTTTTACTTTGTCAATCAAAAATTTTGTCCGTTACGGAAAACAGAACTTAGACGAAAATGTACTCCTTCTTTAAAGTGAGAATAATGTTATAACATTCCATGAATCAGGAATTATAACTACAAAGTAATTGAACTACATTGTAATTCATTCATATTGTGTTTTATAATTCAGATCTTCGTTCAATTAAATTACAATGTAATTCGTAATTGCAATGGAGAACAATTGCAAAATATTTTGTAATTAAATTACATTAATTACGAATTACGATCAGACTTCTGCAGATTTACAATCGAATTGCTCCAGGAATTATGATTACAACTTGACTGTATTTCAATTGTATTGTATTTCGATTACACATCTGATTAAAATATTTTAATGATATTGTATTTCAATGACACATCTGATTAAAATATTTCAATTATATTGTATTTCAATGTCAACGTAGCAGAATTATTATAAAATTGAAGTAAAATGTAATTCAATTGTGCAATTGAATTACAACGTAACTGAATTAGCACAACTCTGCCATGAATGCCCCCGGTCCATTTAATGTCCTCACAATTTCGGGTTTCACGTTTGTCAGAAATGCAGAATAAAGAATTATGAAACGTCCTCGGCCGAGTACTAATGAATTCGTCTGTCTCGAGAATTTTTATTGCGGGGCTAAATCGACAATGAAGCTAGAAAGTAAAATGTTTGCATTACGTAAAACGTAGATAAAAGGTAGCGCTTGTTATGAAATGTAATAAAATGTCGGGATTAGCACGGCGAAATTACGTAAACGCGAAAATGCGAGGAACGGAGCACAGTATAATTTATTATAAATTGAAGGCAATAAAACACAGCATATCTTGTTACAACAGTACGTACACGCCGATAAAACGGGCCTGGTCTGTGTGTAACAGCCGTTTGTGTTCGAAACAACACATTAAGTTTTCTGACGCAGTAATGAATGCACATGCGTGACACGTAAAAGATTTCTCACGTTAAGTATTTATGAAGCCGATAGACGTATAATAAATAATCAGCGAAAAGAAAAAGTGAAGTGCTTGTCATTTCATTAGTTTCATTGACGGTAACTCATACACGGCGAGCCGCAAATTAGTTGTGTTCGCTGCATAAATCAAAGATAGAGTTTCGAATAAATTTTTCTGTATCTTTCCGCGAATGAATATTTCTGAAACGAATATTCGAATTCGGCGAGCTGCGATTTTGTTTGCCAACGAACGATCGAATGCGGGCTTATATGGGTGAAACCGTTCGAAAGAAATTCTCGTTAGTTAAGAACGGGACAGAGAAATGCAACAACCGCATGATCCCGTTCGAGTTAAGCGTACGCTGATAATGACGAAGATACAGGTAAAAGATTTATTAGCAGCGGACGGTGAGCGCGCGCACGTCTACGCCCGTAGAAAGGAAACGAAAGCTCGTTAGTCAGGTTTGAGTTAGGTAGTCGATATGGACGTCAGCCACAATTCGTTTCGTTGCCTAATTATAAAGGCCGTAGAGCCCTTCAGGCTCGAAGCGGCATCGTTTCAACTTCCGAAGCGTGTCGTGGATGCCCGTGCGCGGACTTTATAAATTATTCAGGTCGTCGATGCCGGGAAGACGGCACGATGCGATGCAAAAAATTAAATCTGCCGGATAGTTCCTGTCGTTACCGAACATTATTGTTATTAATGTTTCACATTAATTACGGCCGGAAAAAAAGATGGCGTCAAAAGTCAACACAAAGACCCCGGCACGATATGGTCGTTCCGCTAATGCACACACCGAAATCAATTTATGAAAAATACCCTTCCAGACCTAGGGTAACGAACTCAATTACTGTGCCTACATTAAATATACTTACTCCTAAAGAATAATGAATGTTTGAAAAGAACATATTTATATTAATTGATTTCTTTCTTTAAATGTAAGGATAATTAATATAGTCACAGCAATTGACACCCCCGCAGTATTTGGGTCCCTTAACCCTTATTCAAAAATCTAATTCTCCGGCAGAAATGTAAAATATTTTCCAGTGCTGCAATATCATTGTTTTTTCGTCGGACTAATAAAAGTGAATTGGTCGAACGTTACGTGTCTACAACGTGATGCTAATGAGAACATGTACTCTGAAGAAGAAGCGATGATTGGGAGCCAGTAGAAAAACAATAAATTATGAAGTATTACCGCCGAAATTAGAAGGATGGAGGACTGGTATGTAAATCTGCCGGCGTGTAACAAATTCTCACGTGATAAAGTTTGCTACTGGAGTAGCTGAGCCTTGAGTGGGTCTCCGAGTAGTATGTATAGTGACAAGGCTGTAGATAGCAATCGTAATTTATACTCGACCCGCGTATTCAGCATTTCCAATCTAAATGAATGAACAGCAATAGATAAGGAAGAGCTAATAAACGGTGCTGCCCTAAATCCGTTCCGAACGTGTTACATAACGTAGAATCGATTTCACAGAATTAACAGTTCGCAGAAATAGATGAATGCCCGTTCTGGATTCATTACATAAACATATCAATAACCTTCTGTTATCCAATATTCTTTGTATTTAAATTAGATCGGACTTTTCCGGTCGGTTTCCATGTTAATTCGCCTCGTGGCTTAAAATTTGGTTTTATGACTGAAGTAACGAGCTTCTCGTGCATTTTCGATAGCGTCTGCTTAACACTCGGACGTCCTATTTGGATCAACTATGTAAATAAATTTCGCTATATTTTCCCACAGAGAGAAAGCAGGCTGACATGGCGCGACGTTGCCTGGGAAGAGCGCGTGTGCTATTGGTTGCTCGATACAGTGAATTCTCGTTACGAGTCAGTGGCCACCTGACAATTTGGAGTCAGAGGAACTACCCACGCCACCGCGGTAAGGTGCCGAAGCTCGAGAACCGTCTCTAGAGCAACATTGTATCGGGGAAAGACATTTTCTCAGTCTTGTTGTCACTATCGCTTAGAAGTCATAGGCATTTATATACTTGTAGACGGATATGACTCTTAGGTGTCCAGCGTGCCCTGTGTATTTCAAATGCTGTCTGATTTCAGATTTCGTCTAAGAGTCAGTCACCAGAATAGAGCCCCGAAAGCGGCTATTTATCGAATGGCCAGTGTACCTTAAAATATATATTTATTTTATTTTGACCTTATAGTCAAGAAATGGACTCCAAACCAGAGCGTCTGCTAACAACTGCTACCAAGGGTTCTCGATGTAGGATGAGGATGCTAGCTGGCTGCGGGTCACGACATTTTATCCTATTGTATAACACGTGCGGCCTGCGAATTCAACTGATTTTCAGTATGACTTATCTGCGACTATTGTTTCGCAATGACCGATGAATGAGATCTGAAAGGAAACTACGAGCTGACACGCGAAATATAACCAGGTTATCGATAGCCGCTCTCGGGATTAGCAGGATTTCGAGCGGGCGTCTGAGTAGTATGGATGGTGACTAGGAGAGAGATAGCGATCATAATTTATATCGAGCCGGCGTGTTCGACGTTTCCAATCGAAACGAACGAGTCGAACAGTCGGAGATATGTTCGCGCTAATAAATGACAGAAACTGCTTTCCACTGGTTCCCCATAAATATAGTAAACAACTGGCGGGAAATTTACAGCTTCTAACGTTTCATACTATCATGGACGCGCGATTGCGTGCACGAATATTGTTTGTAATAACGCATCGGGGCCTCGGCTGCTAGTTCTTGCCTTTCGTTCGCAGCCCTTATGGAGATGCAACGTTTCGTTATGCGCTATTTGATTTTACGATACAACGGATAGCGTTACGTGATATCGTTAAAGCCGCCACGTTGTAATAAGATGTAATAGTTTACGATATCACTCTTTATCCGGCACATATTTTACCTCGGGTACAGCCCGTAATTGTATGGGTGCTTGCGGGTGAATGAAAATGCACACGTAAGCGACGTTCTCACGCGCACGGATGTACAGTTAATAGACAAAACCGGTTAGTTAAATTGTTTGCTATGTTTTTTATAGCTCCACTTTCGTACCGCAGCGTCCAAGTGTTCCTTTCTTTATTTCCACTGAATTCGTATAATATAAATATCGGTAACGGTACCGAGACACACACTATAAGAGCTTTTAAGATCTTTTATACCGCTACGAATATTAGTATATACACAGAAAGGCATCGACAAGTCGAGTGATAAAGTTCGCAGTCTACTTATTAAAAACAAAACGGGTAACCAGCAGGAAAATCAGAAAAGATGAAGAAGAACGAGGGCAACAGAGAATGTCGTCGGTAAGGTAGGAAATAATTATGATAAAAATTTTGTTCCTAGTCGCCAAGAATCCTTTTGGGAAACATGTTTCTAACGCAAAATGAGTCTATGTGCAAAATGTGAGCTCGATCCGATGTGGCCGATTTTCGGAACTTCAATATAATTAATAACAGCATGCAATTGTTTGCCGAGATTCTGTTCCAAAAGGATGTTATAAGTTTAACATCCATTTTGTCTGGGATCCGAGCATCACACAAATGCTTCTGCAACATGCTTGCAGCACACCGTGTATGTATTATGTTCACCGAAAACGACGTCCGCTGACACCGTCAATTACCTGAACATTCGTGCGACTACAACGGCAGACCAGCCGGCATCGCGAACGCATTTCGATGATATCGCGGAATATACTATGCATAATAGCTTAGCGTCGGCGCGAGTGCGTAGAAATGAACACATCGGTTCATTAAAATAAGTCAGAAGGCGTGCGACTAACAGCGAACGGCTGGATGAAAACTTCATAAGCGTTTCCTTTTCCTAACGGAGACAGAATGAATTACAGGCCTATAATTTATCCCACATTATTGCGGGCCCGTTGCAATAGAACTCGTCACACGGTAAACATATGGTAATCAGGCGATTCGACTCATCAAGGCTCAGCTTTGTAAATGGCACGGATGTCCTCGGTAATTTATGTGATGCACAAGCGTGTAAGTGCGACCGGTGATCAAGCGAGCGCTCACCTCGACGTGCTATCATTAAATTCAATGCGAACGCATTACGTATCTCCACTTATACGCGTCGCTGCGGGATTCGTTGAAGAAAGAAAATGAATCGCTTAAAAAGGAAGAAAAGCGAAAGCGACAAGAGTAAACTGATAAAATGTGCCTTTCACGTGTTGGACAATCACCTTGCCGAGCAGCGGAGAAGGATTGCGAGCAGCGGAACGTTCGATACGGTTTGATTGATTGCCGGTTATAAATATTCGGCGTCGCGTATCAGCGGTGAACGAAAACGAAAAAACGAGCGGTCCGCAGGCACCGTGCATTTCACAAAACTTTCTCCAATAAATTTCCTCTTTAGATTTACGTACACGCAAGCTAACGTCAGTTGAATTCTTAAGAAATCATTTGGAAGTTATTTTGGAACCGCCTCTGTACGGCTTTCTACCTACGTCTTACCCTTTTTTTCTTATTTTTTATTGTTTGTAATGACGAGCGCGACACGAAAATGGTAACGAGACTCCGGAGCCCCACGAACGTGTTGTAGAAAAATACATTGAGCGAGATATCTTGTCTGTGCTCTCATTTCCTTTTTGTTCAGGATAATAAGCCCTACATGTAATTCAGCGTACTAGTCGAAGAACCTGCGGTATCAAATTCCAAAATATATAAAGTACATCAAATATATTCTGCATGCATTCCATCACAGACTTAAAATCAGGATAGACATTGCATCTTATGTGCTTTTGGGCTTGGGGGGGCTCTAAGAGCCCAATTTACTTACCATTTCAATGTCGCGCCCAATGTTACCGATTGTTCGCAGATTTTGGCGTGTTAGCACGAACTCAATATACTGTATACTTCATTCTTGCTACGAGTGCTGATTTCGATAGTGTACGAGACGAATCATTCTTTTCTTAAATAAAATAAGTTGTGAGGAAAGAAATACAGATTTCATATTATCAAATAATAAGAGTAAAGTACAAGCGAGTAAGAAAATATTTATACAGAATGAGATACGGTGACGACTATCCCCTCTAACACTGTAGCTTCGTGGTACTGCGACTTCTCAACATACTACAGCAGTTTAATTAATTTAAATTTAGTAATAATTTAAAAATGTATATAAATTATTATTTATCCTTTAATATTAATGCAATATAAAGGCAAAATGTGAATGAACCTTTTAAAAAAATATCTATGAAAATAGTAACCCAACCACTACTAAGTTCAGTCGATAGTTTAAAAAATCAGTCGACTGAAAATAGTAGTTGGTTACTATCGATTTAGTCGATAGTTTGTAGTCGATGGTGACCATCACTAATGCCACGTAAGAAGAAACCTGGCGAAGAACGTATTCAAGACTTTACTGCGCATATGGCATCAACGGGAGTCGTTCATTGGCTGATCCCCTACTCGCGCTCCTACGACCGCGCATCTCTTCTGCGTCTGAACGCTAGTTGTTGATAATACCATGTGTTCGTAGCGTTCAGAGAGATACGGTTTCAGGAGTTAAGAGGAGACAAATTACAAATTACTTGTCTCCCGGTATATGAAATTCATGACGTAGTGGGTGATCGAGTGGGGGAGATGAGACTTTACAACAAGGCTAACCCACAACGACATGCGCGAAATGGGTTCCTTCTTACGTGGCACACAAAGTATTGCCGCTCCCATTTTCTAGTTTAGAATCGTATCACTGGATATACGATCATAGGTTATTAAAATTGACTGAGATACCTATCTAATCCTGTATCGCGTATCAAGCTCATGGGATATCATAACCACAGAACATTCCTAGTCTGTGGTGGTATTGTTAAAAAAAATACATACAGCAATGAAGTATAATCTTATATATTAAAAAGGATGGATGAAAAACTCATTAAAAAAAGTCACCGTAAACAACAACGAGCCCACCATAGACTTCTTAGAGATATGAATATTAAATGCTGTACTAATCCAACAAAGGTTATTATCTATTTAAGAAAATGGAATCAGTCGAATTCATGAATGATGAAATATGTACTAAAATCTACTTGTTTCTCTCATATTCTATTATAGTATTTGATGATTTGCAATGCTGGTTTGGTAACTGGGTTGAAACGAGAAGCTTTGCAAAATATTATAGACCCAATCGTTTCAAAGTATGATATAATAATGCCGCCAAATAAATCCTATTGTTTTATTAAATTTTCTTCAGTGGAAGATGCTGAAGGTGCATACAAAAAAATCCATGGTCATGTAAAAATTAATGGTTCAGATACACCATTGTATGCGACATTTACAGAATCAGGTACTTTATTCATTCATAAATTTAATAACGTACATATTGCTTTTTCTCACTTGGTGAAAATCAAAAAGACCATATAAATGTTGAAATTATGTTTCAGTTCCTGATCTAGATGATCAATTAATTTGCGACCTTCCTTCAGGACTTAGATTAATAGAAAATATTATAACTGAAGAAGAAGAAAAATGTTTATTGGATTCGATTAGTTGGAACAATGAAGGTATCATAAATGTTTTATAGCTATTGGTACATAGTATGTACATTATATATACATTTCTTTTTTACTTTTTAGAATCTGTTTCCTCTGATTTAAAACATAGAAGAGTTAAACACTTTGGCTATGAATTCCAATATAATTCAAACAAAGTAGATCCTGATAAACCAATTACACCCATTCCAGAAGAATACCAATTTTTACAAACATTATTTAAGCAATATCACAACGTACCATATGAATATGATCAGTTAACAATAAATCATTATTTACCTGGGCAAGGTATATTACATGAAATCTTCTTTTTAATGTTGCTTTATTTCTTAAGTCTTTGTAATCTTCTACAATTTAAGGAATTCCTCCACATGTTGATACACATAGCGTCTTCGAAGATTCTATATTGTCTTTGTCATTGGGCTCAGCATGTATAATGGACTTCAAGCGAGGAGATCAAAAAGTCAATATTCTTTTACCTTCTCGTTCATTGCTAATTATGTCAGGAGAAGCTCGCTATGCATGGTCTCATGGAATTTGTCCTAGACATAATGATGTAGTGAAATCTACAGATGGAACGACAACACAATCACGAAGCACAAGAGTGTCATTTACATTCCGAAAAGTGAGAAGAGGTGATTGCCTTTGTAATTTCCCAGAATGCTGTGACACAAAAGCAAAATCTTCCACCATTCTTATCGATGATAAAATAGCAAAAGGACTAGAATACTCTTATGTACATAATGTACGTGTTATAAATTCTATAATGCAATATTTTGTTATAAAATATATTACTGTAGTTGTAATGAACTTATATATTATAGGTTTATGAAAATATTTCAAGTCATTTTAACGAAACAAGACATAAACAGTGGCCAAATGTTCTAAAGTTTCTTCAATCTTTAAATCCAGGTGATATTCTTTTAGATGTAGGTTGTGGAAATGGCAAGTATCTCTATGAACAACAACATATATTTAAGGTACACTTTCTCTGTGTTTTTATTTATTCATTGTTCTATGTATGATATGATTAAATCTTACAATCTATTCAAGAAATTAACTGCTTCAGGTTGGATGCGATCGAAGCCAAAATCTAATGAAAATATGTTACAAAAAGAAATTTGAAGTTTTCTTATCCGACTGTTTGTATTTACCATACAGAGACAATAGTATGGATGCAGCAATAAGCATAGCAGTAATACATCACCTTTCGACTCATGAAAGAAGAAAACAAGCAATTTCAGAATTAGCACGACTTCTTAGACCTAATGGAAAATGTTTAATTTATGTATGGGCGAAAGAACAAGAAAAGGATTCTGCTCAAACTGCATACTTAAAATATAACACAAGTAAAAAGGACAATACAACATCATGTGAACAGAAATTAACAGAATATGGTGTAACATTACCAGTTCATGAAAATCGTACAAAATTTATGTCTACGGATATGCTCGTTCCTTGGAAAAGAAAAGGAGGAGGAAACTTTCTGCGATACTATCATGTATTCGAAGAAGGAGAACTACCACAGTTGTGTTCTCAAGTACCCACGGTTAACATAGAACAAGTATATTACGATGAAGGAAATTGGTGTGTCATTTTACAAAAAAAAAGTGAAACCATTTGACTTCAATAAATTATTTTTATATAATAAATGATGTGTGTTTTAATACCTTCTTAAATATAATACCTATAAACATAAATTAAAAATAAGACACATATAAGTATTATAATGCTTTAAATGATTTTACCTTTATTGGAAAAAGAACAAAATACATGGAATATGTGTACTATACAGGGTTTTCGATATAAATAGTCCCTGATATCTAGTTTTGTCATTATAAACATGAATAATGTGTAAGTAGACAAGACAAGTGCACTGTACAAAGCTCACTCTGCTTGACTTTTACTTGCTATTGTGCTTCAGTTGTATAACATATTTAATAGCAATATAGATTATCATTATCATCAGTATTAATAATAATATTATTATCATCGGCATCATAGTTTTCATTATCATTACTATTGATATTAATATTAATTATTTGTATTAGGTATCGCTTGTAAATATATTAGCACACCTTATTCACATAAAAATAGTATCCAATTATGAAATTAATGGAGAACGACAATTGATATCGAATGCTATTTCCAAAAATTGCAACTGAGTTTTATAATAAGTGTAACTTTTTTTTTTAAGATGTTAATGTCAATAGTGTACATAATATATACAACGATTGACAATGCTAAACTATTAGTAAAATTGTTATATATTTTTAATTGGCGAGTGCTTGATTTAGGACAAAGTATACTGTCCCATGCTGTTTCATTTATGTATTCAAGACTTACACAGGGCCAACTTCTTCGGGATCATAGTTTTTTACTCTTTTGTTGTACGCAATTATTTCCTAATAAAAAGAATAATTTAAGTGTAATAAATATTAATTTTTTTTTATTATTTCAACTTTTTCAAATGTCTAAATCATTTAAGAAAATCAGCTTACTCTTTCATATCTGGCTCTATCCTCTTCTGCTATTGCCATATATTTTGATTTAGTTTGAAGATCTGTACTCATCCACAGTTTACCCAATTCTTTGGCAATATCGCCTACTCCCATCTCTGGATGTAATTCCCTCATTTTACCACGTAATTCTTGGCAAAAATAGAAGAATGCAGACCTGAAAAAACACTTATAAACACACCATCAAGCATAGTAATTGTAAAGTATACAAGTAAACGCACAGTGCTCTTTTAGGCGCATCTTTATCTCTGTATCTTTTTGTTCCTCTACGCGTTGGTTTCTCTGTTTCTTCATGGCTTACATAATGTCTATCATAATAATGCATTTTTTTATTGCAATGTGCCCCATCTTCAAGGTGTACAATCTAATAAATAATGTTTATTTATTTATGTGTACATATCAATCGTATAAAACTTTTTTTTTAGATTATTTCACTCAAACTTACTTCATTCTTCACTGGTACAGCATTAATGATAAAATTTTTACTTTGCATATTCGACCATTTCGTTTGATTGTTTGAAACGCTGGATACATTTCCAGGTTTCATTACTTGTTCACCACATTCTAAGAGTTAAACAATTGATTATATGTATATTTGTCAGTGAATATAATATTTTTGCATTCAACTGTATTATATATGTCGTTTTGTTATTAAATATATTTGAAAGTTATTCAAAATTATCTCAAACTGAAATAAAATTTTACCTGGAGTCATATTTGTTTGACCAACGATCATTGTGTCTCGCATTCCCGAATTCAAAGAATTATCACCTGTTTTTGTAAGGTAAACATTCTTCCTGTCAGATGATTCCATGTTTATAAAAGATTTTTTGCTACCGGTTTGTGCCCAAGAACTTGATGATCTTTATAAAAGTATAATGTTGTGTGTAAAATATACATACTAGTTGCTTTTAATGCTTAAAAGGTATTTACTCTGCTATACTCTGACAAATCATCATATACTATTATAAGTATAAATACTTTTTATGGATTTCATGTTTCAAAAACAAAGAAGCTATTGGTATTAAAATACCAAGTTTCATTCGTATTTTCAATGTAATTCGGTGCAAACTTTATACTCAATCATACAAGAACTATTGAATGCTAAATTGTAATTTTTTCGAAATATAATTTACAGAAAGCATTTAACACCCATTCTGATAACCTTAATAAATACCATTATTTTGTAGAACATAAACGAATGTAACATATTTGTTCCTGATTCTTTATAAAAAAAAAATGTTAAATACCATACAATCCACAGAAAAGATATTTCTGAGCAGTAATATTTAAAACAACCTTTTTCCGAATATTATGGTTTGTTTAATTATCAAATATTTTGACATTAAATACATAAATCCCGATTGTATAATTGTACCATGCCCCTGAAATAGGTTACATACTGGAAATAACAATATTAAACTTTATTCGTATATTTATTAATAATGCTTTCACGAAATCTAAACAAAAAACGACATCGTAGGAGAACAGATTCCTTCGTTACGATACAAACTGTAAAAAAAACTGTCTGTAGTCACATCGCGAACGTTCGTCGAGAAAATAAACCAAAATATGTAAGAAGAATTTGACAATAAGAAAAACGGTACTTACAATAATAAAATGAACGAAGATATTAAAACTTTCGAATATAATAGCAACATGGAAGTAATGGAAGCAAGAGACAAATGTAACAGATATTTGCCTACAGATGACGTACAAAGGCAATCGCTGCTACAACAACACAATATAAATGCTTCTTGACGCTCGCCCCGAAAGAGTTAAGGGGAAATAAATAAAACTAAGATTTCATCTGGCTCGTAAACAGTGTTTCAACTTACCAGCAACAATTGAATGACAGCGTTGCAAAAGGAGTACGGAAAAAGCGACTATAAGTAACGCGGAACGTAACTTATTAAGCATCCATTCCACACAGATCGGTCCTATCTATACACATCTATCCGTACGTATCACGCGTACCGTGATCAGCATTATACACGGAACACGTACAGTGTTTAAACGCAACTTTTGACCAAGCACTTAAAATCAGATTTATTGGAGTAGCAAATATTTAATGGTAAAATACTTGCCAGTTATTGAACCATAGAAAGCGAATTATTGACAACAGGACTCGATGTTAAAAAACAGATCGTATAAACCAAGCTGATTGAAGCAGATATGACCGGGCATGGCCACTTTGTGGTGTGCGTATACATGTATAATGCGTGCGCGCGCCCGCGCGGATAAACATGACTCCTACGTTATACAGGGTGTCCCAAAAATGTTGCGCTTCCTTGAAAGAGATGATTCCTGAGGTCATTTGAAGTCAATCTTGCCTTTACGAAAATGTTCTTCACGGCTTCGTTACGGAAATATTAACGCAAACCACGGACCAATCAGAGCGCAGCTACAGCGGAGCGTGGCGTTGACATTGGCCGAACTGGAATCTGCACGCTACAGCTGCTCTCTGATTGGATCGTGTTTTTCGTTAATAACTCCTCGATGAAGGCGCGGAGAACATTTTTGCAAAGGCAAAAGTTAGTTCACTAACTTCTAACTTCTAAACTGTAGAAGAAAAACGGATCTCTTCTTCTTTTAACTATCACTTTATTTTCCAAACTAAATAAAATATTCTGTGAAATATATAAGATTGTTTATATTTAATTTGATTGTCTGTATCATGATTGTCTGTATTTTCTAATGTATAATCTACAGTCTGTATGTATACAATAAATAAAATAGATGCATGTGAATGGGTATTATGTTCTGGTTAATCAAATATAATTTTATTTTTAAATACTGTTATTTAGTACAAAACTGTAGTTCGTTTACTTCTTTTACTAATATATTTTGAATATTTAATAATGATACATATGTGTTATTTCTTACGGGGAAATTTTACACATTGTAATGAATCTTTCAAAGGTCGATACTGTTGCAATTTATCTCGATCAATATATTGACGTATCGATATTAAATATTTTTAAAAAATAATATTTGATTACAATTATTTATTACACTATAACAATAAAGAAAAATTAATTTATTTATATTGCTAGTGATTATAAAAAAATACTAGAAATCTGTACAATGCAACTGAAATAACAAGTGCATATGTAGTATTGACATTTGTATCAACGGTTATGTACATCTGAGCATTGTTAGGTATTTTGTCTGTCCACGTGTTTACTGTGTCAATAATATACAAAATCATGAAGGAAACAATATTAACAAATTGTGAAAAAAATTTCATAAATAAGTCAGTGGAACAATCAACGGTATAATGTTTTATTTAATTGTTTTATGGAGCCTTATAGTACACGGTTTAAAAATATTATTCAAGTAAAATTTTATATATCCCATGTATGAAATTCTTATAAATTTTTTTGTCTTTTGGGATTATGTGACTAATTTATTTTCAAAAGATTAAATTTAACTTAACTAATTATGCAAGAGTACATACATTTATCTAATGTATTAAAATACTTTCAGCGATTAGATGGCAGAAATTTATTGGAAGCAAGGCCAGCTAAAATTTATTTTGGGTCCAATTGGGGAAACTGTGTGGTTTTACTTGGTCAAACTAGGTACAATAAACACAATTATTTTCTTATTTTAGGCTGTTACAATTTCACATATAAGGGTAGACATTAATGTTGCCGTATATATAAATAACTATCAATAACAACAAAATGACATATTGTATGACACTGTAAAATATTATTGCAGAGTGGTAGCACAGGTATCATGTGATATACAGCAACCTAAAACATCACGACCGAATGAAGGAATGTTGCATATCAATGTTGAACTTAATCCACTAGCAGCATCACATTTTGATGGTAGTAGACAATCTGAATCTGCAATATTAATTAGTAGACAACTTGACAAATGTTTTAAAGACTCAAAATGTATCGATTTGGAATCGTTATGTATTATAGCTGACAAAAAGGTTAATAGTTTTTTAAATACTATCAATTATCAACAAATTGCCACATATAGTGTAAATAATTAATATGACGCAGGTATGGAATTTAAGGGTTGACATAAATGTTATTAATCATGATGGAAATTTAATTGACTGTGCTTCCATTGCTACATTAGCAGCACTTTTACATTTTCATAGGCCAGATGTAACATCAACTGGCGAAGATATTATAATTCATTCTTTTTCTGAAAAAGATCCTCTTCCTTTAACATTGTATCATTATCCAGTTTGTGTATCTTTTATAACATTTGAAAGGTCAGTACTTTTAATTGATCTAATTTCCTTAAGCCAAATGTATTTGAATGAAATTTTATTTTTAGTGGAAACACAATTATGGATCCCACGTATTTGGAAGAAAGAGTTGGAGTTGCTCAACTCACACTTGGCATAAACTCTTACAGGGAAGTTTGTAGTTTACATTTTAATTATTTGACGAAAACTATGACTGTGCAAGATGTAATATCAGCAGTTTCGCATTATGCAGCAAATTATGCAACTAAATTAGTACAACAGATTAGGGAAGCAGTAACTCATGATGTGGAAGCAAGGTTCAACTTTAAATATATATTAAAATACTTCGTTTTTTATTACTTTATCATGCCCTAATTTCCAGTATACATACATATACATCTAATTATGTTTGTAGGTATAAAAAAGACGATCGTAATACAAATCGATTTAAGGAGTGTATATCGCTTAAAAAATTGACTACAATCAACAGTGAATCTATTAGTATTAAACTACGTAAATGGGGTGAATTAGAAAAATTAGAGTCTGAAGGTAATATTTTTATAACCACTTACCAATACTTCCTTTTCGTTCTATGAAAATGAATATAAATTGAATACAGTCTAATTTTTATAGAAGCGTATTCAGAAGAAACTGAAGAGAGTAAATGCAAAATTTTGAATCCTGGAGAAGGTTCAGCTGAATTAATAATAGATACTGTAAGTATTCGTAGAATTATCATTGAATTACTACTTATTTACTGAATGAAATCAATTCTACAGGGTATACCAGTTGGTGAAGGTGGACCCAGTGCATGGGATATGTCAGAATCCTCAGACGAAGCCAGTGACATAGAAATTACAGCTGAAGTACAAAAAGAAAAGAAAGTGTTAGATGATATAGGTATGCTTTTGGAAATAGCATTTTTTATAAAAAATTTTGATTTATTTTATATTTACAATTTATGGAATTTGAATAACGTCAATTATTATTGTTTTAGAAATAAATGAAGATAGTGAAGAAGAAGCTACTGAAATGTTAGACTCAAAAGATATAATGCAGTAAATGTAAATTGATAGAACTAACAAATTCTATACAATTATAAAAAAGTATTCCATCACTTTTTTTGCTAGGTCGATTTACATATTATTTCTCTTGAGTATCGTGAAATATAAATCAAATAAATGAAAGTTCAAAACGTGTTGTTGTACATAATATATTGTTTTAGCATGTTTTATACATAGATCTTATAAAATACCTATGCCTATTAACAAGTAAAAATCCATACATATACTTTTGATCTCACTAGTAAAATATCATTACAATAACAAAACTCATTCGTAAAATGTAGCCTAGGCTATGTGGTATCGTTACTCAAACCGTTCTTCTGATCCAATTTGTTTGCATTGGTTTTTACTGTGTACATGAAAAAGCTTAATGCTTCTCTTTCAACTACAGGGATGGTCTTAAAATGCTTCATAAGTGTCTGAAATAAAAAAAATACATGATTTATTGATAAAATGTTTGCTATAATATCTTCATAACTCACTCCTTTTATTTAAAGTATTGATTATTACACCTACATCAGCTAATTGAGCTTTATTTAAACCTGGCCGCGTAGAAACTTTATAATGCCTCTTGTACCGCCTTAATGTGCCGACTTGTAATTGGAAAAGGTCAACCTCTGGAAGGTCATTATCAGTTTCCCCAGAATCTTCTTCAGAATCTTTACGCCTTCGCTGTTGCTGTTGTTTTGATCTTGCACATTGGATTACTTGTTTATGATAATCACAAATGTATATATGTCGTGCCTATTGACAAATCAGGTTTACAACGATATCAAATGTTTATCTAATAGTACAAAATCAGATTTCGATAGTAAAGAATTCTATTTTAAAGTATGATTATTCATGTTTCCAACCATTAGCATTTCGCGTTCTATAATTAGTGCAAAAACATACAATAATACAGTCGTTTGAAATAATACATAAACACTCAATAATAAACAACATGAGGTGATACATCTATAATGTTGTTTACTGTTAATGAACTTCAATCATTCACAATGACATTCATATATATATATATGTATATAAATAATATTTGATCTGTCACTGTTCACGTATGATGTCACAAATACATGAAAGAAAAAAAAATTTTTAACGAAACAAATCGGAGAACCCATTTACTACGATAATCTTACTAGAACTATTCGGAATTGTTAATCTTACCACTTGATCGAGATTAAGTTTCAATCGCCGCTGTGTTACAGTTTTTTGAATGCGTTTGCTGTAAGAAGCGTTGCCAGCTGGCCGAGTGCATCGTTCACCCTCATCTACAAGGCAACAAATTTGATCAGCAGCTCCTCTGGAATCTTCTTCACCGGTACTGAATCCATTCATTTTTTTTTTATTCTTAACATCAACTAAATCGGTATGAAGAGTATGTAGAACTTTAACAACCTCGAAATGTCACGACGTATATGTTTGCGTCAAAAAACAGCGTGTCCCAGAGCAAAATACACTCGGCGATGTCTGCTTTTCACATTCATAATTTCCTGTCGAAATTCATTTGTTAAACACCATTCATTTAACGGGATTTACACTTCTTTAGACACGATACAATGTGAACTTCGATAACCGGTGTCTAATCTGTTATTTAATCGAAAGATTCAAGCTTATAAATCGATCATTTAAATAGTAGAGTTTGCGTATTACGGGCACCTCAATGTTGAGCGATGTCCTATAACGTTTCACTTTCTTTCCCTCAAACGATTTAACATGTGAGTTATTTTTATAGGTTCACCGTAACAAGTGTTTCGCGAATCTTGTCACAATGCAGACGTTTAACCTTGTTATTCCCTTTGCAACCGGTTTTCGAATTAATAAACTTCTTCAATGTTCTTTACTATAATTCTTTGCCAGCTACACCGCGTTTTGTTATTTACACAACTACATTGATTCACACGATACTGCGTAAAGGTGCATATGTATATACATATAAATGGATATGTACATATTTGATGCATGTACTTGCATATATGTATATGTGCATGCAAGATGGTTCAACTTTGAGGCATTTCCATTCTGTCAAATTCAGTACTACCAACTTTAGATATTATCGTCGACAGACGATAAAATAGTTTTATACCCATATTTTGTACAATTTGTAGTTAATACAAAATATGTACTATATGTTTTTATGTTCATGTAAAAAACTTATTACATTCCTTGTAACATATTTTATCATTTTCTTTTTCCATAAAATTTATACATGTAAACTCTAACGTGAAAATTATAGTGGAACAAAATTATTTATAATAATAGCCTTTATATTACGTAACAATATATTGTAAATGATTAATAGAATACTTAAAAGCTTGCGATGAAACTTTGATAAGACGAGAACTCTCGATTCAAGTTATTTCGTACTCATATGTTGTTTTTTACTATACGCATAAGTAAATCAGTGTATATGTATATTTGCTCGCATAAAAATTGTAAATTTACTTATTTAGAATATATATAGATTTTTTTGAATATATATTGTAACACATGAATCATGAATTATTTTTTGAATTTGATGGTTAACGTATGGCAATAACATTATTAAAATTTCAATAACATTATTCCTTAAGTGCAAAACATGACTCCGAATTACTTTTATATAACTGCTATTTTTGATAACATAAATCATTTTTCTAGAAATCGTTGGTATTTCAATATACCAAAGCATATATTATTTACTGAATTATTATAAACAAGTGCACAATACCAGATAAAATTTATCGAGATAAATATGATTTTATTTAAATTTATATAAAGTGATATCTTCATTAATTTATGGAAAAAACCTATCTGAATATATATAGACTTCAGAAATATTACTTGTAAAACAATCTGCAGAACATATAATGTAATAAGGGGATAATACTGGGTGTATTCGTACGTTTTATTAAATATTATATCTGCATACATGCTTATTCGTCTAAACGGCGGAAAATATTTAAGTAATGTTTGCATCAAGTTGGCGATACTGTAATTTGCGCCTTAAATTTAGCTGACGGAATCCAGCGCCATCTACTGTAATGATAAACTCTAACCTTAATAGTTTAAACCATTTATCTGTCAGTATATACCATTAGTCAAATCAAAATTAGTAAGTAAGTTTTATTGCGGGAAAATCATTTATTTAGTTTCGCGAATTAGATATCGTTTAGATTGGTATTAACGATATGCTGTAGACGATTTTCCACGCATGATTTTTCCCGCCCTTTTCACCAGCAGACATTTTATTGGGGGGGTAAAAAGAAACGCTTCAAAACATAAAAGGTTGATGCTGATTGGCTTACTTTTTGCGGCTTATCTGAAATAAGCCAATGGTAATACAGATTTTCCCCATACACTTTCATATGCCGCACAAGTGGCGTGGGGTCGCGATATTCGAAGCTGAGAATCCTTTTAGCTGTAGAGGACCGTCCAGGTAAGAAAAATCGAAATATTTTTCTTTCCAAGCGTTGACAGATTTCAGCGACTAACAATTGATTACTAGGCTATCACCGTTGTATGATACGCGTAATACGGGCAAACATTTGGTGAAGTGCTGTTGTGCTGCGTATCGTGCATATACCTTTTATTTCTACACAACCGTCATAGCAAATGGCTGCCCGGAGATGTGTTTAGCAAGAAGGTTCTCGTGTACCTTGTTATCGTAATGTGCTGATACGTGAAGAAATTTTGCGTGACAGTTTTTACTATCGTGAAAACATAGATATTCATGATTTGCAACGTAAAAATGTCGGCGTGGCTTATATTACGGGTGTTTCGTCATAAATCAGCCGTCAAGGCTATAGCCCGCGTACGATCGGTCTCTGTTTGGCTACTTACGCCATGCATTAGCATATATGGGATCTTGCACTATAGCACCCGTTATGGTTTTATAACGAATAATTTACCACTTAACGCGTAGGTTACGGTAGCAAGCATTGCGCAGTTCGAAAATTTATGAAAAATAAGAGGGACTTTTAGTCATCAGTTTAATGTCTACGGCACGATTCACAACATATTGTGATGCTTTTGATTTCCCGCTCACGTCGAATTCTTGAGCATTGAAAGTTATATGTACGTAATCGGCAGTGACATATGCACGGCTCAGTCCATTACAACTTTTCAGACGGTAAACACCTAACATGGCCAGTTTATGTTATTGTGAAATAATCGTACCGATTTGCAGAAACAAGAAAAAAGAAGAGTGTCATTCGCAGTATTTACGTGTACACAGTAAGCGTCTCTTACGCGTCTGTTTTTCTATGTACGCCATATCTTTCAACAGAAAATAGCCAGTGTTCAAGGCGCCAAAATGACATTATTTATTTTCTCCGATTTGTACTCGATTTGTAGAAATACTACGTAACCTTATTGTTGGTCTCTGAAATTTCTCGACGCTCGTTTCATTGTATATATTTCATGTAAATATTTATCGTGTTGATTATGTGGATAATATGTGAAGATGATTATATACGTAAAATGGTGGGAATATAATCAATGGATGGAAGACATGTTTGCAATACGCAAACGTCACCGTACTTGTTGTATGTGCGTAATATGAGGTTATATGTAGTCCGGTGGAGATATGTACGTGATTTTATACTTGTTTCTTTTGCTGATATTTGCCAATAGTTATCAGGACTGTGATTTTTTCTGGAAAACGTGAGTGTAGCTGATTTGTCTGATATTGTGATTATTTAGTGGTCATATATTTTTCGAAATGAAAGTATTGACCGCATAACAATTTCGATATTCTGCACTATATTTGTAACTGTCCACCCAAAGCAAAAATAATACTCGTGGGACTTATGGTATCTTGTCCATTTTTACGTCTGACTTTATGTAAGAATTACGAAACACATTTTTGTACATAAATAGCGAAAAGTGTATCATAATGGACTTGTAGTTATCTTAGAGATTTTTTCTTAATTTATATAATTAAAATCCTGCACGTTAAAAAATGTTGAAGCTTGCTTTTAATCATAAGTGCATTGGTAGTTACTATAACGATGTATACTTAATTTCGGATTACACTTCCACGTTTAGAGACTGACGAATCACAGATAAGATTCCTATATCCAAGACCTATAATACCATCAGTTGGTAAACGAAGTACTTCTTATCCAAAAAACAAATAGAAGTTACATTTCGTAGCTTACATTCTACCATTTTACGTACAAATTAAATGCTTATGTTTACAATATAAATATTCCAAGGTGATTACTGATTTTACAGTAAAAACGTAATTGTTGTTGTGTATTAATAAGAAATTACATTTTAGGAGAATTAAGAAATATTTTTATGTGCTAAATATGAAAAGGTCTTCCGTTAATTATTTTTACATTAATATTGAGCTGTACGAAAATTGATGAATTTACGTGCATCGTGTAATACGGCCAACACATCGTTGGTAATATTATGAAATCGAGAACCAAAACCACTATTTCGTTCATATACGACAGAGAATCGTATTAGATGCAGGCATATACTGCGGGAAATATAATGTTACCGGCGTCCATATAATCATACATGCAAAATACAATTTTGTATTACGTGAGTGCATTTAATATTGAATTTGCATTAAGAGCCCAAGCGGATCGATGTTAGCACAATGAAGAAAATTAATTGTAGGGTGAATATCGTATTTTCTCTGAATATACGCGTATACACGTAGATATTCTATACACATTGTGGATGGAGTTCTTGTAAATATTTATCTGGTGATTTTTTTTTTACTATCTGGTCGAGAAACTTTCGAGAAAGTTTATACACTGTTGAATGAACTGATTAAAACCCAGGAAAGTTTATTAAACAAAGGGCACCTTTTTATTTTCGTGATGTTTTATACCACGGATATTAGAAATCTATAATAAAAAATCGTCGTTGAAGTTAAAATAGAAAATGGGGCCCGTAGTATTTTTATAATATTTTACTACATTTTTTACTGCTAAATGTGTAACTATTTTTGCAACATATATGAGAGATAAATAATGATATTTACGATATTAATATTGAACATAATTTATTTTTGCTAGTTTGTTTATTACTTCGACTCTAGAACAATTTGGGGAAGCGAGTTTCTAGAACCCATGAAAAAAATGTCAAGAAAATATTATTTCTCTTCTGTCGGAAAACTTTCTACAATTGTTTAGTGTCACTTATACCTGGAGGATTACTATTAAATTATTGATCTTGGATTAACCAAATTATTATTAAAAATATGGATAGAGTACACATATACGTTTGTAGGGCATTCCGGAGTCGCTGCAAGGTCAAATAAATGAGATCGTGATGTTCCCCTTGACATCGTACAAGTTCGGTCTAGAACATTTTTTAATATTATTCATAGTTTTCGAGACATTTCAGCGTTTCGAGATAAACAGGACACACCGTATATTACCACTCTATCCATATTTTTAATAATTGCTTTGTGAAACCAGGAATTTAATAGCAATATTAAAGACATAAACGGCATCTTGTGAAATTTTTAACGCAAGAGTAATAATTTTAATCTTTCTTTTTTTCATCTGGTCTGTTTCCCCCTCCTCCCCAGTCTTTCATATAATAGCCCAAGGCTCTGAAATTCTATGGTCAACAGAGCTTAATCATTTTATAATTGATTAATATGATTTCATAAAATACTATTTCCCATGGATTTTCTTTGCATCTTTTAGTGAACTATAATACTGTGAATATTTTATCCAATGCTAAATATTTTTTAATTTATCGAAAAAATTATACGTCATGTACACCAACAATTTCCTACAAAAGAATTGAGAAAAACGTGTACGAATTTATGTATTAGTTAATTATCTGAAGTTAATGTAGTATAACTATTTCTAATAGAAGGTACATTATTCATATATATTAAAAGTTTATGAAATAATATATTCTATTACTAATTTGCAAAATATTATTACTTAACTAATTTGATGTAATTAATTATTATATAAATTAGCGTATACCTTTCTCAATTGTCTTGCACGACTATTAAACGGAAAAAGGTCAACGTAAAAGAAGAGAATCAACGAACGGAATAATAAAAATCGCGAACTACGTGTAATGTACGATTGATTATAATCAAATATGTTTCGTTCTCCATTGTCCCATTATTTACTTACCCACTTTAACACGAGACCAGTGCGATATAAAGCACTCGAGTGTGATACGTACCTCTACATGTTACGTGTATTAATAATCGATTATTGAGCATCAACATTCAGTTAACGTTTATATGTTATAAAACTTATACCCGACCACTATTAATACCCTACCCGTGATACGAAAGTTATGTAAATTTTACGTAAACTTATTGGATATATGTACGTGGTATAAAGGGTAAAGCAACAGTGAATGATCCAGCTATGACTGATCAATAATAAAAGTTTAAAAAGTTTGAAATTATTGAGAAATACGAGACATTTTTGTATATAAATGATAGTGACTAATATTTCAATGAAATTGTAGAATTTTTGTCAGTTTTGCAATTTTTATTAAATTATTAGTAAACTATTCAATCATATTTATTAAGAATTCAATGTCTTAAATTTATTTTTTCCTATATTAGACGTACGCCCAATTTATTTTAGACACAGGTATGTTTCTATAACTCTGACATATAAATTTGGCAGCAGAGATGTTCAGACAGTTATATAATATCTTATCAAATGTTTATGCTTTGTAAAAATAGTCCACAACAATAGGAGACATGCACCAAACTGTTCGATTTGATGATTGCTAAACATTTTACTGATCGTATCGTACTTTTGTAATATCAGAATGTTGAGTAAATGTTTCATAGGTTTGCATTTAGTGCTTTTCGGAGTTTAGGAGTTATATACGAATGTGTAGTTACAATATTCCAAATTTTACGAGGTCACAAACGAGAGAAAAACCATGAAATTGAATTAAATCTTCATTCTGTTTTCTTGTATGCTGCAAAGTTACGTATACAATAAGTCTTCGTTAGGAGGACAATTTCTGTACGAAAGCTTTTGAGCACGTTCTCAGACGATTTGTAAATCGTTCTACTTATACATTTTTGACTGATACCATTCAACCGTGTGATAGTACATTTATCGTTTGCGGTAGTATACACAGACATTACGGGCTCTAAGATATGAAAAAATTATGTCTTTGAGAAATAAATTTTCCATAAAAATGTCGCGGTTTTCACGAGAATATTTGTTTTTCAAAGAGAATTATTAATCGAGATACTAACTAACGAGTATAAAATAACAAAACTGTATAAAGAACTTGGATTTCCGTTTAAACGTTAAGGTCTAAACACTTTCACACAAGATTTCTTCACATTTGCAAATTTTTGTATTGGAATGAAATATTTATAATGCTTGCGAAGGTTTATTTGGAATTAATATTTGTCGGTTGATTCGCGCCTGTACAGGATTTTTAAAATAGTATAGAAACTGGAACGTTAATCCGCTTATGGTTTCGTTTGCTCGTCGGACAAAACGTTTCAGCTTGTTCCACAAGACTGTAAATATATAAATGTATTTTGATAACTCAATAGGAAAAACTATAACTGGAGACTTTACTTTTTTGGGGGAAAAACGCTCCTAACCCGAGCGAACGGGTGCACATAGGAATACACGGTGATATAAGTAATTGTTTACGGTTTCTTTCAAGCAACGGCCCTCCCTGCCTTCTCTCGTTTTTCTAGTTACCCGTTTGACCAGTTTTTATTTAGGCAATCTCGTTGCATTATTCCCGTCAGGTATGTGGGTGAAGCTAGAAAGAATGTTTACGGTAATTGCGGAGCCTAATCGAACCTATCTTTACGATGTAAAACGTTCGCCGATTGGTGTGCAGCAGAAATAATACGACTGCGTAATTATCCAATTCAAAAAACGCCAATAGACGTCAAAATGGCGGCTTCTCTCGGGTTAATCGCTTTCATATGTTTTCAAGCATGGCAAATATTTGTATGATTCTTATATAGGCTCGAATCGAACGAATGCACGCAATCGTTGTGGCACTTTTTAAGGTTTTCTTTCAATTTAAAATTACTAGCTCTTATTTCTTTTAATTCCTTTGCTCGTCGGAGTCATTAACTTATCTCATAACGTTAGTTGCAATCACAGTGCAGATCTATATTCGAATATAGACTTTTATTAGAATTTTTATTATAGTTCAAACAAGACAAAATCCACACGAAAATTGTCCAATCATTTTTTTATAAGTGCATATGGTCTCTGCCGATCGCTGTTAATTCAAATGTACAATTGATTGGTTACAATTGGCAATGTTCTTAATTACAGTTTTTATTGTTTTTTTTTTAACTTATTCTACGATGATCAGACTGTTAATATTTTTAAAGAGGTACATTATTTTTGTGTGCAATAAAATTACTAACAAAACCTGTGCCTTTACACATTGTTTTTGCGAAGGAGCTGCGCGTACAAATATTTGTTTAGTGTATTAGCACACAGTGTTCGGGTAAATGGAGTTTTGGGACAACCGAGCCGTTATTCGAGAAATAGTGGAACGTATAAGAAGTATACATAACTAACGTAGTTTTTTGTTCAGAATAACTATGAACGGAGTTCGTTCGGTCGAATGAACGAAAGTATAGATTATATGTAAACACTCGATGTTTACAACAGTAGGTATCCGTTACTACGTGAGAGGTAATGAGCGTTCATAACCGAACGATTGAACATTAGGGTACCCGAGTAATGGTCGTTTGAAAGCGGAAGGCAGCTTTGTTAGATTTTCAATGTTGTTAGAATGTTGTAATGGCAAATCGGTATTTGATGATGAATCACGAAAATGGAAATTAGTATACAAACATTGTTTAGACATTTATGAGTGATTTGTTTCTCTTACAACAAATTATTGCCTATAGCTAATTTGATTTTCATTTAGATACTAACAACAACCTTTTTAAAAGACAAAAAATAGATTATGTGCATTTATGCCTGAATAACCGGGTACAAAGCTACGAACAAGTAACTGTATGTAATTAAAAATATAAATAATAACTCGAGGCAGGAAGAGTTAAGCACAGTGACGTGATGAAAGTTCGAGTTTAAATAATATTTACTAGTCGTCGAAATAACGGATTCTCTCTAGTAATTTCTTTCATACGAATTGAGGAAATTGCATACGTTTGAATTACTTCAAGATCATAGCAGAACAGAATTTAAAATTCAAATATTCCAGCTGCTTAGTCAGTTTAGATTGACGAACCGAGACGAGCAAATTTCATTCTGTGCGGCGAAGTTCTGAATGAATTGATAACAACGAAGAAATTCTGATATTTAGTTTCGGAATTCAATGAAATGATCACCAAGATATTATGCTCTTGCGAAATATATACGCGAACAATATTAAACATTTGCTTATGCAAAATTAACCACTATATTTTATTGATTGTTATCAATATAAAAACAGCAAGCAAATATATAATTGCAATCTCTCTTTTACTTATTTATTGTTAAACGTTCGTAAATTTTCTTCATAATATCCCGTTTCATACCTGTAGCATTTTAATGAGATTTATTTGACGAAAAACATGTTCGAAAAACAGCACGTTTTATTCAGTGTGTAAAATTTCCCGTTCTATCGTATTTGTAATGAAATATTCCATAGCACTTTATGTTGCATATGGATATCCCGCAGGATAGGCATCTAAAAGTAAGAGATTAACTTCGGATTACGTATAATGTAGTATTATTACGTAACTGTTTTGCGAAATACTTCCTGGTAATACTTTGTCCACGTGAAACTTCTGCATTTCGAAAGATATAAACATTTTTTACTTTAGTTAATTGATTACTGAAACTTTTTTTAGAATTAAAGTAACATTGTTATATTTCGAAAATATAAATAAATAGTACATATATTAGACACTGCTCATAACTTCTGGAGAATATTCCTCGATCACTAAAAAGAAACTAAAATACTACTAGTATTATTCTAACTGAACGAAAAAAGAACGATTTTAGGAGATAATTAGCATTTGAAATACAATATGAAACTGAAATTGTCGATGTATCGATGATTCTTTATCTTTATATTTAAAATGATTGTAATGGTGAAATTGTTTATGAAATGGCTGGACAACTACTTTAAATTTAATGTAATAATGTTTATATGTTCAGTATGAGATTAGTTTAATCCTTTGGATAATTTCATATAGTATATATAGATGTAATTTATTCATTTAGCTAATGCTATAATCATTTGGGAGTATATTAATAATCGTGTTTAAGCAAACAGTCATTTCAATTTACACTTCTACAATTTCGGTAGAGCTGTTAAAGTATGTACACAAAACGCATTTATCGAATTTTAGGAAAATCGTTGTTATTATTTTATTTTCAACACGAAAGAAAACAAATAGTCCTATTCTTGTATAATGTTCCGTAAATTATTACGTTCGTATTTTACAAATTAAATTGGATCGGAGAGAACATCCAATTAAGGAGAAGTACTTGTGTATAACTCGATTGGAATATACGAACACCATGGATATTAAACTAATTTGCATGCTTTTCCAATAAAAAATACGATTGGCACATATAAATTATATATGAAATTACTATGAGCTAGTTGTTCAATTAATTGGCTAACAAATATGTGCTTTTAGATCGAATCGACCCAAACGGTGCATAACGGGTAAATAAATGTTTCAAATGTTTGTCGTCAAGGATTTAATAGAACGCATACAAACTTTTCATTTGTACAATAATTGAACGTAGGAGCAGTCTCAAATATAGGAATAATAGAATTGAAAGTGGTGTTGCGCAATACTGACAGGCATGTTGAACGTTATATACGTATATATATATATTTATATATACATATATGTAGCACGCAATTACCATTTATTCGTTGTCAAGAAATAGGAGGAGAACGTTGCATAGGCATCTATACGAATTCATTCGAGTATACTTGCATGAAAGAAAATATTAAATATTTCGTACTGTCTCTTTGTACAGGTGCATTCGGTAAACTGGAATATAACGTTGTTGCATTCACAGTGTAGTACATGTAAATGTATTCGTTTGGCAGTAGTCCATAGTTGTTAAAACGCATAGTTTTTCTCGCCGTATAATGAAATTTTACAATATCAACGCGTTTCGAAATCGCCATGAATCCTGACAAATGTAGAAAATCTTATTTTACTAGCTCCCACAATTGTTTGGACCTAACAAATGTAACAATATAAACAAAATTTGTGTATCAATTCATTTCAGTACACGAACGTGTTAATTAATTTGATAATCAGTTACTTGACTGATTATTACTTTCTTAGCTGACGTTGGAGTGAGCTGAGAATAAACGTTTACACAAGTTTGAATGTTTACATACTGTTAAACTATGTATTTTCGAGTTTTCGAACATTTTTATATGCTATAAATGCATAAAGTCTCCCACCCTATACGCTATTTACACTCACCGTCTAAAAATACGAGACCCGATCTCTCTTAACGAAGAAAGAAACTATTCTGCAAAGATTTAATGAAACATGGATATTATACATAGATATTGCCTCCACAAATTGCATTATATCGTGTAAAATAATATTGTTCCTTTTCAATCTGTAGGTTGTTTTTCCTTGTAACCACAGATATTAGGCAGACAATGTAAGCCGAGAATTTTTGATATCTGCTCTTGATTTCTTCGTTTAAGACAATTTTGTGAATGTACACACGAAATATTTCAACACCGTATTTATCGAAAATTTTTCGAAAAAATACTGGGTGATCCCGCGAGTTGTGCAAGCGACTGTTTTTATAGATTTATAAGAATAATAATGAGCTTCTAAATTGAAGATTGTATCATCAAACCGTTTAGTTTAGTCCTCACGATGACGGAGTTTCGGAATCGCGTGTTTCGCGGGAGATCGGTTCGTTTCGGTGGGAATCGGCTCGCTTCGCTCGAGCGAACATCGCGGTACCAACACGAGCCGGAGAATTTGAAGCCGGGGCTCTCGTTGCCTGCTGTGCCTTTTCTCTTTCGTCGTATGTTTCTTTTTCTCTCTCTCTCTCTCCCTCTCTCTTTCTCCTTCCTTTCGTCATCGGCGCCTCTCTTTTTCTTGCCATTCTACCATTTCCCTTGTTCACCGTAGTGCCCCTTCTTGCATTCGTTCGTTCGTTCGTTCGTTCGTTACGTTGCCTAGCCCTGGGAATGCGCGGTCGCTGTACCTCTCTCTTTCTCCCGCTTACTTGCCTGCGCTCCCTCCCGTCGTTTCTCTTTCTCCCTCTTCTCTCTTTCTCTCTCTCCCTCTCTCCCTCTCTCTCTCGCGTTCCATCTCTGTTTCACTCGCTCATGCGTCTTATTGACCCGGACCCGGTTCCTCTTCTCCTCTCTCTCTCTCTCGATTCGCCGGGTTGCCTCCGACTCACCCGCCTCTTGATTGGGGGTTGAGTGGGAAGAAAGGAAGCCCGATGTATAAATCCTATGATATACATTTTCATTTTCTCTTGTCTATGAGTAACTCGAAAAAATTCGAACTTCAAATTACACGACGGTTTTGCGACGTTTCAACGTCAGCGTAGTCAGGAATTTTGAACGTGTAATGTCAAGGATCCGTCTCGCGATTTCGCATTAATGAATTCGATCCGTTTCAACATCGATTGAAAGTTTTAACAACTACTCTGTTCGACAATACAAACAACGCTATAGTTTATCCCACCTCGCCGTTAACGTACATTTTGCTGTGTGAAACATTAATGTAACGTTGATTCGGACATCGATAGGTTGTACAAAAGTGATTCTAATCGATGAAGCAATTATTATCGTAACAATGAACTGTTAACTGCATTTGCGATAGGTTGTTCCCTCTGAAATTGCTAGATAAATGAGTTTCATTCGTAAGACATAATTTAATTGAATAATAGATTAGTTACTTGTTTGTTTGACCACGTCAGAAATGATTAAGCCATGTGTCTAAATAGTAGCATAAACATAGTAAATATTCAGGGGAATGTTAAATTAACCATGAAATATATTCATGAAGCACGAATTGTCCAGACTCTGGAATCGAATCTATTTTTAAACGAAGGTATATAAGAAACTTAAATTGAACAATTATGTTACGGGTTTGCTCTTTAAGATAACATTCCACGGTAGCAAGCCCAGGCGAACTTTATATACATCCGAATGGAATGTGCGAAGACTGGAAGCATAGTGTCGTTCCGTTGAAAGAAAATTATTAAGAATTCCTCCGTCACGTGATCCTTGAGAAATTTAAAAGTTCTTCTGTATCGACTGACAAGTAACATAGAGAAGCAAGCGTTCTTCGGTCGGTAAAGCCGACTTGACACGCAGGAAAAAGGGTGCGCGAAAAGCAGGAAGTGCCAATGTGGAGCAAATTCCAGTGGCCGTAGCAGTGTAACGAAACTAAGAAGGGTAAAAAAAGGCGCGAGAAGAAAGCGCACGGCGACAAGTCAGAGTTGGTGTATCTTCCTCTCCCTTTCGCTCTCTTCCTCTGCCTAAAAGTTGACCTCGAGTTTCAAGGGTAGAGAAGGGTTTGCAGTCGTTTACCCCTCTACCTTACCAGGGACTACGAGCCATGGCTCTCGAATTCTCTACGAACGGAAGAGAGAAAGCGACGTTGCCTCGATGTCAGTGGTGGTAGTCTCCCGCCATCCCCACCACCACTGTAATGTAGTTCGATTGGTCGGCGTGCTCGGGTTTTCCTTTGTGAGCGGGCGGGTGAAAGCGTGGCTTGGCAACGCTGTACGAGTTCGCCGGCGTCCGCTGGAAGGAAGGCTAAGCTTCGGCGGGAGCGAGAAGGACGGCGAAACGCGGAGAAAGAGACAAACAGACAAGTAGCGAGCGAGACTTCAGGTCGAATGGAAGGGGATCGAGTTGGAGAAAGAGAAAGAGAGAATATACAAGCGTCCAGCCAGCCCGTCCTCGCCAGGTTCGCCCTCTGTGTGTGCGGCATCGCGTGTAGAGTCGGTGACGAGAGAAGCAATCCGCGCGTAAGCTTCTCCATGTGAAAAAGCTATTACGCGTTTCCCTACCACTGTGCAGCAGTCAGCGTCGGTGTGCATATATACACGTAAAAGAAGCATTGCGTCTCTACGCGCGCGTGGTGTCGCATAGAGTGCGTAATTAGCGGCGTGTGTACAAGCAAGTAAAAGGGACGTCACGTTTGCGAAGAAGAAACCACCAATATATACATATATATATATATACACACATATGTATCTATACATATATATATGTAGCAATATTCCGTAGGATCTTCGACGAAGGGAACGGGAAAGAACAAAGTGTGCGTGGATAAATGAATGAGAGTACTATTTCTTATGTCTAATACTTTGATTAGAATATCATCGAGAAGAAACGCTGTGTTTCTCGAATGAAAGGCTCCCATGAGTACTTAGGGGAGGGCAGAAAAGAGAAAGAGAGATAGATAGAGAGAGAGAAAGAGAAAGACCGAGCACAACCGAACGCGCGTTAGAGAAAACGAGACGGACCGTGTGCGAGAAGGGAGAACGAAGAGAGGAGAGACACCAGCAAGAGAAAGAGGGAGAAAAAGAGAGACGGAGAGACGCTCTGTATCTGTCGATGGTGGGGAGACAGAGGGAAAAAGAAAGAGCTAGAAGGGGAGAGAGAGCGCCCTCCCCTACCCACCCGCCCTCCCTCCTCCTCTACCCGCCGTACCTACTCACGGAGCTAACGAACGGTTGAGCGTAGCGTCGAGGAGACCGCATCCCAAGTATAACGTACGTATTCACGAGGACCTTCTCCTATACATCGTGGAAAAAGCGTGTATGAAGCCGCCTGTGCTACCAGGAGTACTAGTAGTGATCGTGTAGTGCGCCGGCTGGACAAGAGAAACGTGGTGTGACGACAGTGAAAAAGAGAAAGAAAGAGAGAGAGAGATAGAGATAGAGCACGGTAGCGCGTGCGGTGCGTGTCGCGATACACACGACGGCCACGAACAAGACTCCGTGCGAATGTGAGGGTACGTGCCCCGTGTACATGTATGTGGGGTGTCCGCGTATACACCTTGTGAGAGAGAGCGAGTGAGCGAGAGTGCGTGCGTGCGTACGCGCGCGCGCAGCGTGTGCGTGCCTGTATGTCCTGTACGAGGGAGACAGAAGAGCGTATGCGTGTTGGTGGTGTGAGTGCGTGAGTCGTGTAATTTTCTTCGTGCGTCCTTCTTCTTTTCGTTGTCGGTGGGACGGTTCGGCAAACGAGGCCGAAGTGACAGACAGATCGTCCGCGTGTACGATATGTCGGAACACCACCGCGTAGCCGGTGGCTGGGGCACAGCAAGCCCAGGAAGCCGCGAGGATGCCTCCGGTGGTACCGCCTGGTGGTCCGCAGGTTTAAATACTGTATCTGCCGAACAACAACAACAGCAGCAGCAGCAACAACAGCAACAGCAGCAACAACAAAATTTACACCAACACCTGATGAACCAACAGCAGCAGCTCTCGCAACAACAGCAAGCCCAACAGCAGCAACATCATCAGGATATCGTTAGAAGTACAGCTGCCGCTACCCAGCAGCTTTTCTCCTACAAGATGGCCTCCAGCTTTCAGAACCCAGCCACCACGGGCACGCAGTCGAATCCCGTCTCGACGTCTACGCCGGTTGGCTCCTGCATGAGGGGAGGCTATGATTATAGATTAGGAACGGGGCCCGGATCAGGCGGAGGTGTACCAGGTACACCTTCCGCACCACCGCCTGGCGTACAGTGGTGGTACCCAGGTGGAGTTATGGACGCCGGACAGAACAACCTGCATCAGCAATTGCAGGGCCAACAACAGCAGCACCTCTCGCCCATTACCACACAAACGTCCACGCCCCCCATTATGTCCTCGGTATGTTGCGACCACGATCGACCCCCTTCTTCTTCTTTTTTTTTTTTAATATATATGTATATGTATATATGCTTCTTCATTTCTCGTTCTTGCCTGCTTTTCACTTTTAATTTCTCGTTCTTTTTGTTCATTTCGCTCTGTCTTTTCTTACCTTGCCCGTACACGTATTATTTCTTTCGGTTACGGAAGAACCGAGCAGGATTACAACTTTGTGCATTTGGAATGAACAACCGAAATATATCGGTACCGTCGTGTCTTGTATAGACATATTTCGTGATCTTGTTCAAGCATCGGACCTAAGGCTCCTAAACTAGTACCACATCGTGATTCTTACCCATTAATGATTTATTCTTTCTTTGCGTAGATTAATGCAAATATTGACTACTTTTTAGCATTTACTCGAAATTGAACATATATATACATATATGTATTTTCATTTTCTACGTTTCAAGCAAAAATGTTTGGCGATGTGCTTGGATACATGTAGACAAATTGCTGTTCGTAACGAACACGAGGCTTCGCTACACTGTAGGTTTGAAAATTACCAACCGAGATTGATACAAGCATTTCTTTTCTTTATTTTATAACAAAAATAAGGAGGTAACTTTGCAATAATTATTCATTTAGATTTGCAGATGTTGGTAAGATTATACTACGGTTTGCAACTTCCTCTTATTATGAACATTTGAAACCATTCAGATGATATATTTTGGTTAAGTATTTACACTCGTTTAACCTTGCTCACCTGGGACTAGGGGAATCGACCTTTCCGGGTGTCCCGATTCTATTTTCGTTTACATTTGATCGCCGAACGGAATTTCGCCGGAACATTCCTTTCGAAATTGATATTTTTCATAGTGGATTGTTGCTGTTGTTTCAGCAGATAATAATTTGGTTGATGTCGACATGTTTGCAGTTTGTCGCGGCGTTGATCGGTTCTCCAGCATTCAGAAAATCTTAATAACCGATTCTATCGTGGCTGGTTTCGCACGACCGTCTGCGTTTCATCCTGACTCGCGTCCCTTGCCCCACCGACCGTTGTCCGCTATTGATTCCGGGTTTCGTGCGGCCTTCTTCGTATGTACGTTCGTACAGCGGCTCTTGCCGCTCTGGGCCCGGTTCCCTTCCTCTTTTTTTTCTTTGTCGATCACGCAGTTCCACGTCTCCCGTTCGATTATTATTAAACAATTGACACCAACTTTCCCCACCGGGCGTAAATTCCTTGTGAAAATCGAACGTCGCTTCCATGAAAATTCGAATCATTCGAAAGCCGCTATCTAGTCTCTCTTTCTTTTGTGCTCGATTCTACCCGGAACCTGAAATTTTGTGAAAATAACGGGTTTTTTTTAGGCATTCAGCACCGTTTGGAAAAATGTGACTCGAAGTTCAACCGTAACCCGTCGCATGCACGAACGAAATTTTTACAAAATGTTTCGACAACGGTACAATTTTAATTCATACTTTGAACAAGTATACAGCGACTAATAAAAATATTTTGCGCTATATTTGAATGTACTACACAGACGGACTAAATTAAAAAGCTGAGTGCTTTGTAACGTAAAGTTATTTCAATAAGGAAATGATGAAATACGTTTTTTTATGATTAACAAATATTTGGATAGTTTATAAATTTAACATAAATTTTAGTTAACACGGTTTCGTAAAGACTTAGCCGCGTTTGTTAATTTTCCAGCAATATTTAAACGATCTTACGTAAGAGAAAAAAAAGTTTTTTAATTTTTTCTATCTGTAAAATTTTCTACAATACGGTGTAATGTATTCTTACTACTCGTTTTGTATTTATTCAAAGTATAGACTTCAGAAATAATGATTGTATTGGTGTCTAAATATTTACATCACTGATGAAATATTCATACTGTTATCTACTTAAAAATTGTACATTTCTTTCAACAACGTGAAATATTCCATGTAATATGTTTTCTACATGTTTTTGCTGTCTCACGGTTAGATATGTATTCTGATATTAATTTCTTGAACATGCAACGTGTGTAGTGAACGATGGAAATTTTGATAAAGATCCTTTTCGAATTGCTTTTGTTTCTGGAAAAGAAAAACAATTTCATTAACTTCCTCGGTGATTGTAAAATGTGCGGATATATTCATTTTACGACCAGTAATTCAGTCCTTCGTAATTAGATACAAAAGTTTCGATCAATAGTCTCCCTATTTGCTATGAAAGGGGCATGTTTTACCCCCGGTGGAGAAGAAAGAATTTTATTTCCCAGGGTTTCTGGTTGCCTGAAAACTCAATTTAAGTCACTTCTGTTCGTGCCGTTCTCTTTCATGACTGTAAATGAAAATTGTCTACAATCAACGATCGTTTATTTTATTCAGAGATACAAAAACTGGAAATTTGTTGTTCAGTGATTTGAAACCGAGACGTACCAGGTCTGGGCAATATTCGCATAATATTTCGCATTGTCAATTTTTGTATTCAATGGAAATTCACAGAATTTTAATTAATCATATCTCGGCAATTCTGCGAAAACGGTTTACTTGTGAATTATTCTGTGATTTTGTCTTTATATACATATATTATTTTACCTTTTAATTTGCCAAAAAAAAATTTCTAAATAATTTCTTATATTTTCATTATAACTGTATCTAGCCGTGCAAAGTGTAAACTTCAATATTTTACAAGAAAATGGAAATGTTCGATATCTGAATATACATAATATAACATACGGGGTTGTTAATTATTAATTGATTATTAATGAAGAGAATCGACAGTTTGAAACATTTCACGTTTATTTGTATTTTGTTTATTTCAAGTACTGTTATTTTACATTTATTTGAAACACTTTTCTATTTTCCATTGATTTTATATATTCCAATGTTTTATGTATTTTAATATGTTACATCAGATAATTTATGTACAGGTCTGGTACACATCTCTGTTTCGGCAATGGCTATCTGGATGTAATCGGAAAATATCGGTACAGTAGTTGTATTTTGTATTTCGGTACGAGTCCTTGGTCACAACATTTTTTGCATTTACACGAATGAGAATATCGACCGAACAGTGTACACATTAGGGAGCCGGTGTAAACATTCGTCGTCTCTTCGAGACACAAATTGACAAATTCGAACCTACTAGATTATATTATAGGATATACGGATTGGATATATAGAGGCATACAAACAAAAATTGTTTTTAAAAATGTTTGAAACATTTGTCTTGCATGTGATAATTAAGTTCGACAAAGGGAATTGATAATGAAAGAAATACTAAATATTTTGAAATCTTTTAAAAAAAAATGTTTCAAAAGTTTATGAATATACACATTACGTTAGGAAGTTGACAGAAATTCATAAAATATATGAAAGTATTTAGCAAGATTTATTTCAATGAATTCTTCTATTAGTCTTTTTCTATGAACTCTTCTAATTCTTCTAGAGTTATTAATATTTGTTTTTGTATTGAAAAGCTTATGGCTCGCATATCAAAGAGTATCGAAAATGTATTTGGAGCAATATTAAAAGCGGGACTGAAATGAAAGTTAAGATTGAAGTCCGTATCTATCAGACGAAGAGAAAGTCGGAAAGTGGTCCGAAAATTCAAGATTATGGTGATAGAGGTAAATGGAAGAGGCCAGACTTGCGTTCCTCCACGTGTACACGTGTGAAGTGGTGTGAGAGTTTTTTTGAAAAATTCCACCGGCATTTTCTCTTCATCTTCAACTCTTCATTTTCTTCTTAAGAAATTTAATTAACTTTTAAATGAGGAGGGAAAATATTTCAAATAAGATTATAACGATATACTTTGTTCGTGGACTAATGAAACATTTTGTTGAAGTTAAATTTCGATTTCATTTTTTACACAAAAAGTATTTGAACTTATTAATAATGTTCTGCTTTCCAAAGATTACATTACCTGCTGGTAAATGCTAAGATATTATTTAACGTCGTTTGAATAATTTAATACGTTTGACTATCGGACGTTTAAATATTCGATCAAGTAACTAAAGTTTAAGCTTCTCAGAAGTAGAACCAATCGATTTTTGATAAATGTCTAACTTTTGATATTTTTCAGAAATTTATTATAATGCGTTGTACTTTGTTGTATAAAATCTTATAATTTTCAGGAATCAAAGTTTACACGATTTACTGTGTAATATTTATAACATCATCAATTTTTCTGTTTCTTTTTTTTTCAGTTAGGTTTTTAAATTCATCTGTTCCCAAACAAATTTGGGCAAATTTGTATAGTGTTTACTAAGGAATTTCTTTCACAAACGTTTTCTTCTACGACTCGTTATTTCTCGCAACTTGGCATTCTTTGTTAATTGGTATGTTCAATCATGACCGTACGTAGTCATTTAAAATTAATCAAGTCAAGTGATAAATGGGTATCAAATTCAACTAAATTAAACTAAATTTCAATTTGAAGATTTAATATCGTATTTGAAATTGACGATAAAATCTACATACATTTTGGTAAATAAATTGTGCGATGTAGGGGCTGTAAATGTGAATGCTTCTTTTGAAAACACTATCATTCTGAACATTCAAACAGTTGAAAAAGTAATAAAAGGCATGTATGCATTAATGCTTCAGTGGCAAAAGATAATATTACATTTCCATTTATGTAATCCAAAATATGGAAAACAAAGTCAGCATTTTTTAATACCTTTACTACAATTTAAATACTTTATATTAATTTATCGTTGGATGAACTGCATGAACAGAAAACAATTGATAAAATATTTAGATCTGAATTTAAAATTATTTTAGTATTTGGAAAACTTTAGCTTTTAATTACTTTTGTAACGTGGAACAAGTGAAGCAGTATTATAACGCGTTTCTTAATTGTAGGATATTTTAAACATGCACAAATGATACTTGAAACACGAAAGAAATGTAGCAATCGTTTATAGGAATCAACCATGCGTTGGAACTATTCCTGAATGCGTGTATGTTTCCTTTTGTGTTCGTAGACTGACGTTCGAACAGTTCATTTCAATTGATTCCGAGAACGATTAAGTTTCATGGACTTGTACGTGATTCAAGTTAAAGAAAAATTGCATAAAGTGATCACTTTTTAAATTATAAGATGAAACCGATGTATAAATTCATATTAGTCCTTCCTTTATTTCGAGTTATTGATTTCTTCGATTTTAATTAATTCTGTTGACTTTAATTAGCTCGTGGAGTGGTACGAAGTGTTTTCCGTCGCTAAAAAAATAATTATATTAATTGCAATTTCATACTTTCCTTTCGAAGACAATATTTCTATTTTCAGAGAATCTTCATGCAATTAATACTTGATGCGTTAGCGTATGAAAATAAACTGCGTGTCTTGGAGCACATTCTCATTTTCGTAGATATTTTTTTTATGAAATATTGGAGTTAGTAAATATTTCATTATTGTATTCATTGAATTGAAAACAAAAAAGAAATTATATCACTCTGCTTTAAAATTTTCGTTATTTAGTGTTTATGAATTCACACATACCATAAGGGCATGAATTTACATAGAAAACGAATCACACGCTTTCTTATCGTAGCATGAATTTTTTAATGTTAATATTTACATTTTAAAATTAATTTATTTTCACAACCTTTGAGCTAGCAGTGTAACATAATTATCGTTTTGAAGTATGATAATACCGATGAGAATTTCTTCAGTAATCGCTTTGTTACGCAGAATATTTATAATTAGAGAAAAATCTAATACATTACACACAGTTAGGCGTTTTAATAAAACTCCTATTTTAAAATCAATACTTAATCATTCTTTTTATTAGCATTCTCAAACACGAAAACAATGAGGAAGAATTCATTAGTCACCGCATAAAATGATGCGCATAACTGAGTTAACTGGCAAATTGCGAATTTGCATTCGTATTATACGAAATTTTTGTTCATCGTGGAATTTCATTTTGATTTTAATCTTCTGCAATAGAATGCGGTAACATTTCCGAGTAGATTTTAAAACACTGAAGAAATGAAATGGATGTTTTGGTTCTTTATAAAATTAGTCTAATGAAAGTAGAACTGAAGTACGACATGAAAAATTTAGTAGTGCATAGTGTAAATGCTTATACAATTTCTTATTTTCATAAACGACTATAAACTATAAAAGTTACCAATTAGAGATTTATTATTTTAGGGTTTCTCTATAGACTAATTTACAATTAAAATTGTAATATATTTGTTTTATATAGAAATTTATGAAATGCAATATGAAATGATAACTTAAAATAAAAAATAGTGGACTTTCTTCTTTCAGAAACCGTAAAAAAAGAAGAGTTAGAATAGCAAAAATTATGACAACGTTTTGATGTAACTACAATATTTAGAAAATCGTAAGTTTCAAAATTATTTCGTTTTCTCTGTTATTATAAGTTATTGTTGTATTTAGTCTTTTATTTACTTTTCGTTTTTCGCAATTCGACTCGCGTGTGTTTGATAGTTCAATGAAATTCTATATCGTAGATCTAGACATCCAATTTCTATCTGATCGTTCGTTAGCTGCTAACATGCGATCTAATTTTATCTACATCCACCAGATTTAATCTAACTTAGTGAATCCGAATCCCGATAGTTTTTTAATGTCTCCGTTCACGAAGTTATATTTAAATTATTGAAATTATCGTTGTTCGAACGTTAATTGTTGAAATATTGTATCTCGTTACTTAGGCAAAAGTTGGAACAGTAATTCTTTATATTAACATTTTTTTTTCTTCTCGTAATGTCTATTATTACACTTGATTAAAAATTGCTGATTTATTTAGACAACTATCGTGGTGCACGAATGTAGTTCGAACGTGCTTTGTATACACGTTTAATATGACTCTACATACGCATTATAAATTACCTGCACGCCATGCACTCATGCTGTAATATCTTAATGTTGTACATAATGCTTCGCATGTAAAATCAGGATTTTGTTAGTAACAGGAGGCCCACTCTCTTCGAATATTTATTACACATACTATGAAAATAAACTATAGACGAAGAACAGTTCAAATCCATTTGTATTTTTCGATACTCTTTTGTTTTTCGGACTTGTTGTAATTTTGCTTGAAAAGTATTATATTTACTTACAAAAAAAAAAAACAGAAGATATTGTTCTTCATATCCTCATAAAGGATGTATAGATAAAAAATTCTGATATGATATGAAAGTTACATAAAATGATTTATGAGAGTTAGGATTTAAATATAGTTCAACCTTTGTCTGACGCAATTTTTTTTATAAAGTTCAAGGGAAGTCCTGGAATTTTATGGCGACTCCGTTGTGAGACACCCTTTTTATACAGTAGACTTCACTGTATAAACTAGGGTAAGGGACCCAATTACTGTGGGGGACTCAATTACTGTTCCTCCACTAATTGTACTTACTTTTAAACCATAATGAATATTAAAAGAGAGATTTTAATGAGAAATATTTAACATCTGCTTTTTTAACATTCATTACGCTTTAAAAATAAGTAGAATTAAAATATTGGCACAGTAATTGTTAAACTTGCGGGACCGCTAAGCATTAAAGCTACTAAACAGGTCGAAATAATTTACAGTAGAATGCCAAACGACCCATCTTTTGTGGGAACTTAGCAAATAAGTTTATCCACTTGCGTGTACATAAGAAAAAAAGCTGCGCGAGATCTCAACATATATAACATTTTTAGAACCCACTGAGAAAGATCACTATCTACAATCCTGAGTTGAATACATATACTCATTTATAAAAGTGAAGAAACCATTTACTCTGGGAATTCTGTAATGCGTTCTTTTCCTTCGAGTCTTAACGAGACTTTACGAATTAATTTTAGGCAATGTATCGAACGAATCTTTTTGAAATTACAGGATTACTTTACTACATCATGGAAGTAATCAAACAATTTACTTTGATTCAAAAGGGCTATAAATAATGTTGTTGTAGTGGCTTACGTCCAACCCTTCGGTAAGATAATTGTTACACGCCATGCAATGTAGCGGCTGGCTGTGTTTGTGAGAAACTCAAAATCCGAAGATACTTAATTCAACAGTATGCATACTGTTCGTGCACGTCCGCGAACATTTTGCATAGCTGTCGGACCTCAAGGTCTAGTTCAAGCATCACGTGCAGTGTGAAGCTTCGTTACTCGTGTCCACTAAAAAATTGCACTATTAATCGGCAACCTACGTCTTCGACTTTTGCACATTTCTTTATATTAATTTTCTATATGTGCTCGGCACATTAATTTTTGCACTTGGATGAGGAACCTAATTACCGTGGGGGTACCACTACTGTGCCTACATTAATTATACTTATTTCTAAAGCATAATGAATATTAAAAAAGAGATATATATATTTTACTTTTTAGTATTCATTATGCTTTTAAAAATAAGAATAATATAGGTACAGTGAATGGATCCCTGGTAAATGGTAAGGGTACCCTACCTGGAAATCACGGCTCTAAGGGTCACTATCCAATATTGCTTCGAATAATAGCCTTACAAATCTGTCTTAATTATTCGAATTTCGTTAAAGACCTTTGAGCTATTCTCGTAGGACAACGCTATCGATCTACGCAGAAAGAGAAATAGTGATATCTTTATCCTACCATAAGATATTTATTAAGTTGAACGCAAAGTACAGCACAGTAATTTGAACTCGAGAATAAGGTTTCACGTTGCTTCGAGTCTTCGCCGACATCTCCAACACATGTACGCGAACTTAAACTTGACATTTTAAACATCTGATCCGTCTCTCTGTGGATTCAGGGAACAAACGGCGCCAGAAAATATGTTCAGCATCGTTACTGTTTTCCTCTCGGCTACCTTTGTTCCATTTCCGATAGACAGTTTTCTATTGTGTCTTCTTGCTATTCTTTACCTTGAGACGACGTTTTTCTTCGTGTATACGATCACCGTGTCCCAAACATATGACTAAGACATTAACAGATTGAAACGCGTAAGAAGGTTGTCCAACCGACAATTTTCAAGAGTTCATGCAAATCAAGAAAGATACGATCATGATAAGAAATTTAAAAAATTGTCACTGTGAGATAACATATAAGTTGGTAAACTTCAACAATGTTCGTAGGTCCCGAGAGGAATTTGTTGTGAGAGAAATTTTGACCCACGTCACTGTTCTGTAGTTTCACTGGGAACGGACGTGAAATTGTTTTCGAGATGTTTGTTTACGCAGAATTGTGTTGTCGGTCACGTGAATAATTTGGTCGTTTGTTCGATTGCAGCACCAGCTACAGTTAACGCAGCAACAAAATAATCTTCAGCAGAATAACGCTCAAGGCTTGCAACAGCGAGACAATATGCCAAGGGGAAAGGATTCGAAGCCTAGGGGACGGATGACAGCGTACGCGTTCTTCGTGCAGACATGCCGTCAGGAGCACAAAAAGAAACATCCCGAGGAGAAGATCGTTTTCCGAGAGTTCTCCAAAAAGTGCGCGATGAGGTGGAAGGTAAGGGATCACGTTATCATGCTATTTACATACACGTTCACTGTCAATGGAAAACTTCACTCCCGGCAAATGCAATTCTCCTGTAACTAGTTCATTCAACGCACTTCAGAAAAATAGGAGTGGCTTCTAGCCTTGTTCGTTGAAATCCCACTAATTTGCAGTTAATCTTATCTGGTAGTTGAAGTATTTATGCAATATTTAGATTTCTGAGAGAGACAGAGAGAGAGAGAGGGAAATTCTCCTCAACGTGAAAGGTTATGACAATGAAATCATTGTAACTCTTTTACTGTTTAACTTCTTATCCGAAATACATACTTCTAGTATTTTTTCATGGACATTTACCAAATTCAGTTATGCGAATTGTCTAATTGTAACAGATACTAGAAATTTAAATTTTGTCTAGAGGCTGTTAATATTCAATTTTCTTTATTTTTTTCACCTCCTACCTGTGCGAATTTTCAATTATAACGTTCACAAAGACGCAACGAAGTATTTGTTTGTACTACATTGTACAAATGGTTTTCAACGAAATTATTACAGTTCAAATATCGACAATTCCGCGAGAATGGGAAATTTAGTATTCAAATAGGGTGAGGAACCCGTTCACTGTCGGCTGCCAATAATTACTGCGCCTATATATTAATTATTTTTAAAGCATATGTCTCTTTTTGAATATTCATTATTCCTTGAAAATAATTAATATATAGGTGCAGTAATTGGTGCCGCCACAGTAATTAGGTCCGTTTCCCTACTTCGTGGATCGACCGTAGAATGAAAATAATCCAAGTCGGATGAGACGTCTGGTTTTATTGCAGTGTTTAAAATAGCTTCTGGTGCAAAGGGTTGATGCTACTTTTTGTAAACTGGATAGCAAATGTGTGGATTTGCATATGCATCTGCAGTTTAGTGATAAGTACTCGCGTATAACAGATGCGTGTGCCATGAAGCAGCAAGACGGTTGAAAAGAAAAAAAAAAGGAAAGAGAGAGAGAAAGAGAACGTCGGACATATTTTTCGGAGAAAGAACTTGGAAATGTGAAACAACGTCGTCATTATGAACAGGTGCCACACTAACATCTGGCCATCCTACTCCTCGAACAAGGGTGGGAGATACTTTCTGCTGCGTACTTTTCTTATGGACTTCAGGGGCCACATGGTCCTTAGAAGGATTAAAGGCGTTGACCTTCCAGTTATCGTGGCGAAATGTTAGCCGGGGCAGCTGCAAACTTTTGGCCGGGTCTTTCGTGAAATGATTCCCCGTCTCGAATGCACGTTTTCGGATCATTTTTGTCAGCGACAGTAACTCCACGCAGAGCCCCTTGTCGGCGGAATGATTCCCGATGGAAAATTCTGTTTGCTAGTCCCACCAGAAGCAGTTTAATTGGATAAATTGGCATCCGCTCGCAAAAATTATTCTTACAGTGGCTATAGAAACATTACACAATTGAAATGTTAACCCTCCAGTGCACGGACGAATGGAACACAATGTCCGGATAGGAAATCGTTCGCCCGCGTTTTCATTAATAAAATTGTTCTTTGTGGTTGTAACGGGGTTTAGCGCAAAACACTACTGCGAAACAAAGGAAGCTAATATATTTAAGCTATCGAGCAATTTCAAGAAGTTAAGTGAACATCAATTTTCGTCACGGGTCGCCACAAACCCGGTCCCCGTGTACCAGAGCATTGGCTTTGTCTTTGGCGCGTCGCTTTGTCTTGGGGTTGAAAAACGCCATTAGAAAAGTTCCCCGCGAGCGAGCACGAACGAATCCGATAACGCCTTATCGAGCCTCCTCGCAGCTTGTTAGTAAACAGACCTCGTTTTATCTTTGCCGAAGGAATACGAGCATTTATTTCTTTTTTTCGAAATACTTTCGTTGAATATTTATCAGCTGCTTTATTTCGTTTTCTTAATTGTTAGCGATGCAGGGAGCGGAGCCACTTTTCGTACGTAACACGCGCGAACAATTTCCTCAACGATTACGTTCACAATTTTGTTTAGGTATTCTCTGCCAAGGATAGTGGCGCTGTACTATTTTGAATTGTGCAATAATTTTCATCACTTTCAGAGTGATTTTTCGTGGGACGTTCTGTTTTCCAATATAATTCGACGTGCGTTCTTGGAATAAAAGAGAAAGGACTCTTGATGTAGTCGAATGAAACCTCCATTTTATTCTTCGACCCTGACTGTATTTTAGTGCTATTCCTTTAAATGAAAATGAGAACACGCGAGAAACAACGTAGCTGAATACGTTTTATGCTATTGTACTTAATACTTGAAACGAAGTAACTGTTCAAGCTTCATTGTATATTATAACAATTGTGTAACAACTTAATGATACATTTCTTTTATCCAGGAGTATTATAATGTCGGGAAGATAAGTGCAAAAGGAAGGAAAAATGTGAAAAGTCGTTACAAATTAATAAATAATAATAGTAATACATGTGATACTTGCGGAATCATTTTAATTAAGCAAATTTTTCATTTTTTACGCTTAAATACCAGAGAAAATCGCGTGTATTATTTATGAAAATCTAAGGCTTTGTAACATGACTCACACAAGCAGGCATTGATCAGCCGATTAGTATCTTCATTAGTACTGTTATCATGTTACAAATATACCCGCCAACAGTGCCATTTAATTTCGTTATGTTTATAATATAATTTCCACAATACGAAAGTAACTTAATGATATTTTAATTATTCAATTTTTTGAAAATGATTTTGCCCGTTTACAATATGCAGGATATTGCATTATTGTAAAGCGAGGTAAACCAAATTTTGTACAATTTAATATGATATTGATTTTGTTTTGAATCTGATAGAATATTTAGATTTTACTCAGTTTCTCACCCTGTACCTTTTTTTATGTGAATGCATAAAAATTTGGTATCATATTATCCAAATGGATTTACATTTTTATATAAAATAGTGTGTAAAATGAACTTCAATCATTTTCAGATTGCGTCTACGCTTTACTCCACCTTTATCGACCTACCCTCCCGAACCAATGTCTCTTCATTCCCGAACCTCCCCGACTCATTGTGTGAAAACCAACTCCAAGTTCGTTTATTACAAATCCACTAACACACTATCAATCTCCGATGTCCAACGATAATCAATTTTATAAGCAATCATGGCACAACAAAGATGGTAAAAATACACTTTGATTCTATTGATAATCGCAGCACAAGACGAGTATTATGTAATATTATTTACCTCAAACACAAACATCGAAGCGATCAAGAAATTCGACAAAGATGTATATCAATTATGAGTATTGCACACCATTCTAACCAATACAAATATGTGTGTGCTACACATAAATAAATATGAGTTATCCTAACTAATGTTTATTTAACCCTTTGAGGACGTCTTTAAAATCGATAAGTTTTCAAATTTCGAAAAATCCTTCGAGACAAGTTAATATGTCACTGGACACTACAACAAATTCGAATTTTAACAAAATCGGAAACAGTACTCAGAAAAGTGTCTGATTTCGTATGGAAATTATCTATAATTTATTATAAGACTAATTTTATGTATCTTGTGATTCTAGACCATGTCAGATAAGGAGAAGAAACGTTTCCATGAAATGGCAGAAAAGGACAAGAAGAGATATGATGCTGAAATGCAGAATTACACACCACCCAAAGGCGAAAGTAAAGGTAGAGGCAAGAAACGCAAACACATCAAAGATCATAATGCTCCGAAGAGGTCACTGTAAGTACTTGTTGTGATAGAAAGCGCTTGCTGAACGATGTAATAATACCGGGCGCGATTAAAATAAATATTTTTCAATTGTGCCTATCCTCGTTAAAATCGTACGTTATCGCATGTTTTTTAGGTCTGCCTTCTTCTGGTTCTGCAATGATGAGCGTGGAAAGGTTAAAATGCTTAATCCCGAGTTTGGCGTAGGAGATATTGCTAAGGAACTAGGCAAAAAGTGGTCCGATGCAGATCCTGAAACCAAATCGAAGTACGAGGCTATGGCAGAGAAAGACAAAGCTCGATATGAAAAGGTATGCATTGCTTTTACGAAGTTGCATTGTTACACAACAACGCAAACAATGTTTTCCCGTATACGTTAACTACACGGATAGATTGTAATCATTTTTTCAACACCAGTATGTTTCATTGCTACTAGAACTTTCTCGGTGTTTCATATGATTTTGTTGCTATCGAAAAATTGTATGTGTTAAAGCCAATTTTAATATTAGAAGAAGAAGAAAAAGAAAAGAAACTATATTATGATCTGTATTATTTAGGAAATGACTGCGTACAAAAAGAAAATAAAGGACGGCGCACCGGTTGTAGCAAATCCAGTAAATGCTGTAAAAAGCGACAGTGAAGAAGAGTATAAAGAAGACGATGAATAGCGGATACACGACAAAATTTCATCTATCACCCCGTGTCCTTGATCCTGAAAGCATACCTCACCTACTGTACGTACCATTGACCTTAGCGTGAGCGTACTTACACCACTAGGGAAACGAATAACTAATCACCAGTCCTCGATTATTTACAATAATAATTAAAATACCCGCGATTATAATAATTATTTTAAAATTGTATGTATGTGAGGCGCGAGAGAGAAGATCGTATGAGTGATATTTGTATTTTAACATATTGATAGTAACATGTAAAATGGCGTAGGATAGCAGAATGGAAAGAATATGGTGCCCACTTTGTATCAGGTGGAAGGCGCAGGGGCTCAATCATTGTTGACATTGTCTCCAGACTATGTTAAAAGCTAACGTAGTTGCAAATCGTAATACAGGATACGGCGGCTCCATAGTTGGGCGGTATCATTCGATATATAGTTTGATATTTATCAGTTCAGTTCATTCGTTGTCAGTGTAAGAAGACTTATTGTATATCCTTGTACAGAACATTTCTTTAAATCAAATCTGTCGCAGGTGGGGCATGGGGCTGCTTTGTATGAATGTAATTGATTTAAGTACGTGTCGTATAGTTGTAAGTATTAGGATAAGTATATTTTAAATGCAATTTCGATTCTACATCTGCGTCAACATGTGATAGTTTCCACTAACAATGTATTCTAAACCAGGAGATTGAGCCTTATATAGCTTATAAGTAATTGGAATCGAAACAAATATCTCTGATTGACAACTTTTTGAAATCAAAAAAAAAAAAAAGAAAATTGGGACAACAACCCAGCCATGGAGCAGTGGTATATTTTGAAGTCCTATTATAATTACATAAAAGTGAATAATTTTTGTTCGTAAGATTTTTGATCGTCGGATCCATCCGATTTTTTTTATAAAACTGATAAATAAATTTATAATCATGTTGTCTTGAATAATCGTTATAATCTCAATCTTTTTTAGAATGATCCAAAAAATAATGGTAAATTTTTTTTCTTATTGAAATCAATTGACAGTCTTCAAAGACATACCAAACTAGAAATGTATTTTTGAGTTTTATCTAATTGAAGTAGTCCCTGCCCTTACCATCGTCATCCTCCCTCTCATATTCATTTTTCCAATAATGGAAATACGTTTAAATCCTTTCAGAATTATGTGATTCCGTTCATTGTTTAAGAAAGTAAGATAGGGCGTGTCTTGTACTGCCTCGAGTCATCTGGTGTACAGCAGGCTGTATTATAATAAATTATTGTGGTTTCTTGTAATATTAACATTCCTAGATCTTAGTATGTACAGATCTTAATAATTGAGATTAGAGCCAACTGTGTAAGAAGCATACCAAACAAAACCGGCTAGGTAATGCAGATGTGAATTTCGTGGCCAAGAATTGGTATGCAAATCGATATACAAGAGGCTTTGTTACAGTCAGACTGACTTGCACCTTGATTTGGCTCAGCAGGTAACCACTACTTTTTGACATAAAGCTTTTCATCTCCCCTGCACATTGTCATATAACGGATAATTGTGTGATTATATAAGCAAAAATAAAACCTGTTTTAGAGGGAGCTAGAGGACGAATACTGTAAAATATGAAATTGTAATATTTTAATACTGATTTGCAGATGTGCATAATTTTAACATAGCTGGTTAAAATGAATTGTACTGATACGAAGGTATCCAATTGATGGAGATAATTAATAAAAAGATATTGAAAATTACGACAGAATTTTCTGTATTATTATAGGGGAATTATAACAGTTATAAAAAGAGATGGTTGTTTTGTATATCACTTAGGATAAATAAACTTTTCAAAAAATTTGTGAATATGTTTCTGGTACTGCTCCAAACCTGTTTCTAAACATATACATGTCCGAAATATTTGATTACGAAAGCAGTACTAGACTTAGAGTACTAACAGTTACGATATTTGTATAAAAGTAAGTATATACTATGGCCATTTGTTTATGACATGAACTATCTTCTTTCACACTGCTGCTTTCTTGTAATACGAATGATTACATTCGTATATTACAAATTTATACTGACGCTAATCAGATAAGAATTAGCAGATAATCCAAACCTGGAAGTAATGTGTTAACTTATTTCATGTTATACACATTATATGCTTCAGCGCGAAAGGACATTACTGTAACTTTTTTATATGTATTGCATAGGTTCGAACGATTTTCTATTATTTTATAAGCATTACCTTAGATTGTAAATGTACCCCCTTGACGTAGTATTTCTAACAATAAATCGATAATTGTTATAATATAAAATTTTTTGTTTGTATATCAATTAGAACAATTTAGTATCTTGTAGCCGCAATTCATGATTTAACGAACATAACACATTCGTACATGTAACGGGTAATACTCGCTTGTTTTATAATTCCATTGTAATAAACTAGCAATCGAAACGTACACACAAAATTTATTGTTGCATTTAGTTAGTAATCAAATGTATACTCTTTACTTATCAAACATTAAATCATCTTTTATCATGGTTTCATTACAGTACTTGCAAATTCTTAAACTATTAATATACATGTTCAATTCGAGCATTTTTTTAGTTTACAGAATTCCAAGACCCAATTATCTTTATTTCAAGGCAATATTCTGAATGAATTACCTCTATGTACAATGTATGTATAATCCACATAATAAATATACCTATATTAATATAGGGAATTAGTACTACATTACTTTTAAAATCACATTCTAAAATGAAACTGGTATTGCATATTAATGAAGATATTATCATAATACTATGTATGGTAGGTACTAACATTACCAGGTTCCCAATATAAATGTTACTTAGAAACAAAGATGTGCGTAAATATGTGGAACTTATACTCAATTAGAAGATATATAGATAAAATCTGTGAACTAAGAAATTATAAAACTCTACCTTTTAATTGCATTCATAAGGGTAAAGTTTTTTATATTTTACTTGAAGAAACGATTACAAACATATATATGCAAATACATCAAAGTTATTTTTACTCTTTTACAATATACATATTATATGGAATCAATAGACTACATTATATAGTTTGAAAAAGTACTTAAAAGACTGCTATCACTATAGTATTATTAGTAAGCTATCTATAGATAACGATGCAGGTAAATTTGGAGGTATTTGCTTGCATATACGTATACCAATACTCTAAAAGAAGACGTCCATTGTGTTGTACAATATTCTATTTAAGTTTATTCGTTTCTGAGACTTTATTCGTATCAATCGTCGCAAGAAAGACATTTCTACAAAATTAATTAACAGCAATATTTTTAGCATTATGTGTCGTGTCAGTCTTTTAAACGTCCAACAAGAAGTTCGATGAACAAATGTTCTCATTCTTTTTAGAAAATTTGAAAATAACGGTAAGAGAACGAAACCAGCTTCGGGACAAAAGAAATTCGCTTTTAGTACCATCTACCGACGCAACCGGTGAACTGCAACATTGACCGGGTTCGCAAAATTCATAGTTTCGAAAGATTGTTTTGTTTGTCTTTTCGTTTACGTTTCGTCTTGACGGTTGCAACGAGGATCTTGAAGACTATTTAAAAATTAAATGTAAAGACTCAACGGTTGCCGAAAGGTCATAGTGGACCTCAGCCTGACTACTCGAACGGTTCTAATGTATTGAGTCAACGATTTTTCTACGAACGTTGACTGTCCTGTCGAAAATTATTCTCGTATACCCTCGTTTTTTTTGAGGTAAGTTCGAATCTTTAATCGTGAATCCTTTCGATTAATATCCGAAATGTCCAACTGTCACAAGTCGTCGTTGCGTTTGCTTGTTCATCCCAACACGGAACATCTGCAAAAACAAATTCCTACCACTTTCAACACTTAACGAAATGTGTGAATCTTTAATATTCAAACATATCGACATGTAGCACATTTTTGTGGAACAAAAGAAACGTTCCTCATTACGATTTGAACGTTTCTGCGGAAAGAAATGATCAGTGTCCTCCGAATGTAATCATTTCCCGAATGTAGTAATGAAATCTAGGTTTTTAGTTACTGCCTTATAAGGTTTGGAAATAACGTCAAGTTGTGACTTATGACACTTCCAACTATAGCTTCGTTTATTTGAAAATTGTTTCCGTAAAACAAAGTTACTGTTAACAAATACATAACAAAATTCTCTGTTAATTATTTGATGCACTACATATATATTCACAATATATCGCTTATTGTTTCTTACTTCTAACTTATGCCATATGTATTGATCGTTAATGTTATTCAAGTTTGACGTAAATCAGTCGTTTTCAGAGTTTTTAAAATATGGAACAAGATACAGAATACATTAAGCTACCATTAGAGGAACGATGTGCGCACAAGGTAACATGTCCTATAGTTTAATCTTTTCACTTTAATACAATACGTTTATATTTATAATAATTTCTTATATTGATGTTACACAGTTATGGAGAGCACGTTTGCATGGTTATAACGAATGCGTAACTACGTTTCAATGTATCGACGATGAAAAATCACCTGAGTGGAACAAGTTCCTAGGATTCATAAAAAAGTTTGTAGTAGACAGTAATGCTATAGTCCAAGAGAAAGGATTGGAAGCAACATTAGCATTTATTGAAAATGCTGCAGTAGCAGGAAAGTAAGTTTTACTCATCGAAATGAATCTAATAGCTTTGAAATCATTTAGTAGTACTATTTTATTATTACTACTAATATAAACTAGCGGTGTACATATATTTGTACGTGACGGAGTAGTTCTAAAGGCCTAGATAAAACAGATTTATAATTTTATAGGACTGTTGGTGAAGTTATGAATGGAATAGTTACTAAATGTATTGCAGCCCCTAAAGTTAAGACGAAAGAGTTGGCAGTGCAAATAACATTGATGTACATAGAAATTGAAAAGCATGAAGCTGTTCAGGAAGAACTGTTAAAGGGAACAGAAGCTAAAAATCCAAAAATTGTTGCTGCATGTATCAACACCTTAACGCTGGCATTAAGGTAACGAAATGTTATTGATTTTTAGAATTAAAATAAGGTGAGATATTACTTTATGCGTACTATGGCGATATCTATCGATTATTTTGTTTACACAGACAATTTGGTTCAAAAGTGATTAATATAAAGCCTCTACTAAAAAAGATTCCTGGTTTTCTTGAGGACAGAGATAAATCAGTTAGAGACGAAGGAAAATTCATGGTCATTGAGATTTATAGGTATTTTATTAATATTATGAAATTATCTCGGAAAAGCATAATTGTTTGTGTAATACAATTTGTATTTGTATATTTAGGTGGATAGGCGCTCCATTGAAACAACAGTTGAACACATTGAAGCCAGTACAAATTACAGAATTAGAAGCAGAGTTCAATAATTTGAAAGAAGAGAAGGTTGTACCAACCCGTTTTCTGAAATCTCACAAACCAAAGCAAATACATGCTGCAAGTTCTACAACCGATGTCGTTGAAGGTAGACACAAATGCGAGAAATGATTCTAAAAACATTTTTGCGTTCCAATTTCTAATGCAAAACATTTTCTATTTAAGATGGCAAAGATGATGGTGATGGTGCTTCTGTACCAGATATCGATCCTTATGAATTATTAGAGCCAGTAGATATTCTCTCTAAACTTCCAAAAGATTTTTATGACAAACTTGAGGCTAAGAAATGGCAGGAGAGGAAAGAAGCTTTAGAAGCTTTAGAGGCTCTCGTAAAAAGTCCCAAGCTAGAAAATGGTGATTATGGGGACGTAGTAAGAGCACTAAAAAAGGTAATTTAATAATAATTTGTAATCTAATCACGTTTAATGCGTTACGATTATGTTACTTATAATATTGGAAATGTTATGAACAGGTTATATCAAAGGATACTAACGTATTAGTGGTTGCGCTCGCTGGAAAATGTCTAACTGGCCTAGCTGTAGGACTTAAGAGGCGGTTCCAACCTTATGCAACTGCTTGCCTTTCATCAATTTTAGAGAAGTTCCGTGAAAAGAAACAGAACGTTGTACAAGCACTCAGAGAAGCTGCTGATGCTATCTTCCTTAGTGTAAGTTTCAAGTATTTAAATTCAATCTACCAAATATTGTCTTCATATTTCGTTGCAATTGGAGATTTGTGAAACAGCAGCAGCTATTGATTTAGAATAGCTCGTAGTAAAGAATAACTCGTTTAGTAAAAATGCAAAAAGTAACCGCTTTCTCATATTATGCGCGAATAATAACAAACCTCTGATAATATGTAATTGCACCTCGCTATAGTTATTAGATATATAAATAATGATATTGTATTTTCCGTCCGAATTAGATCTCTATTGATGTTTTACTGGAAGACACACTTGCAGCTTTAGAAAATAAAAATCCTGCAGTCAAAGCAGAAACAGCTGCATATTTAGCAAGATGTTTTTCTCATACACCACCGCAAAGCTTAAATAAGAAGTTATTAAAGGCGTATACCGGTGCACTTCTAAAAACATTAAATGAGTCAGGTATACCTTATAAATGAAATTTTTATATAGAATCTTTTCTCTTTTTTTTTTAACGTATTAGATAATTGAAGTGGTTAATGCACGCAATAATATAATGCTAAAAAAAAATGTCTTTTAGATCCGACTGTTCGAGATGCTTCTGCAGATGCTCTTGGTACAGCAATGAAATTAGTTGGTGAGAAAGCCATGACACCATTCATTACGGATATTGATAATCTGAAGATGACAAAGGTACTTTCTAAATAACAACCGTTAATTTTACTTGGTTTAACATTGTGTTTGCGATTCAGCGTTCAGATGTACCATTATCTTTCAAATTATTCAACACGTGACAAAATCTGTTTTGCATTCGTTTAAAAGACTGTTTATTCTCTACAGTTCAGAGCAGACACACAGTGAATTAAGGAACGAACTATATTGTGTAGACTTTATTCACGTGCATTCGTTTTTGTTTGTTAGATCAAAGAATGTGCAGACAAAGCTGTAATACACGTTAAAGTTCAAAACGCGCCGAAAACGGTCGGTGAAAGGCCGAATACGGCGCCGAGTAAAATTGAATCGACAGCGAAAGCTAAAGAATCAGATTTCAAAGCTCCAAAGAGACCGAATACAAGCGTAAATAAGAAACCTTTAGCGAAGAAGCCGTCTGGTTCATCTTTGACAAACTTAGGTACTCCAACATTAGAGATTGATAATAAATACTAATATTACATAGAGTAACACTTAATTTCTACTTTTCAGCTGGTTCGAAGAAGTCATCTGCTGCAAAAGCTCAAACAGAAAAAAATTATAGTGCCGAAGAAATAGATGAAATGGCTATACAGTATTTACCAGGAGATATTCTTTCGGGTCTCGTTGATACTAATTGGAAGACTCGCTTATCTGCAGTCGAACAACTTCTAGAGGTAAAACACAAGTCTGAGATTATGTTTGACAATTCGGATAAACGGAATTCTACTGTAAATTGATGTTTTAATAATATAATTGTATTTCAGACTGTAAAACAAATGAATCCATCAGAAGTACCTACACAAGTGATTGTGCGGACGTTAGCAAAAAAACCAGGTTTCAAAGACACAAATTTCCAAGTTCTGAAATTGCGGTTAGAAATAGTGAAGTATCTGGCCGAGAATTTCCCGTTTTCAACGTAAGATTCGTGCATTTAATCCTACGTTTGAACGAAGTGTCCACATTAATTAATTATGTTCCTTGCAGTACTGTCTGTGAATACTGTCTTATGGACATAACAGAGAAATTGGGAGATGCGAAAAATAGTACAGTCGCAGCTGAAACTCTTCTGTCAATTTCGGAAGCAACTAGTTTCGAATACGTAACTAACGAAATAGTATCGTTTGCTTTCAATCAGAAGAATCCAAAAGTTCAACAGGAGACGTTATCGTTAATATGTAGAGGTCTCATAGAATTCGGCTGCGTGTAAGTATTTAATTCGTTTAAAGACTGTAAAAGGAGTAAAGAGGTGCTGTAACGTTCATAGTATGTATGTATATATATATGCATATATGTTTTAGTATCAATGTTAAGTCATTAATGGATAATATGAAAAAAGCAGTTGCAGCGACAAACCCTGGTGTTCGTACTTCAGCCATTACATTGTTAGGTACGTTATACATGTTTATGGGGAGACCTCTGCTCATGTTCTTTGAAAATGAGAAACCTGCCCTGCGTCAGCAAATCGAGCAAGAATGCGAGAAGGTAACCGTCTGGTTCTTCAGTTATATCTCCGTAGAAATGGTGCTTAACGCGGCCAATAATTATACTCAACAAACTATTTATTTCGTAGCACAACGGCGAAAGTCCTCCAGCCCCGATTCGTGGAGTAAAAAGCAAAAAGGGAAAAATAAGTGACGACGACGATGACGATGCTGAAGCAGATAAGAAATCGTCTTGCAATAGCGAGCTCGATATTAATAATCTTATTCCACGAGTTGACGTCAGCAATCAAATCACAGAGAGCCTTCTGAATGAATTATCTGATAAAAATTGGAAAGTAAGTCGTACATTGGCTGCGATATATTCGAGAATCCCGAAATTGTTTGGGTTCTCCCGTACACCTTCAGGAATATTTGCTAATTGAAATTTTCTTTGAATGCTAGGTGCGGAACGAAGGGTTACAAAAAGTGAATGCTATCATTTCAGAAGCGAAATTTATAAAGGGCTCTATTGGCGATTTGCCTCAAGGGTTGGCTCTGCGACTGGTTGATAGTAACAGTAAAATAGCACAATCGACTCTAGGTATATGTCAGGCATTGGCACTGGCTATGGGTCCACCAGCAAAGCAGCACATTCGAGTTCTATTTCCCGGTTTTATACAATGTTTGGGAGACAGTAAAAATTGGATTAGAACAGCGGCGATATCGTGCATAAACACATGGGGAGACCAGTGCGGCTACAAAGAATTCTTCGACGGAGAGATTATAGGTGACGCATTAAAGTCTGGATCACCAGTGCTTCGAGCTGAATTGTGGAATTGGTTAGCACAAAAATTACCACTGATTCCCGTTAAGCAAATACCGAAAGAGGAACTTCTTGTCTGTCTTCCATACTTGTATAATAATTTAGAGGATCGTAATTCAGATGTTCGAAAGAACGCTCAGGAAGCAGTTTTGGGTTACATGATCCATCTTTCGTACGAAGCGATGGCTAGGAACACGGAGAAATTGAAGCCCGGGTCTAGGACAGTGGTACTCGCTGCGTTAGATAAAGCTCGACCGAGTTTACCTATGAAACCGTTGCCCAAGAAGCAGCCGGTGGAAGAAAGTAATCAGAAAGTTGTTAAGAGTGCCGGAGCCGTGAAAGCAGCCAAAGCAATAGTGAAACCAAAACAGAATCAAGCTGCAGCAAAGCCTGGCAGTGCGCGCAAAAAGGATGACGATACAGACACGAGTCCTTTATTGGTCACGAATAATCTGAAACATCAGAGAGTCATTGACGAGCAAAAGTTGAAAGTGCTGAAATGGAATTTTACTACACCGCGAGAAGAGTTTGTCGAACTCTTGAAGGAACTTATGACTGCTGCAAATGTAAACAAAACTTTGTTAGCAAATATGTTTCATTCGGATTTCCGCTATCATCTTAAAGCTATCGAGGCATTAACCGAGGTAAATATTCAAATTATTTGAATCTCTTTAATTCGAACATTTTAATGCCAAAAGTACTAGGTATCATAAGTAACCGGTATCATATAATAATATCAAATCGATCTAATGTGAAATATTTGTATAAATTCTAGGATTTGCCGAACAATAGCAAAGCATTAGTGTCTAATTTAGACCTAATCCTCAAGTGGTTAACGTTAAGATTTTTCGACACAAATCCTTCAGTATTATTGAAAGGTCTGGAATATTTACGAGTGGTATTTAATCTACTAATAGAGGATCAGTATCATATGTTGGAGAATGAAGCAGCATCGTTTGTTCCATACCTCATTATTAAAGTAAAATTTCCTTTATATTGTTCTTGTTTATTGATTATTTCTCTCAATAACTGCTACATATAATGTGAACACTTTTCTTAGATTGGTGATCCAAAAGACGCAGTGCGCAATGGAGTTCGTGCACTATTTAAACAAATTGCGTTGGTATATCCAGTAAGCAAGTTATTTTCGTATATAATGGAAGGTTTAAAATCTAAAAACGCTCGGCAAAGAACGGGTAATGACATATATATATTAGCCTGAAGTTTAAAAAAAGATAATCAAGCGGTATTAAATAATTATATGTGTTTTCAGAATGCTTGGATCAACTAAGTTCCCTCATAGAAAATTATGGACTATCTGTTTGTCAACCGTCTCCAGCTGTCGCGTTGAAAGAAATAGCAAAGCAGATAGCAGATCGTGATAATTCCGTTCGGAATGCTGCTTTGAATTGTATAGTTCAAGCATATTTCCTTCAAGGAGAACGAGTGTATAAACTTATCGGCCAGGTAACAATTATTACAAAATGCCGTTCTTCAAATCTATAGTGAATTTTTCTAGGAGAAATGTTGTTTGCCATGTTACTCTACGAGCTGTTTAATTGATGAAAATAGTAAAAATGAATTTTTTTACATTTGTAGATATCGGAAAAAGATCAGTCGTTGTTAGACGAACGAATTAAAAGGGCAGCCAAAAATCGTCCAACAAAATCAGCCTCGGCAAACAAACTTGCCCCGCCCACAAGCACAACTCCTATTGCTTCTAACGAAGACGTTAAAGCAGATTATGAAGAAGAAAATGAGGAGATGCTTGAGCCACAGCCTGCTTCACCACCACCACAGCCGCAAAATGAACTGTACGTATGATATATTATTGTTCTGTACAAGCCTATTCAAGGTTTTAATAGCATGCATATACAGAGTATCCCATTTTAATGACGATCTTTGTGTTAATGATCTTTTCGACAATGGATAACATCCTCCTCGAAATAGAAAAAGTTTCGTACGAAACATTCTTTCAAATAAATAATAGTTACGGAGATAATCGCATTTATCGACTAAAGTGGGACACCCTGTGTAAACACTAGACCAAGGTTTTCATCCGAAATGTTAAACATTTATTTATCGATAATTTTTTCGATTTCCCTATGGTTATAACAGAATTTATCATAATTTACAAAATATTTGTAAACACTGATTTAGAACCAGTATTGTTTTATTATTGGTATTATGTTAGCAAATACCGAAACTTAAGTCCCAGCACTATGCTATGCTAATGCTGTATCCATATAATTTTAGTTTTTTATATAAATTTTTTTATTTTATTTATGTTGGCACGTCTTTGCTTTTTAATGCTTCTTCAGGGAAAATGTAACAGACACAGAAGCAGTAACGCTAGACAACACCGCCGACGAAATACAGACGTGTTCTATCACTAATGAAAAAGCTTCGAAAACATCGCCAGTAAAAATTACCATCAACAACTCGCCTCAATGTGATCATGAAGATAACACTAAAACGTTCGTCTTCTTATGTATTCGTTTGCAGTGTGTCATACACGCTATGGTGGTGGGAACACATATAATTGCAGTATCTATTTATTTTTTTCTAATCTTTCTTTCTACTCTTTTCTTCAAATATTATTTAATTTAATTTATGAGAAACAAGAAGAAAATACAACATTGTTAAAAATATCAAACATTCTCATAAACTAAATTATTCCATCTTAATGTTGCACTTAATATTGCGTTTGTTCTGCGTTCATCGTTAGTAATTTTTCATTAAATTTTTTCGATTACTTAACATAGCATTTGTACATATCATTGGAACGTATCATGTTAGAATACATACGATTACATATTTTTTCCTTCGGACTGTAAGGTCAATATTTTATAGCTTAAAAATAATAAAACCGAAATAAGTTGGTATCATGCAGATTGATGTTTATGTTTCTTAATAATATCTTTCAAATATTGTAATACGTTTTTTAGTTCATTTCTTTCTATTACAGTAATTCATATACAATTTAATCATTTAGATGTAATTCATCGTCGCCACAGAAAAAAGTCACGGGTCCGTTTGGACTTGATATGGATTATTTGCAAAAGATTGAATTAGAGGCTCCCGTAAAATTCAACAACCCCGTTCTTGTGGAAGTGAATCTAAACGAGCTCGAAGCTCTACTCGATAGTCCAAACACAATCAATCTACCTAAAGTACCGTAAGTAATCATGTACTTACTATCTACTTGATAAATAGTTAGTCCATTATGAAAAGTAAAAATTGTCCTTTGTACCGATTACATGTATTAATTTGATATTTCAATTTACAATGGTAATACTATTATCTTATGGTATATATTTCAGAATGATACCAATTTCTCCACCGAAATTGTTGGTATCGAAATCATCAGTGGTAACACAACAATTGAATACGGCTAACGTAAGCAAAGAAGATAGTCTTGAACGCAAAATTCTTGCAATGTCTAGCTTGGACTTAGCTGTTGCGATACAATCGATGAACAGTATAGATAATGTTTGTATTTATACTGAGCGACTTACTCACCTACTTTTTACTTTAACTTGTACATATATTTATTTTACTTTTTGTAGTTGATAAAATCTCATCAGGTTCTGAATTTACAATCCAAAGAAGATAAATTTATTGGTTCGATAAACATGCAATTGAAACTTTTGCAAACGTATCCTTTACAACAAGGAGGAACAGACATCTCGAAAGGTTTTAGGAGCACATTTATGGTTATTTTAGCGGTAAGAATAAATATATACATATATACATGTAAATCTCTCAAAACTAAAATGATTAGCACGATTAAATAAGGGGGCAAAGAAAGTAAAAATATATAAACTTTTTCTGTTCTGATATTATAGTTCTACGACAGTGGAGTTCTCGGAAAAAACGTTCCGTTGATTCACTTAAAGGAACTTGTGGATCAGATGATTAGTTTGTTAGCCGAGCAAAAATTACACCATTTACATCAAGCTGACGTATATTATCGTGTGATTAACAACATTGTTTGCAAAATAATAGATAATTCTAATCATACCACGATCATATGGTAATATTCTAGACATTAATGTTTTCATTAACATTTGATTGGCTAGGAGACGAATAGACGTTACATATATATTGATTATCGTCCATTCTGAATACATCATTCTATTTATTTGGAATGATTAAATAATGAAATTGAATAACCTGGTAATAGGACATTGTCTTTCGTCGAAGAACTTGGCCAATAAATTGTTAATGTTGGAAGCAATAAGGAAATATTTAATAGATTTAATATTTTTTTTCAATATTCAGTGCTCTAATAAAGTTGCTCCACGGATGTGCAGAATCTAATGAACTTTCTAAATACGAAGAATTAGTTATGAAATGTTTGTGGAAAATAGTGAAAACAATTCCTAACTGGGCTGACGACTTAAATTATGATACCATTCTTTTGGAAGTCCATCGCTTCTTGAAAGTATGTATTCCTCTTATTTGTTTGGTAGAAGAGTTTGTTAACATTGATATTTTGTAGGATTATCCAACACTATGGTGGAAAAAACGAAAATCTGACACTCCATTACGGACAATTAAGACAATTCTTCACAGTATGACACGCATAAAAGGCAGTACAATTCTTAGTCACTTGACACGAATAAATAATACTAATGAATCAGAATTGCATACCTACCTCATAAGGTTAATCACGGTTAGTTCAATTAATTATTTGTGAAGTAATGTCTATTGTGTTCTATTATGCATAAATTGTAACATATTAAAATTTAACAGACCTTCAAACCCGACGAAATTAATAATCCAAGAACAACAAAATCAAGTAATAGTGGTAAGACTCAAGAACATTTATCGAAGGTTACGCATCAACAATTGTCTGAAATATTTAAGAAGATTGGATCAAAGGAACACACGCAAGAAGTACGTCGAATAATTTATATTATGCATTATTTTATTATTAATATTCAGTGCGATATAGTATTCAAACAGTTTTCTAAACAGGGTTTAATACAATTGTATGATTTTAAACTTCAATATCCTGAAGCCGATGTACAACCATTCTTGATAAAGTCTCACCAATTCTTCCAAGATTTTATAGAACAAGGATTAAGAAACATCGATCAAGCAAGAAAAAATCAAAATCTTATATCACAAACTAATAATGAATACTTAACAGGTAAATAATATATGCGAAATATTGAAATGAATTTATTATTTAGTTCATGATCCATATTATCATTTGAATTTATATACGTCATGTATTGCAGATGATCCCGCTGGACGCGATGAAAAAAGCCTAATGGATCCGTTGCACAGGCTCGAAAAACATAGAGCAAACGAAGCACAATGTAAATCTACCACTCAGCCAAGTACAACATGAATTAACCCTCGTCGATATTAATTACGTAAGAAAAAACTTCAATCGATAAAAGCGAAAATTGATTTTAAGAAAGATATACTAAATAGTTAAAAGATATAAATTCAAAATCATTCGAAAATTTTACAGACGTAAATATTCGTGTATATTCCATGAATTTATTATTTTCATGTACATAATAAACTCTGTCTTGCAGAACTGCAGTGCTTAAAATGAATGGACGAAGAACCAACAATACATATAACACAATATTAAGTAACGCGCATAGTACATAGATAACGAATGTTAACAAAAATACCCAATGTAATGTTATGCTGTTCAGTGCAACATTAACTGTAGCATTTACGTTCGAATTTTCAGTAGTTACATAGAGATTATGCTGCTGCTAACTGCAAGTTTATGTGTTAAAGTATTCAATGGAACTATGAACGTGTTATATTACTCATATTTATGCGAATTTTATAATAATTAAGCTATAAGAAGGAAGTATTATGCTCTCTATAGACTGATTTTTACAGTCGATTTACATTTCGTTATTTCTCTTAAATAAATGATCTTTAATGTATAATATTATAAGCTCATTTTTTGTTAATTCTGTATTTATGAAGCGAGAATATAACAACTACATTTGTTATTTAATTAATTGAAATTGAATCGTACTATGAGAAATACTATTATCCATATTTATATCCAGGTATACGACTAATACGAATAATACGAATAACAGATTTATTACGTTAGTTTTTCGTGGTAAAGTAGTATCTAGCATTAGGAAAATATTATATAATAATTTAATATGAATGTCTTCAGGAAATTCTAGAACATCTTACGTAGTGTAAATAGATTGTGTATATATTCAAATATTCAATAAAATATGTCTTACAATATCATTGTTGATTATATTTGCGTGGTAACAAGTGGTAATCACTTATTTGTAATGTACTGTTTTAATTTTAGTTCATTCACACGTTGTGAATGATGAATGGAGATAATAATAAACTTGTATACTTCTTTTTCATTCAAAATATAATTAATATTTATTTTATATAACGACAATATTACATGTAAATACAATAATAAAGACAAATACTCCCAATATCTCGTATCGCCATTTACAATTAATAACTTCACATTTTCCTTAGAATCGACAGGAAACAACTTCACATATACAAATAATGTAATATCTATAAATACTCTTAACTCTGTTATTCACATTAAAATATGAAAAACTAATTCGATATTATGTACAAAGTACTTAAGTGAACTCTATTTACAATGATTGCTATGTTTAACAGGAAATATGGAATTTGTAAGTACTTTCTAAATATGTAAATTACATTATCTGTAATAATTATTTATAGTAATTACAACTAAAAATAATTTGAATACTATGGAAAAGTGGTATGTGTGAAATTTGTACGAAAACAAGCTTTCAGTGTAAACTAGTATTAAGAATTGAAATAGTCTAAAATAATTTTTTAACAAAGCTAATCTCTATTTATTTGTGGAAATAAGTATTTCCTCAAAGTTGTTACGATATACTTGAAGGTAAACATAACGTAGACAAGTCCTTCTGATATATACTTATTTTCGTTTAGTGATCAACAAATGGTAATAATAGTAAAAAAATAATAATAATTCAGTCAGTGCTATAAGAGCTGAATTATTTTATTAGTTTGGATTCACGGAACCTAGCAAGTCTGAACCTGAAAAAGAAGTTTTATGCGTTTCCAAATGGATATGCTATTACCTCCAAGTATATATATTCTCACCATCTTGTAGAAGTATAATCTCTTTATATAAACATTTAATGAAAGAATAAATGTTTGTACCAGATATTTTAAATATCTCAAATACATTCTTAAAGGTAGTTCGTATAGATAATCGTATAGATACCGTAAATATGTCTTTACACATTCTCTATGGGGCTGATGAACAGTGCTGTTAAGGCAAATAATAGGAACACTAATCCTCCAATTATGGTAACTAGAAATGATAGAAGAAATTTTCAATTTTGTAATTAATATATATATAGCATTAATACAGCACATAAAAATATATAATTTTACCTGTCCGTATCGAAATTTTTTGAGCTATCATTCTACCCCCTAATACTGCTAGTCCTGTACAGAATACATGTCCTAATATTCCGCCTATTATTACTCCATAAACATTCTGGAATCATGTCTTTGCTAGTATCTTGATACTAAACAATACCAGTTAAATGTTTAAAAGAAATCAGCTAGTTATTTGTTACCTCTCTTGCTGCTAGGATAATAGTTGTAAGTTGAGAACGATCTCCCCATTCTGCTAAAAACGTTAGTGTAAATGATTGAAAAAATATCCTAAAAAGCAACATCAGTGCATTCACTTTTGCAGTTTTTCTAATGACACCAGTTTCTGGATCCTGCACTAATGTGCTTACTGTTTCTCTTTCGTACTGAAAGAAAGAGCTATATCAACAAAAGATTTTCAAGATTCTCAAGTGCCATAAAACTATTTTTTACTGTAATACCTCGTCCTCTCGCTTTTGCAAAACAGATTGTACTTCTTCTAATTCTTCCTTTCCTTCTACTGCTGACATATAATAACCATCTCGTAGCATTATTAAACCAAATATAGCAAAAAGTGCTGTAGAAATATAATACGTATAAGCTCGAGGAATTATAGTTACAGCATATCCAAAAATTACTGGAAAATAAATGTAAATGTTACTCTTGCAATCACTTTCACGATTTCTTTCATTGAAAAAATTACTGAGATTGGCATTGATCATTTTATGCATAATATTACAGCACATAAACCATAAACTACACGTACTTTTTAATCGAGAAAGATATGATACATTAGTTTCAAATGAATGAACTTTTCTCTTTTTTTAATGAAAACAGATATTTTTGTTCTGCTTAATATTATTATTTTGGACAGCATTATACGTTCCAGGAGTTATCATTCATATTGTATCTATATTTTTTCAATAATTTCTATTTTAAATTTTAAATATATGTCTTCATATAATTTATTTTTCTGCGCTACAAAATATTTCTCAAAATAATTTTTCCATATAGTAAACAATTTTGAAATAAAAATACCTGAAAGAACAGTCATAAGAGCTAAAGCACAAATTGCACCTACAAAGACAATCATTCGTGGATGTTTCATTGCCATAATTGCGGCAATGAAAAAAGTTTTGTCCCCTAGTTCAGAAACGATAATCACTGACAAAGAAGCTAAAAATGCATGTAAAAAGCCAAGGTTATCCTTGGCTTGCGATACCATCGCGTCATCGGGTTTCTAAAATTTGTTACAAACGGCATTACTATAGAACAAAGGAAATGTAATATACGAGTATAAGATATAATACTTACAGGTGATGTTAATAATATTTGATATTTGTCATCGTACCGGGGTTCGTTTTCACCCGATACGATAGATAGAAGAAATGTGCATATTGCACATATACTTAAAAGGTATTTGTCCTTTAATAAAAACCTACTAAAATCCATTGTGATTTTCATTAGATGTAGCTTTTATCATATCTTTCCTAACCTTACATTACAGAGGAAACAAGAGTGCTGTGATACAACGTACACGACTAGAGGTGAAAGTTCAGCGTTATTCGAGAGGCACTTCCAGTTGCGCATGCTTGCGAGATCTTCCATAGAATATAGATATCAGAGAGATGAGAGCTCTCACCCAATGTACCATTTACAAATTACCATTTCTGTGTCACATCCTACCGTATCGGTCGGAACTAATATTGTGGAACTAATATCACAGACAAGATATAGGAATAGGCCTGTTCAGTCATCTCATCTTATCCTGTTTCGTATCACACGAAATGAAATACCGTGAGTGTTCATGGTTTAGAAGTTATTCTGCACCTTGAATTCTATTTACTTATGGCCCATCTTCACCTTGGTAGATCCAAATGCAGGTTCTGATCCAGGCTAAAAATTAGACTAGATGGCAGCACTGTACCGGGAACCCTGAAACCCTGGGCGTGAGCTCTCTCATATCCTCTCTGTTATAATCAGCTGTACATGGCTGTACTGCTGTACCAGTACGAAAGAGTCACAGATAAATTTGAAAATTTTATCTAACCTTTGTCAAATTGCTTTATTTATTTGATATGCATATTGAACTATTTTAAATGGTACTACCTATACAATGTTATGTATTTGGTTTTAAACGATTTTAATTGTACAGCAAATCGTTGCAAGTTTAACCTATACAAATGTCAATTGTACAAATTTTCTAATCAATGAAAATGAGTGACATGAACGACGCACACAATGACTACTTGCCGAGCAGCCTAATGGAGCTGGCTCAGAATTTCGAGTTAGCACAGAATGCGCTCACCGAATTTCAGAAAGGCGCGTACAGCAGTTGTTTGTCATACTTAAATAAATTGGAAACACTCAGACCTAAAGATTTAAAAGTGATGCACAACAAAGTTGTGGTGGAATGTTATAAAAGTGACTTGAAGAAGACCGAGTTGCTGAGGAAAAGTTTGAATGCGATATGTGGACAAATATCAATGACTGATTCGACAGAAACTACCATAGACGATATTCAAAAGTGTATTATGAGATACAATCAAGCTGTTTTGCTATATCACACAAAGCAATACAGCGCTGCGCTGCAAATTATGAATAGACTATTTACTTTTATAGAACCCATGGGTACGTATAAATTATACTTAGAATTAAGCGAAATTATTCTCTTAGGAAAAGATCGTTGCATTGAATTTAATATGTACATGCATTACATTTTTCTTCCAGAGGAATCGCTGGCTCATAAAGTTTGTCTGCTACTAATAGAATTACATATAGTAACTGATCAGCTAGACGCTGCACTTTCTCTGATAACTTACATAGAAAATCAACTGATATCCACAGACAATTCTAAACTCACGTCTGTGGACAAGGAAGGTATTATGAAATCTGTGGCTGATCAGAAGGAACAGAAAAAAGAAGCTGATACAGCTACAGACGCATTCAAGATAAAGTTATTAAAATGTAAAGCTAGAATATATCTTATGACGCATCAGCTGAAACTATGTAAAAGAGAATGGAAGGCTATAGTTTCCCTGGGTACACCTGTAGTAAGATAATGGAACACTATTTTTTTAATCTATTATATGTATACATTTCTCCATATTTCTAAAAAATCCATTTCGCGTTTTTAGAATTTATCAACGGTATTCTTGAAAGCAAATCTTGAATACTTAAGGGGAAATTATAAAAAAGCCATCAAATTGCTGAACTCTGTAACATCTGAAAATATGGACTTTAAGTATGTCGAATTTATGTGTTCACTCGCTGTGTATATCTTGTAGTAATATTAACAATAGTGCACATCGATAAATATTATCATTGCTTTCAGAACTACTGGAGAGTCCTCTGCTGTTCTATATTACAACAATATGGCCTGTATACATTTCGCAATGGGTAAACCAAATTTAGCTTGTTTCTATTTAAGGAAAGCTCTCTGTGAGAACAAATCTGCATTAGAAAGTGTACAATCAAAGGACAGTGGTAATCATGATTTCCACCTTTTATGAGTTTCATTTATGAGTTCAGATATTGGAAGCAATTTATACAACAAAACTATTTGTATATAGATCCCTTATCTTCTCAACCCCTGTATACGCTTGGTGGAAATAAACACTATCAGATGATGTACAGTTTAGGTGTATCGTTGTTACACGCGAATCAAGCATTGGCTGCTTTTGATTGTTTTATGGAAGCCGCCCAGAAGCTTCATAATAACCCTAAACTATGGTTAAGAGTTGCAGAGTGTTGTATTTATTGTCACAAACCGGTAAGGACATGAGATCATATCAGTGTATTTTTTTCAAACGAACTACAATTCCCTTCTATTTTCAGGCGAACGAAGTTGATTTCAATATCCCCAAACGGAGGAAAGATTTAGTGCAGAAAGTTGTAGGATCTGGAATCCATAGAAAAATTATTTTAGCATCATCCCTCTCGAAAGATACGAAGTATCACTCTGAAAGTTTCCCCTCCGCAATGCCACAATTAACGTTAGAATTCGCATCTCTTTGTTTAAAGAATGCATTGTTTTTGTTACCGAATATCAGCGAGCTCAATGAACTCAACGCCCCAATTACAACAATCGCTGGTTCACAGTCAGTACCTCTATCGTTAACAGCGGGTACTAATTTAGGTATTAAAACATTTTATATACATTTGCAAATAAAGATACAGATTATGTTTACTGTTATTTATTGAGTTAATGAATAATAAAAAAATTTGTTCAGGTGCTCCACACTCAGCTTCGATGTCACAAGTGGCGACTGCCGAAGCGTTAAATTTAAAGATTAATGTTCTAGCAGCGAGCTCTTACGTGTGCTTATGCTTAGGCGATTATGTGGTCGCTCTTGAACATGCAAAGTCGCTACTAAGTATCAATAAGTTGCCGGGGGCATACAAAATGTTAGGAAATCTTTATGCCGCGGAAAGTTTGATATTTATGGACAAGATCAGCGAAGCAATAGAATATCTTAAACCAGAGAACATTCAAGATTTAAATACTTTCGTACCTATACCTGACACACAAGATAAAGATAAAGGCGACGAGGTTGTCACGAAACCTCTAAAGAGTAAGAACAAACTTCCATTTTATTTATTCTTCTTACGAATTTGATTATCGCTATTTACGCGTAGAATGATGGTTAATTACTTTTTACAGCGTGGTACCCGACAACTGTGCCTACCGGTATCGCTGTACTTAGATACAACTTAGCAGTAGCTTATGCGATTCGCGGTGAACTTGATAAATCTGGAGAAACCTTAAAACAAGTAATTATTAACATTGAACATCACTTCGTTTTACTTTATCACAGGCTTGGGTATTATTCAAATAATATGTTTGAAAATAAAAATAACAAATTCGTTGAAATGATTTAATAAAACCTGCCCAAGCTTGTATCGTTATTACCGCAATCGTTCTTATCAAACATTGTGAAATTCTTTTCAGGTGTGGATGTCTAAAGGTCCGGACTGCGATGTTCCTATACATGTCATAATGTTAGCTTTATATATAGAATTGCAATTAGGTAATATTACTAATTCATCTCGCATTGAAAATAACATTAAAGGACAATACGATCACTTGTCTGTTGTGTTGCAGGTCACGCGGATATTTCAAGGTCAATAATAAAACAGCATTGTCCACAGTATCGTTGATGGTAAATTTTCTTTTGTGAATTCTGTTTTCATAAAGGTGAATCAATTGTACGCACCAGCGTATTCGAGTACCTAAGTAGTACTTAAGTACTTGAGTAAAAACTTAAGACTCCACGGAGATATCAATTGATTTGGTTGACGAATACTCTTCTATGTTCTGTAAAGTTTTGTAAATATAACTATTATATTTCTGGAACCATGTGTTTTTTAAAATTATTTCGCGTGAATGTGATTTTGCATGATTTTATGTATATACAATTGAAATGGGTGGATGAGAAGGACGATACAGTTATCATTTTATTGGTTTCGAATTTAATTTGGAATACTTCATTTTGGAACCAGGTCTGTTTCACAGATAAAATTTCAAGGGAGAAGGTCATTTTTCTGTGTTCAGACCCTCGATTTTCAAGGTAAAATTGAGAACGCAAAAATGTATTTAAAATTCTAACATTGTGTGCTTCGTTCTGTCCTGTGTCAAAGAAAATGATTTTGTTGCGGCACGAGTCCTAGCGTTGTAAACACGCGTGTTAACTTGCCAGCAATGATTTCGCCAATTGTTACTGGAAGCGAACTCGCTGGATGGTATTGGAGGCCTCTGGCCTGTAATATGGTCATGGCCGTCTAGGCGAATCACCCCAGGGCCTTATACTGGACCTTACTCTGACTGACTCACACATATCCAGTGGTTCTCCACTGTTAGTTATTCCACGTGTGACAACGTTTCCTCTATTTAATATGTATGATCGGTAACAAGACATAATCGTTTCCTGAAAGCACGCGTGCACACGAGTTCTCGACACGCAATCAAATACACCTAATATTACATAATTTAAACGACAGGGTATGCATAATTCTTCCAAAATTTATAACTGTCAAAAATCGACCACCGCTTCTGTAGGGCATTATTAAATAATTAATTTCGATAGACTTATACGAGACGGTACAAGCTGAGAACTTTTAACGTTCGACACTCCTTATGTAAATTTAGCGTAAATTCAGACTTTCATAGTACAATTCTGAAGAATTGAGCATGATCGCGAAGAAAAATGTCAGTAGATTTTATGCAATTATTTTACTATATCAAACAGGTGATCGCAGTAAAAGATGCACGACCTTAATACCACGATCCATCGCTTACGAGTAATTATAATAGATTCAACAATGGGGGAAGAGAGAGAGAGAGAGAGAGAGAGAAAAAAGGATTCGATTGTATTGAAGATTTATCCGGAGACCTGAATGCTTCTCCGGTTGAGGAGGAAGGACAGCGGAAGGCCGTCCGTTACAAGCTCGACAGAAGAAAATTAAAACGACGCGCTTCCTTGGATTCGAGGTTCATTAAAGAAGTGTAATTGCGGTCGACGATGCGCAATTCAATCTAGTTAATCTTTCCCCATTTTCGTCGCCGAGACCGAAAATCGGTAAACGATTCTACCGAGTTGCGGAGCACCCGTATCATTTCGACAATAAACTCGCAAATTCAATTTCAACTTGACGATTATTCTCTCTTTAAACCATCCACTCGCTTTTTAATTAAGATAAAATGTAAGAATATCGTTTATCATTTAAAGAGTCGAAAGCAGGATGAACATAGAAGAGAAAGCACATCATGATTTTCATATAATCTCACTTAGCTTTCCACTTGATAATTTTATAACGTTTCCAGGAAAACCTGCTTGTCGCAAGTCTACTTTCAAAACAAAAGCGCGTAGAATAAAATAACAGTGTGTCTTGGCACGTTCCATAATTCCGTTGTCTCGTTCGATAATTAATTAATCGAAAATCATATTAGACCCCTGGTTCGTGATCCTCGACAGCTTTTATGATCGACAGCGGCTAGAAATGTTTCCCACAGATCCGTCGGGCAGGTATTCTGCAAAATAAAAAGCGAAAGTGAATGAAATATACCCGGCGGTCGTCCGGTTTCCGTGTTGCGAGCACGCGAGACACAAGGCAGCTCTTTGAGCAACGGTGCCGCTGGAAATCTGAACTGATCACGCGTGTCCGTGGAGCCGAAGCGGACTTGATAAATTTAAAATAAAATTGATCCGACCATTTGGCGCGCTGCCCTGACCCAGTTCGAGTTCTGCTCCTGTCTCCAGCGAGCAGAACAAGACGATGCCGCCGCGCCGCTCGGAGCACCGAGTAAAATCGCCTCGGGGAATCACCGATTCGCCCTCGCGATCATCGGATGACTATCGGGCACCCTGACCGTCTCCCATAAACCTCTCTCTCTCTCTCTCCCTCTCTCTTTCTTTCTCCCCTGCAATTTACATCGTTTCAATTACGAACAAGGAATACAATTTCGTTACGAAGAAAAACGTTTTACGAAAAACGTTACAAAGGAAAAGACTTGTGTGCGAAGCTTGCTGATTACTGCTGGACACTTATTAATTATCGAAAATCGGGATACCAGGAACAAGCGTCAAGCAAAGCGGAAACATTTTTAATTTGTTCATATCAGAAATAGGTAAGGTTTTGTATACAATTTTCTTTACCAAGCATTTCCACAATGAAATGTGAACGTAACTCGTATTTTTATAATCTTTTGTAATGATTGGCACCTAGAAGGACAAAAAGAAATGTTTGTAATTAAGCATAGTAAGCAAAGAGATATTTGAGCGGTACCAACGTCGTGTTGTGTTTACATCAGAAATAGGTAAGTTTTTGTATACAATTTTCTTTATCAATCATTTCCACAATGAAATGTGAACGTAACTCGTATTTTTATAATCTTTTGTAATGATTGGCACCCAAAAGGACAAAAAGAAGTGTATTTAATTAAGCATAGCAAGCAAAGACATACTTAAGCGGCATCAACGTCGTGTTGTGTTTACATCCGAAATAGGTAAGTTTTTGTATACAATTTTCTTTATCAATCATTTCCACAATGAAATGTGAACGTAACTCGTATTTTTATAATCTTTTGTAATGATTGGCATTCAAAAGGACAAAAAGAAATGTTTATAATTAAGCATAGTAAGCAAAGAGATATTTGAGCGGTATCAACGTCGTGTTGTGTTTACATCAGAAATAGGTAAGTTTTTGTATACAATTTTCTTTACCAAGCATTTCCACAATGAAATGGGGAACGTAACTCGTATTTTTATAATTTTTTGTAATGATTGGCATCCAGAAGGACAAAAAGAAATGTATGTAATTAAGCAAAGACATACTTGAGCGGTACCAACGTCGACTACGCATAGCGACGGCCCTGGCGAGTCGAGAAAAGGCTGCAATGGCCGTCTGGCGCGAACGCGTCTCGCACACGCTGTCAATTAATATTTTTTGAACCTTCTCGTATATTAAGGGAACCAAATACTTTTCGTGAATGGTTTCCTTACCAGAAATGTCTGTAGAATGCATTCCTGTATAGTAAGTTCCTGCTAGATAAAGGATTTTTCATATAAATACAAAAATAGAGCGTACAAAGTACCCGCGTCGGCACATCTTCAAACTTTAACAACCATTTACAACTACTAGGAAGTACATAAAAATATAATTGACTATATGAATATGTACAGGAGAGTCCCCTCTATCTCTTCACATAAATTTGAACTTTCTCGCGTGTTCAGTTTTTGCGCAACACGTCATTTTGTATAAAAATCGGGCATTTTTACAAAAACCAATATTTTTTGACAACGTTGCGTGACGGAGCTATTCTGCTTTCAGATTTGATTTAGTTTTAGGATGACAAAGCGTAGAAGAGCACCCAACAGTTATTGCAAAACGATTTTGGTGTTGGACAGTGTTACCGGCCGAAATGACACCGGTGGCTCGCGGATTCGAAGAACGCTGCCGCGTCTCGATTAGGTGTCGACATCAATAAATATCGACAAAGGTCGGACAGTGAATGACACGTGACGGTGAAGAGCGAGGTCGCGTGACCGGCGAGTTTCCTTCGAGAATTCAAATTAAGAACCGCCGCGGGTCGGTGGGAATCGTGCTTGTCCGTTTGTTATTCGCGGAGATTAACAAGGACGACCATAACCGCGATAAGAAGTTGCTCCTAACGTTTTTTCCCCGGAGGTCTTTGGGAATCCTCGATTAAAAATGTATGAACATTTCTCTTCCGCTGAATCGAATCACTCGGACGTATTCACCGTCGTCGCCACATGTGTATTTCATAGCGATTTCACAGGCTTCTTCTGCCGTCTAATTGGCGATCCAGATTTTAAGGGAGAAGACCGATTTGTCAACTTTTGAAAATTCTTTCTTCTCCAATTTTTTGCCTCGATCGACGCTCGTATACCTGAGGCTTCAGGCTGATTAAACAGTAGCGCACTATGCAAATGCGATTTTTTTTTTAATCATTTTGGGAGCTGATTAATCCTCGGACTCGTGCGAGATCTAGGCCTATGCCGGAGTCATTTCTGACCCATGTTTCGTTCTCTTCCGATATAAGGCGACGGCTCGGGACCGGGTTTCGTCCTATTTCGGATGAAGAAGAAGAAGAAGGGTTTCCTCATATCGAAATGAAATCGACGGTCATAGATTGCCCGGGCATTCGAGCTTATATTCATCGCTACGGGTCACCAGTGACCCCTAGTCACATAGTCCTAGTCCACATTGTCTTCGTAACCTAAATAGAACATAAAAAGCTATAATAAAAGTTCAAATTAATTGATTTCAATGTTTCGAAAATTGCGTACACTTTTATCATAGCTTTTTCTGTTCTATTTAGGTTAAAAAGACAATGTGGACTAGGACGAAGTTCCAAATTAATTGATTTCAATGTTTTGAAAATCGTTTTATCACACCTGAGATCAACAAATAAAATTAGCTGCTTAAAAGGCGGGGAATGAAATAGTAAATAATTAAATGCAGGGAAATAAAATTCGCTGTTGCCCTATAAATGTGGGAATTTATATAAATCTAAAATTGTAATAATTGTAATGTGCTTGAACTATAAAATTTGTTGGAACATTTCCCACGGAATTTCGTTTCCTCGAAAAATGGCTGCTTCGGCTCGAGCAAGTTGAACAGCAGACCAGGGCTCTAGTTGAAAGTTAAAGAGGTGGCGGCCACGTTTGCGAGTTAGATCATTCGACAATACACGCATAGAAAAGCGACGTGTGCGCCGGTCGCTATTCATATCGTTTATTGCCAGTATTCGCTTCGGGCGATGAAACGTTTGACGGATGCCCCAGGCCATCTATCTCTGGCAGCGATCGGAATGGCCGATATCGATTTGCCCCTATCTATTGTTGAAAGTTATTTAATACCTGGCAAATCTGGTTCATTGTCTCGTCCCGTTCATATCTGCGAGGTACAAATCCGACTTTACCGTACAAGATTAACCGATTTGCATCGTAAGGAAATATGAAAGGAAGGCACCAAACTTTTTTGTTATATTTAACCCTTAGCACTCGAATGGTGCCTGCAAGCCACCATTAAAAATCGCTGTACCATTGTTCAAAATATTTTTGACATTATCAAATTTGTTTGTATTTAATGAATTACTAAACGTTGCGTTATTGTGCGAGTAAATTGTGCCATTTTTGTATGTATAACATGACAAAAATATATATATATATAGAAGGGAAATATTCTAGGTCGGAAGAAGTGCTTCGTTTTGGAGTTCAAATAATGACTAGAAGTAAAAGAACTTCATATCTCAGCATTATAAGAAAAAATTAATTGACCGTGTATATACGTTCCGGTGACAGTGACCAGAAAAATTGAGCGTGTATACACGCTAATGATGCAAATGGGTTAATTGTCGTTGATGCGGCATTTAGATCCACGGCGAACGCATTTTCTATCGTTTCTATCGTAGCAGATCTTGTTACGAATATGACTACGGCACGGCGGGTCTTTGCATACTTATATGTTCCTACGTAGCTTTTTAAAAGTGTTCTCTTTTGAAATATCGCCTCGGGGAAGCTGAATGCTTCACGCGTACACGCACGCACCGTGCTAAATACAGCCGTTCACGGAATCAATTTGAATGACACTGGATTTAGAACATTATATTTATCTCCGGTTACTGTTGCGTGGTGAGAGTCTGATAATTGTTATGCGCTAAATAAAAGGCACTGTTTCTTCTTTTTTTTTTTTTGTCGGCACTGTACACCTACTGCGAAACGTACCGAATAGCTGCTTACGCAATCTACGAAGCCGTACACATGGCTAAGAGGGTTATGCGACGATCCGTCGAACGCTTTTACGTAAATATTAATCCAATTGTATTTCCGCTTGACTATCGATTCCCCTAATTTTTGCCATTCCCTGCGAACAACGCCGTCCGCGTCCGTGAAACGCGGCTCCCAAAAAATCGTATCCAATGCTAAAAAGATCTCACGAGAGCCGATAGAGTAATAAATTAATGGACATTCTTTTACAAATAAATTGGCCAATTTTCTGCTTTCTGCTGAAGATAACTGGCTGCGAATTTTATGCATTTACAAAAAAAGGAAAAATTGAATTCGTCCGTATTACTTGTAGTCATTTTTGTACTTAAATGTAATAAAAACAAAGAGTTTGATGATAAAGGCCTTTTTTCATATTTCCTTATGATGCAAATGAGGTTACAAAATTGATTTCTTTGGGCACACGTTATTAAAGAAAAAGTGGCTAAAAGTTTGGGCAGCACTTTGTCGTTATTTTTACAAAGTAACATGAAATAGTCGGTTTTAGCCTTCTTTTCATATTTCCTTATGATGAGAATTGGTTAAAAAATGTATTTCTTTGGGCACATGTTATTAAAGAAAAAGTGGCTAAAAATTTGGGCAGCACTTTGTCGTTATTTTTACAAAGTAACATGAAATAGTCGGTTTTAGCCTTCTTTTCATATTTCCTTATGATGAGAATTGGTTAAAAATGTATTTCTTTGGGCACACGTTATTAAAGAAAAAATGGCTAAAAGTTTGGGCAGCACTTTGTCGTTATTTTTACAAAGTAACATGAAATAGTCGGTTTTAGTCTTCTTTTCATATTTCCTTATGATGCAAATGAGGTTACAAAATTGATTTCTTTGGGCACACGTTATTAAAGAAAAAGTGGATAAAAGTTTGGGCAGCACGTTGTCGTTATTTTTATAAAGTAACATGAAATAGTCGGTTTTAGCCTTCTTTTCATATTTCCTTATGATGCGAATTGGTTAAAAAATGTATTTCTTTGGGCACACGTTATTAAAGAAAAAATGGCTAAAAGTTTGGGCAGCACGTTGTCGTTATTTTTACAAAGTATTGCGAAATAGTCGGTTTTAGTGCTCCGCAAACTTGAGGCGGCGAGAGAAGAGTTTGGATCGAAATGGTTGATTAGTTTTCGGTTAGAGGTCAACCGGGAATTACACGGGGCAGACAGGTGGTCCGCCGGAATAGACGAAGAGACGAGAAGCCGGGGCGACGAAGACAAAGAGCGAACCCTTTCGATTCGACAACGATAACCTGCGCATATCTTCGTCCTTCCCCACTACAGGTATGGCCATACATGGTACCAGCCGCACTTGACCTATATCTTATTATGCTGGCAGCGTCCGGATGCAATACGAAGCGTTCGCGAATAAGCCCGCCGGGGCTCTTCGAGGTTGTCGAGATTTGCCTCCACCGTGAAGAAATCCTTCCTTCCTGTAGAAGCCGTCTCGCCGGCCCAACTTCCGTGACAGACGCGGACTAGGCTGAAACAGTCTCGGTCTTCTAGCGTCCGTACGACTAAAAAGGCAACCTAATTAATTATGACGGTTTCCCTGAAATTCTTCCAGCCGACCGTGGAGAGACGGATCTCTCTTACAAAATCTGCGAACAAAAATTCGAACGAGCAAACCTCCGCGAAAACATATCGCGGAGACCATTGTCCTTGTTACATTTCCACGCGGCGCGAAGTTAAATGCCAACGATTACGCGTCGCGTACAAGGAACAAGCGACCCTGAATCGGCAGACAATAATCTTTTTTCTTTCTTCTTCTCTTCGCGGCGGCCGACGCGAATTACTTAGCGCAACGGAGGAGATCTCTTCCAGCAGCGTGGGACCATCTCACGATGGGTTCGATACGATGAGTTTTGTAACACGTTCGTCGCGAGGCAACCCTTCCCAGCGTCCATCGCGGCGAGTACCCTCCGTCGGACGGCAGCCTTCCCGGCTCGCGTGCCTCTCGTGTTCTCACTCTTGACCGGTATTTAGGAAGGTCACGACCTCAGGGTAGGTTTGTCGCGGGACAAGTGATCACGCATGCGCAACCCACGGGCGAAAGTATTTAAAGAGGTGGACGCGTGTCCGGGAAGGCCACTGTTCCCCGAACTGTCACGAATCGCGCAACGAATCCCCCACTTTTCCTCCCCTTCCGAGGCGAACGAGCATTCCCAACCGGAGGCGGGAATATCATCGGCGCTCTTTTGCTCTACTCGCCTGTTTTATTTTTCTCTCCCTGAAGGCGATCTCTCGCCTCTACCCCAACGACAACGAGCCCCCTCCGAGCTCCCCTCCCCGAGCTAGGATTCATTCGTCCTCTACGGGTTCCCCCCTCCGAGGATCGCTACCATCGAATCGTTTAATAGACCTACTGGCCTGTCTCCGCAGATTCGATTTGGCGCCACCAAACGTGCCGCGCACCTGGTGACAAGAGGACACCGCTTCGACGTCGCTCGATCATCTTCTCTTCTTCTCGATCGTCCATCCTCTATTCCTCTTCGGAGCAAAAACCAGCACTCCGATCGCACGAAATCTTGGACCGTTCGAACCGGTCGCCGACCGACCGCGTCGATTAGGATGACCGTTTAATCCGTCGGACTGAATAGAGACTGTTGGAGAAGTGTTTCCGTCGGGACACCGAGCGTGTCTCGAATGAGGATCAGCCGGAGGGACGCAGGGATCCTCCGGACGTTCAGATTCCCATCTGCGAGGCTCGCGGCGCGTCGACATGGAGGACGCGGAGGTCCAGGAGTCCAGGGACAAAGTGGGCAGCCTGATCTTCTCCCCGCCGCCGATGAAGAAGTCCGACACTAGGGACAGCATCTCCTCGGTCGACAGCGACGTCAGCCTCACCTTCGATCGCAGAGGCTCGAAAGGGGAGGAGGCCGATCTGTCGGACAGCGTCAGCTCCGACAACGAGATCAAGATGACCGAGCCCGCGAAAGAGCCGCAGCCCTCGGATCCGGACTCGGGGACGGACCTGGCGGAGGACCTCGTCGGCCCCGGCGAGTCCCAAAACCTCGAGAACAAGTCGGTCGAAGCCGGGAACGAGGATTTCGTTCCTCCCAGCGACGAGCTTGCCGAGAAAATCTGTACCCAGGTGGAGTTTTACTTCTCCGACGAGAACATCGTCAAGGACGCGTTTCTGTTGAAGCACGTGAAGAGGAACAAGGAGGGTTACGTGTCCCTGAAGCTGATCTCGAGCTTCAAACGGGTGAAACATCTCAGCAGAGACTGGAGGGTGGTCGGCGCCGCCCTGGCCAAGTCGAAGAAGCTGCAGGTCAATCCGCAGGGGACCAAACTGAGGAGGACCGATCCTCTGCCGCCGTTCGATCAAACCGCCCCGTCGAGGACGATCCTGGCCGCGAGGCTGCCGGTCGAGAAACTGTCCGTCGAATCCGTCGCTGAAATTTTCCGACCTTGCGGAGAGATTGCTCTCATCAGAGTCCTTCGACCCGGACACCCAGCGCCCGCGGAGGTAATATTTGTTCGCCTGCATGCAGTCCATAAGTTCTGTGAACGAGCCTGTAACGTAAAACTTGTGAAAGTGACTCCGTTCGATAAGCAATCGTTCCCTAAATGTAGAGCCCCTAGCATAAGTACTTATCGAGCAGTTACTCTACCTTTGCTATAGCTAATTTCTGTCTGGAGCAAGTCCCATTTTTATCAAAGAAAGAGAAGAAAGACAAGAAAAATGTCTGTTCGATTCGACAGGTGCGACAAGCAATCGCTAAGAGGCCAGAGTTGGCGTCTAGCGAAGAATGCGCCATGGTCGAGTTCACGGATTCAGCGGCCGCTCGTCTTGCTCTGCAAATGACCTTGGGCAATGCCAAGGTGTTCGAGCTCCAACAATCCACCGATAAAAAGAGGAAACAACAATCGACGAAGAAAACTGCCCTGACGAGATTGTCCAAGGAGGAAGCGTACAACTCCTCGAGCTGTGCCAGCGGGTCGGAAGCTGAAGATGGAAGAGCCAGACACAAGAAACCCGTCCACGGCTACCCGATGTATCACGCTTATCCGGGCCATCCCTATCAAGGTATGCTCATCGCAGATTCCAATTATACCGAGCAGTTTCCGGTCCATGCGGTAATAACCACAAAGAACAATACTATGACACGAGGTTTCAATCACTTTTACAAACCTCTCTCGTTAACTCTTCCCAAATAGCACTTTCAATAATTCTGCTTCACCGAAAGCAAGCTTAAGAATCATTTTCTATATAGTAATCTCAAACGAGACTATTGGATTGGGCTAGTGAGTTTGTCGCCCCTGCCGAAGAATCTATTACAAAACAAAGCCATAGACTTTCAAAAATTAAATTAATTTCACACCACTCCATCAATTAAGGGTCAACAAGATTGACAAGTAAAGAACTACAAATGGTGCTCGACTGTGCAGTTACCGAAAAGATCTGCTATTCGAGAACTCCGTAGATTCGCGATAAGGTAGAGTGACTACGTTACCGACAAAAATAGGCGAAGAATAGTTTCACGTGTCTCAACTTTTCGTCCTTATGCGAGAACATTTTTCGCTGGTAAAGGGCTCATTCGAAAGAGGAAGGTTCAATCTAGCGCGCGCTGGTCATGAGCTGACGAGATTATGCATATATTTGGTAATATAAGCGTTAGAAGTAGGCCAAAAGTTGACGATGCGCGGTGCCGCGGAGTGCAAGCATTTTCATGCCATTGTATGAGTTTTCTGGACGAAATCGAGAGTAGCGCGCGCTGGAAAATACCTCCAGCTACAAATTGAACTATATTTTGTCTTGACTCTCTGCGAAATAAAACTTGAAGCACGTTTCTGGCGTCAGAACTCATGATATCGATAATACAGAGCAAATAATGTGACAAGTTTATCTTAAGTCAGTGTCCGATGGCTGTGAACGAGAAATTATACAGCGGTTACTGACTCTGCAAAAGTCACGTGACTACCATTGGCTCCAAAATGCGTTTCAGAACATGTCGAAAGGTAATATAAATTCGATTGCAGGACCCCCTTCGCCGGATGCGTGGCTGTCTCGTCGATTGTCCGGCTGCTCGGTGTCTGGGTCGGAAAGCGGTTTCATTCTTCGCCGTCTGTCTTCCTGTTCCGGTTCGGGGTCCGGTTCCGGTTCGGAGATCGGAAGCTTCGGCAGACGTTACTCAGCATGTTCCTCCGGCTCGGAGACCGGCTACTGTCACCCGGTCTTCCCGCCAGGTTACTATCACCAGGAGAACCGACGGTTCTCCTGCTGCTCGAGCTCCGGTTCCGAGTGCAGCACCGCCTGTTATCACTCTAGTCGTCGCGGATCCGCGGATTACGGATCGTACATGAGGAAGCTGTCCGCCTGCAGCCGGGACTCCGGCTTCGACATGTCACCCAGAAGATTGTCCCAGTGTTCCACTGGCTCCGAGCAGATCACCTTCTGTCGGCCGAGGAGCAACAGCGGCGTCACGCTGACGCATCTACCTCAAAATGTGACCAGGATGCCGTCCGGCCCCGATGGCACCCGGGGATTCGGCAGGCCACCGAAAATCAGCCATGCCATGGAACCCGCCTGCTGAACGCCGTTTCTTTCCTCCGGTCTCGAAACCTGCAGCGCAAAGTTCGCCCAAACTATGAACCTTGTCGTGGAACCTATCCGTCGAGTGGCCTTGAAGTTTGGCCAAACATTAATTATGGAAAGCGAACCATATCACGGAACCCACCTGCTGAACGCCGTTTGTTTCTTCCGGTCTCGAAACCTGCAGCGCAAAGTTCGCCCAAACTGTGAACCACGTCATGGAACCTACCCGTCGAGTGGCCTTGAAGTTAAAACATTAATATGGAAAGCGAACCATATCACGGAACCCACCTGCTGAACGCCGTTTGTTTCTTCCGGTCTCGAAACCTGCAGCGCAAAGTTCGCCCAAACTGTGAACCACGTCGTGGAACCTACCCGTCGAGTGGCCTTGAAGTTAAAACATTAATATGGAAAGCGAACCATATCACGGAACCCACTTGCTGAATGGCGTTTGCCTCTTCCATCGCCTAGGTTTGGAACCCTCGACATGGAGTTTGCCCAAACTTTTTAATACCGAACGTGAACCATCCCGTGGAACTCGCGACCTTCTGAGCGTCCTTCGTTTATTTGTCTAGGTCCGCACCTGGAACATAAAGTTGGCCAAACTTTATTTTTGAACAGCAATCACCTATCAAATGATTTCGACCTCTTCGAGTACGGACACTGCGCGTACCACTACCCTTGGCCGAAAGTGTTCATTTCAAAATGGTGGACATCGATTCGAGGAAGTGTACAGATACCTGAAAATGTCCTGTTCACCCGTATCTTCTCTGTTCTTAAAAATATTTCGATACTGCCTGACAATTTTTTCTAAATTTCTTCCCTCGGCAACACACAAAATAGAAATGCCTCCGCGATCATTTTCGCGATTATGATCGAACTCTTTCAGTCGGGGTAGTGTATCGATTTTGTACGCAATCATAGTTCAAGAGAGCCCATTAAACTGAACGAGGATTTTTTTATAGAAATGAACGTTTGTAAAAACTTTTGATGTTGGTATTTGAATTCCGAATTTCTTTTTCAACAGTGTATTATTTATGCCTTCTTTATAGCACGTCTAGCGGGTACGAGACTTTTTTTTTATGTAAGATGTAAATAAATGTATATTTATAATAAGGTTTGTAATTGCGACGATCGTGTCGGTTTTGTTGAGAATTATAGAAGCTACGCATATTATTCGCCGTTTATATTCACTTGAATGAATAAGTATTATACGAGAACTCTTCGATTAGGAGATTCTGTGATATATCGATCAGTAATGTACGGACTTCGGAATCTTAAGTAGAATATACCATACATTGAACAGACTTGGTTCGTAAGCTATTTACGACATTTTATCACTACTTTACTACAATAGCAATAACTACGAAACATTGTAAAGAAATATATTGGTACGTTTTCGTTGTAATTTGATTTACATTTCTGTCCTTGACCGATTTTCCTAATTTCCGGCCATTCTTTTATTTATACTATTTAATCCTCCAAACATATATAAACACGTTTTACGATATTAAAAGTTGGACGAAGAATATCCTAATGTCTAAAACTAATCAGCCGAAATTGATCGTTGTATAATCCTTGATAAGAATAATTGCACGTGATAATATCTTTTGCAATTCAAAGTTCCAGTGTTTAAAATTTTATCGTAGGAAATCGCCGAAAGTTACGACACATGTAACTGCACACCGTTCGTATGTGTGTGTACGTACACGTACACAATTGCACATCGCTTTATGTGTTTTCTAATCTTTACGTATTCGTGTTAATTTCTGTGCACATGCGAGTACGACGCTCGAGTACGTTGTATAAACCGATGCGATAATATCATTATGGTTTCGCACGACGGTGCGAACGATTGTGAATTGATTAAGTAGTACAAATGTAACGAGTTGTTCCCATGTATGTATTGTGCTACGTGGACTTCGGTAGACAGCTCCGTATCGTGCCAGTAACCTAGCATTCATGATCAGCGCAAGATGGTGAGGTTAGGATTTGTTTACTTGTCAGACTCATCGGTGCAAGGGATAAAACGCGAGAGTAATTCAAGGGGAACAGGGATGTGAACATGAAAACTGGACTATTCTAAAGAGAAATCATGTTTTTCCCGATCGGGTGGCCTCGGGTCCTGAACACGACAGACCCGGAGAAGATAAATGCGATCGTGTGCAACAGGGACAAGATACTGTTCTCTGTTTTGACCACAGATTCTCTCACCATCTGGTATTGCAAGGCATGTCTCTCAAATACGCTATTGTTATTCGATAATTAATGCTCAGCCTAAACAAGATACATTTCTGTATGATCTGTAGTAGCAGACGTAACGTCATTATAAATCCTAGTCGCAAGGAATGAAACTTGTAGTTCAGCCGTACGAATGAGCCAAGTTTTACGTTCCGCTGATATCTTCTTCTCAAACAAAGCTACGCGTAAATTGTTGGTTTTTCTATGTCCGTATATGATTTACAACAAAGAACACGTTTCATTACAGCCGTGCGTACCCATTCTATTCGTCAGAAGAACCGCAGATTCTTTAAGGAAACATGGCGAAAACATTTTGGTACAGTGGAGACCAGACTCCAGTATGCTGGTTATAGCGGTATGAAAAGTTGTATAATAGAATCGATTACAATGAAAATGCTGATTGCAAGGGTTCAGAGTTTCAAATGATTATGATTTCAATTCTTTCAGACCTCGGATAGCTATCTTTTATTTTACCGATTATCAGATTCCAGCCCGGAAGGGAGAGGTCTCTACGAGCAAAGAGACTCTCCGGTTACTAGTTTGAAAAGAGATAGTGCCGAACTTTTCATCAAGGAAGTCATTCCGTCTTTAGTATTGACATTCGTAAGTGCATACGTAAACGTTTCGCTATATTTTCTGTGAACATTTGTTTAAACAAAAACATTTCATTTTCAGGAGAAATCAGCATGGATAGATGGAGGTATTAGTTCTTTAGTTTGTATACGCGATGAATTGATGGTAGCTACAAAGACCAGCCACATAATACGTCACAAATGGGATGGCACTGTCAATCGAGATTACTCCCTCGATTTAAGAAGAATACCATTCAGCGTAGATCAACAAATATCCACTGTGGCTGTACCACTAACTGAGAATAATGTTTACGTTACCGACATTGAATATTCTCCTCTGGTTGGCGGATTCGCAATTGTTCTTAACACCGGCAAAGCAGCATTTCTTACTGCACAGTCATTGAAGTTTGATCCTAATGTACGTCGATCCTGTAATAACACCTGATGACGCTTATATTGTTTTCCAAGTATTAACACCGCTAATATTATTTTGTAGCAAGTGCAAGGAATTTGGGCTAGAGATGTTGACGATGCCACGTGCGCAGCAGTGAATCATAAGTATCGTCTTATAGCAATTGGAAGGCAAAAGTACGTTCTTTCGCTCATGTTCGAGTACATACAGTCGGGGACAAAATTAAGCGGGACACTCTTTAAAAGCTGATAACTCTTTTAAAATTATTGGTTGTTAAAAGGTGTGCACACAATTTTGTTCCCGACTGTATTCATAAAAATTCATTGAGAGATAATATATCATTTTCATCGTTAGCTCTGAAGGCATAGTTTATTATGTGGACGAAACAACGGGAGGTTTAGAAATGTCGCACACACTGAGTCTATCTTCGAAGGATTACCCTGGAAGACCGGGTCGTGTAAGGTGCCTAAGGTGGACCCCCGATAGTTGTGCCATCGCGTTAGCTTGGGAAGACGGTGGCCTAGCAGTGTGGAGCACGTTCGGTGCTCTCTTACTTTGTAGTTTAAAATGGGATTATGGCTTGAGAGTAGATTTATCCCACGACAATCCTTTACACATACACACGATGGTAGGCCCTCTCGTTGACTTTAATCTCTATTATTAAGTTCGCTTCCGTGTGGAGGCTCATTTTTTGTATATCGCAGGAATGGTCAGCGGAAGGCTATCAGCTTTGGATGTTAAGAGAATCTCCGGGTCCAACGTTAACAGAGGAAAATGGAAACGACCCAGTTATTTTAAGACGTTCTTTGATACAATTAGATTTTGCAAAAAGCCCCTTAACAATCAATCCTTGTATGGTAATACCCTAAAGAGATATTATTGACAAATTATTTTATATACCGTAATAAGTAGAGGTGTGCGAAAATCCTCGATCCGATATTTTGTAATATCGCCGTTTTAGTTATTTGTATTTTGGTGAACAGGGTCACCACGGACACTTATACTTGCAAGGCGAAGATAGACTGTATTTAAACCTTGGTAGCGGGGTTTCGACGAACACTTCGACTTTTCATATCGGTGGTGATATTCCTAACGATTCCACATTGCAAACGCTTGCGGGCTGTAAACAATGGCTAGTTGTTCCTATCCCAACTGCGTATAGCGGTTCCAATTGGCCAATACGAGTATGTGAAATTAATATTCGCAAATTTTCCGATTCTTACACGATACTATTTCATAATTGTGTTCTCTAGTATACTGCTATCGATAACGAAGGCATGAGTATCGCTGTAGCTGGACGAACAGGGTTAGCACATTATTCGTTACCCACACGAAAATGGAAACTATTTGGTAACGAGACGCAAGAACGCGACTTCATCGTAACCGGCGGTTTATTGTGGCATCGAGGTTTTTTAATAGCCAGCAGTTACTCAATATTAGATGATAAAGATGAAGTTAGAATATACCCCCGCGACACACGTTTGGATAACAATTACGTTAGAACCGTCAGAATGACGTCGCAAGTGTTATTGCTCAATACGCTGAAAGACAGGCTCTTAACATTTTGCGCTAACGCGCAGATCAGTATTTATGACATGGTAGTGGAAAACAATAGTGGTGAGTAGGAAGGAAGAAATCGCTTTGCAAAGGATTTTGTGCAAAATGCTTATATATTAATGTATCGTTATTAATATCGAAGCACATTTTAATTTAGAAGAACGGAAAGTAGACTTTCGTGGATTATTTCGTAGGTGTTTTGCACACGATCCATTTAATAGTTGTGACTCGTACGTAAAATAAATAATTTTTTCAGACGCAGGAAGTATCGAATTAAAAAGATTGCAGACTGTAGACGTTAGCGGGCTTTGTGTTCACCCAGCCTGTGTCGTAAGTGCCACATTGACTACTATACGTGCTGAGACGGCCGGAAGTCATCCGCATCCTGAAAGTCTTTTGCTGAATGTATCTGGGCGTCTCCTAATGGTTCAACGGGAACATTGCACCGACAATTCGGAAGTTGTATGTGAACGATTCATTCAGAATTAGCGTAACCATCAGTTCCTTCAGTTTTATACTTAACAATACTTTACAGCTGTTCACGTGTAGTGCTCCGACAGTATTAGCCTCTTATGTAGAAAACGTTTGGGTGCCGTGGAGGTCGAGGAGAGACAAGCCACATTTAACAGAGGCTCTGTGGTTGTTTTGCGGTGCGCATGGCATGCGTGTTTGGCTTCCATTGTTTCCGAGAAATCATCAAGAGAAAACGCATACATTTATGAGCAAACGAATCATGTTACCTTTCCACTTGCGTATCTATCCTTTGGCTATACTGTTCGAAGATGCCATTTTGTTGGGGGCCGAAAACGACACAGTACTTTTTACTTCGGACACGAACTCCCCTTTCTCGTTACCTTTCAGTTTGTTGGAGCTTACGGTAAGCGTATTATCGTTAATCGATCGATAAGATTCCGTTCTATACGATAGCACACTTTGCTCTATTAAGAGTCCGTAATAATCGCATGCGTGGTATGCATTTTAGAGTCAAGTATATCTTCATCAAATATTACGACAGCTTATCCATCGTAATTTGGGATATCATGCTTGGGAAATTGCTCGCTCGTGTTCCTCACTGCCGTATTTTCCACATTCGTTAGAACTTCTGCTTCATGAGGTACTGGAAGAAGAAGCAACTAGTAAAGAACCAATCCCAGATGCCCAGTTGCCTTCTGTGGTGGAATTCATCCGTGAATTTCCAGGCGTGTGGGCCAGGGCTGTTGTACAATGTGCTAGAAAGACCGAGATAGCGCTCTGGCCTTATTTATTCTCTGTTGCTGGACCGCCGAAGAAGCTCTTGCAAGATTGTTTGCAACGGCAGCAACTTGACACCGCTGCTAGCTACTTAATCATTTTACAAAACCTAGAGCCTTCCGCCGTTAGCCGGCAACATGCCACTCTGTTGTTGGATGCTGCTCTGGAACAGGGAAGATGGGAGCTCTCGAAAGATCTCGTTCGTTTCCTCAGAGCGATCGGTAAATCATGAAAAACTTATTAAAAATCAGGCACTTCTACCGACAAGTCATTTTCGTAAGACATTTTCGTGTGATCCAAAGATCCAAACGACGTGGAGTCACCGAGGACGTCTTGGGGCGGTACATCGAAGTTAGGAGGACCGCCGCAAACACCGCCGGTTTCCCCTCACGAGGACGATCTGTCTCTGGTATTAGGGACTATGCAAGTGTCGAGAAGTCGAAGTTACAGTACCACTGTGACTCCTAAAGTGCAATCTGAGTCGGTAGCCAAAGAGATAGCTCCTTCGTCGATGCTGGAAAAAACTAGGAACGTAGTTATGAGGCGAAAAAAGTCTGTGCCTACGAATACTCCTAAAGTAGATAAGACGGATAACAAGTAAGCTTCGATAATTCGTAGATTATGCTGCGTTATTCTACAGATTCGTATACATATAATAATCGTATACAACAAACGAAATTTATTCTGCAGGGAAGGTTCAGCGGAGGAGTTCTTCATCGACGTGATACTGCAACGCCATGCCCGCCGATTGCTTTCAGCGAAACGACTCGCTGACTTAGGTAGATTCGCTGCTCGACTGGACTTTCATTTAGTTACATGGTTCGGCAGAGAACGCGACAGAGCAGCGAAAATCGATGATTACGTAGCAGCGTTGAAAGCGGTGCACGAGGATTTTGCGTTCGCTTATCCGGTACTGTCTCTTCCAACGTTGCAAAAATTTCGAAGGTCCAGCCTGACGTCTCTGCGTTCGATAAGGTCGGTTAGTCTGGAAAGTCCGGAAGAGGAACCACTGAATCCGAGTTTCGCGGTCGACCTACCCGACAGCGGTTACACTAGCTTACCAAGCGGACGGCCACCTTATACCAGCTTGGTGTCCCCCGTTGCCAGCTTAGAAACACAATTTCCTGCCGCTGAAACCAAATTAACAGCAAACATGTTGCACGGTATGTATCTTTCGGGCGATTCCATGCGAAGCGGATCACTTTCTTGGCACTATTAAAACGAGGGGAGTTCAAGTCGATTCCTACAAAAAGAATTTATGTCTGATCAAGTGGAATTCACATGGGCCTGGCCTTTACACGTCATTGGCGTGGAATAAGTTACTTGAATCTGTTTTCAGACGCCAACAGCGTTCTTAGTGATAGCAGTACGATTTGGAGGGACGATACCGAATCTATTGTTGGGACAGGTGTTGGAACAGTGTGTTGGGTGCCACCAGAACCAGTAGAACAAACCGAAGTCCATAATGCTTCCCCTTGCGCGCCGATAAGCCGCGCAGAAGTACAACTTAGATACCTTTTGCAACTGTTTCTCGAAGGCGGTTGCTTAGGATGGGCTGCGGTGCTGGCAACGGTTTTACGCGATGCGCCTGCTATGGCTAGAACTATCCGAGCGGCTCATGCTCCTATGCAAACCTTCGATTCCGTGATTAACCTGAGAGACGGTCTTCTCACCTTAACCAGATGGTCTCACTCGGAGTGGTGGGTATTGTAACTGTAATGGTTAAAAGGATAGTTATATAACACGAAGAAGCTAGAGATCTGCGAGATTCTCGAAAATTTCGGGATTCCCGAGGACATCCGGGTTTTCGAATGTGTTGGTTTCTTCAGAATTTTTTTGAGAATCCCGATTCTTTCGAGGACCCGTACCGATCTTGAACGAACCCGACATTTTCGAGCACACCTCTGGAAGAAACTAATTTTCGTGTGCGTTTCAGCTTGGGTTACAGGCCGTTTATGTCGGGCATCCAAGTTCAGGTTTCTTTGTTGAACCGATTAGTTGTAATTAAGCAGCAACAAGAGCAAGAACAAATACCGGAAAGTCCATCGCCTAGTCCAGCACCTTCTGCTGGCAGTAATCAGCGAGGGAACTTGTCTCGATCGCGGCATTCGTCGATCAGTCATGCATCAACGACTGCTCCTTTAGAGGAAGAACGATCCCATGAACAATTAACCGTCGACGAGGCGGCTTTCCGGAATAGCTACAGCAATCTCAACAACGCGGATAATAATTCTTCGCAGTCTACATGCGTAATCTCTTAAAGCAATAGCGGTTTTCACGAACATTCGATCATGTATAGCGTTTTAGTACGGGCAGATAGGGTATGAGAATTTGTTCGGATCCACTTGAGTACCGTTTCTTACCGAGATTTTTCTTGAAGCAATATTGGACTATAGGTGAACGTTAACGAGCCCACGCGTTTAAGAAATTAGTTACACCGTGTAACATAAAAAGAGCTATCGAGAAGCATCGTTGAACGTCGAGGTGATTAATCATATACACGATAGAGAATTGTAATGTTTCTCAATTTTTTAAGCATTTCTATATGTGTAAATACGCTCTTAAATTCTTAGGGGAGGTACTGTTGACATATTTTTAGATTCATTCTTAAAAATACTTGACAGATAATAGTGATTGAAACACCTACTAAACACGACTGATACTATTTCTTCCTTTATTCGTAGACAATATAACACGTAACGAGTATCGATATTGAGTACAATTGGTATTAGTAGGGCTGTAGATTTAATCAAGAATGAAACAATAATATTGAATTCGAATATTTTGTACGATGTAATAATCCAATGACTGAATTGCAAACGAGTAGCGTGCAGTAATTGTTGCCAGGTTCAACGTAGATCAGTTGTTTCAAAAGATTCGCACCGTGAAAATCAACAACGACACAGTATCATTGTGTATGTACATTGAGCTACGGTTTGTATATTAAAAATTACCGTCCTCCAGATTCGTTTCTAATGCAAATGAAGGCAAATGCTAAGCAATCAAATTGAAAGCAAATTGCTGCGTGAACGCGATGTCAATAACTTTGTAATTGATATTACTATAGATATTGCTTTTGTACGAAAAGTTGGTATGGCGAATGGTGTAGTGGAAAAATATCATGTCATCGATGAACACCAGTTTGTACGATATAAAATTTGTAAATGTATGAAAATCTACAACCAATTACATATATCCAAAGAGAGTTAAAAATATTGTACATAATTTGATGGTTGCCCATATTGTGCAAGAACGCTATATTTAAAAGAGAAATTATATAATACTCATAAAATAAATTCTATAATAAGAACAGTAACGCATTTATACGACACAACAAAATTTTTAAAACAGTAGCTTTAATATTCAATTTACAATTCACCATTCTATTATAGAAATTGATTTACGCGGTCTTATGAACATAACGTTACAAATAATAACAATTTATCAACACACGACTAATTAAATGTTTATTTTCTGATCTGTTGTCGACATTATTAATAATTTAGTCTTAATCGAAACTTATGTTCACAACGTACCCATAATTGAAGCATTATTTGGCAATAATTTCTATAAATAGAATTTTACTGATAAGCTCTGCAATATAATGGAGATCAATTGATAGACAGTGGTATCGCTAGATGCTCTGTTCATGAGGAGCTACAAATAGTATTTATTTAATATATTTTATATAGAAAGTATTTCAATAGACATGCTGATTTGTATTGTCCGATTGTATTGTTGACAAAACGATTGCAGGTTCTATCAATCTACCGATTCCGTGTACTGTACTTTTCAGACGGAAATTTCAAAGAATAGAAATAGTTTGTCATGAATAGCGAAAAATAATAATCAAAACTATTTATAAGTATTTATGTCAGAAACATAAACCTGACGGCAATAGGCAAATGATTCATCAATAAAATCCTGTAAGCCTAATTAATAATAATTGTAATTATATTGTTATGCAGTTTCTATATTTTGCGACAAATTGTCTAGCACGTTCCTTTTCATATGTTTCATCGATCCAAGTGAACGGACAACCTTCTTCGAACAAGTCACTCATGTCAATGTAAAAACATAGCAATGAATACTCAATGTGGTCTTGTATAACAGAACATTACTAACTTACGTCGTAGAGAGAACTGTGTAACACTAATAATAATATTTATACATATATACATATTGTAACATAGATATTCAGAAAATATATATTTTCCTATAAGTCACGAAATGCTTCCTTTTACTTGACTGATTTGAGGAATGGTGTGCAGTTAATAAAAGTCTTATGTATGAGCTCGCCAAATTTAGAATATTTATAAATTGTTTACCACGATAATAAATTTGATGAATTTTAATACACCCTCCTGGTTATATAGCATTTTGAATTTATTTCTGTTTCCAGGTAAATAAATGCAAGCAATTATTGTTTTGTTTATTTGTTATCTCGTACAAAATTGTAGTATTCGCTATTTATATGTAGACTTTTACAATGAACTGTAAAAGTATACTCATATTTATATATATATATACTTCTTATGGTACAGAAAAGTTCGAATTTGATCGTGTTGTAGTATTTAAATAATATTTCGAAACGCAGCAAGATGCGCTATCGCATGGAAAATGACGAACACTTTTAATGTTAACATAATACTTTTATTGTTCTCTTATCGTACAGTAAACAGTGTAACAGAACTCTTGCGTGACTATCACGCTCGAGCGTACCTATACAACACTGTGATTATAATTCGATATTGATATATTTATACATATGAACAGTATCTGTTTGTTCGATAGGTGTGAAACGTACATTTCATTTCGATGGCGAAAGATAAATAAATATTTATTTAAAAATAAATGAATATTTATTTATTTCTATAAAAAACAGACGTATAATGACGATCGATGAACTTTAGTCTCTGATTGTTAGGAAGACGGGCACACTACCACAGACTGAGTCTTTAAAAACAGATAACTCTACCGACTTGAGTGTTTTTAACAATAGTAAAAAGTGCATTGCATCAATCTTGCTGCATTAAACATGCACATAATTATGTTTATTAACTTTTTTTTACAAAGAAACATCACAGATGAAAAGCAAAAATCAGTTTGATTTTTTAGAATGCTTTTTTTAGTTACCTGGTACGTTTACACTATAATTATAGGCAATTCGAGACTACGGGTAATTGTGATGGAAAATTAATTTATTCAGAGGAACTGTTTGAATATTTCGATGACTTATCTATTTTGCGTGCGCGTTATTAATGTAAAAGTTAAAAATGGCGATTTTAAACACCAATATACGTTGTTAAGTGTTTCTAATTTAAAAATTATTATGCAAGCTAAACAAGATTGGCTTAACGCACTCTTCCCTATTGTCAACATCGCAAATCCTGATATATATGTGTATAATATATGTATAACACGTAAAAAAAGATTACAGATATTTGTCAGAAAGTACAAATGGAAGTATAATATCAGTGCGTTTTCTTTCATAAAATTTTTACTTGAAATAATGTCATTAAGTAATTTATTCAATTAGTAAAACCGTGTAAATTGATTGTTCGAAAAGGTTAAGTAGTAACAAAACGTACAAATTGACGTATCAGTTCTTCCACGCAGTTTCCGTTAGAACTATACAAAAGGATAGTCCGGGTGAAGGATCTGATCGCATAGTTATACATATGCTGAACACGTATTCGCGACGTTGCGTCGACTATGGTTTGAACACGTTCAGAACGTCTCCAACGTCCCAAACTGAGTCCCGAAATGAAGAAAGTTGTAAATATAATTTCACGAATTGATTAGGTCCCCTACTATTGCTCGGATTACACGTGGTAACGTGTAAACTCGAGTGCCCTTGATACTCACACGCTTTTGATACAGGCGGCCGAGTATTCGAATACCAATTCAACTTAAATCCGAGTGTACAAATTTATCCGAGTACTCGGATACTTAATTTACAAGGCAACAAATTTGAAACATATTCAACATATATTGTTTTATCGGCCATTGTTCATACTGAAGGGGTGAAACAGCCCTTGAAGATGGCGTTATAACACACACTTTTAAAGATGTTTCTGTAACTACAGGGTTTAGGGCAGTAACATTGTTTAAAATTATATGTTTTGAATGGAGAATTCGGTAGTATAAGAAAATTTCAGAGAAAGTCGTTTGTATAAATAATATCTTAATTTTTGTTGCAACTTCCTCATCCGTGTAATGGCAAGTATTCGGGCTTGTTTTATGGATGATAACATAAGCTTCTAGAGTATTTGAAATTACAATCCTGTGCTAGGTATCTGTAATTATTTTTTTTTTATAGTCGAGGATGCTGTTACAAGATACTAATCGCCACAAGGAAAATATGTGTTGAATATTTTTCAAAGTACTACCTATCACATAAGTTTCATCATAATTGACTTATGTAATTTGGATACGTTTTTCCTCGTTGGATCCGAGTGTCCGAATGCATCCTCGCATTCAAGTTTGAATAGTATTCGAGTTACGAGTACTCCCGAATACCGGGACAGCAAGAGGTCTACTATTAATGAACGCGGCGTTTTTTTTTTTTTTTTTGATATTCTTTGAATCTAACTTTTGGCGCACGAGGCACTGGGCCATCGGTCCAAAAGTGCTAACGATCTCCTTGGTAGAAAAGGCTTTTTGTACGTAGCGACCGATCTAGCGATCGAAAATTCACTGGCGGACACCGTTGAGAAAATGCAATCCCAATGGAACTTTTTGTTCAAAACTGCTGAGGTTGCGATAACTTGCCGGCTGGATCGATATAACTGGTATTATACGGTGGCGGTTTTGCATAGATATCGTGTGGGTTTACCGATGTTGGCGCCGCTGAAAGAGGGAAATTCTGTTACAATCATTCTAAAATGATGTCCGGATATATGGCCAAATTTCTGCCCGGATATATGGCCACGGCCAATCCCGGACATATATCCCGACATCACTGTAAATAGCAAACTTTATTATTAACCCCTTGTCGCACAATAACTAAATGTGAATATTCTGCTTTTCTAATAGGACCACATAAAATTCTTAATCAATGTTTAATTATTAGTCGGTTTTAGTGTTCCTAGTGTGAAATATAAATCTTCGTTTCTCTTCTGTAAAATTGTTAAGGACAGAGAATTTCTAATTGTTGTAGCAATGAAGAAAATCGTGCGGCAAGGGGTTAAAAAAAAATTAACCCTTTACACTCTGGAAACGGTTCAAGATTTCCTTCCATCAACTACATTTTTTAATATCAAATTTAATGCATTGAAACGTATCTGTTAATATCAGCCGGTTTCAAAATTTCTTCCCTTTAATCATTGTGTAAATATATGTACTTGAAAGCCGTTTTTTCCGGAGCATTGCAGATATCAACTTGATCCATGTTCGGCGCACAAAAATATAAAGAATTTGTTCGAAATTAAAAACCGAAACGTCTTCGAAATATATACAGGGTGTCCCAAAAGTGTTGTACTTCCTCGAGAGGGGAGATTCCCGAGGTGATTTGAAGTAACTTTTTCCTTTGCGAAAATGTTCTCCGTGGCTTTGTTAAGGAGTTATCAACGAAAAACACGGACCAATCAGAGCGCGGCGGACGGCGACAAGTCCCGCCCACCATGGCGACGGCATTGGCTAAGCTGAAAACCGTCCGCTGTAGCCGCGCTCTGATTGGTCTGTGTTTTTCGTTGATAACTCCTTAACAAAGCAACGGAGAACATTTTCGCAAAGGGAAATGTTACTTGAAATGACTTCAGGAATGAATCCCTTCAAGAAAGTGCAACATTTCTGGGATACCAATAAAAAACAAAGTGTACAATAGTCGTTACAGCTGGTAAAGGATTAATGTTTCTGAGAGTAAAGGGTTGAAACTATAAAAACGCATTAGTGTCAGCCGTGCTATCCGTTCTTTTCGTTTCATTATGTTTCGATAAACACTGCATTTGTAATAATCACCTGGCATCGATGAATTTGTAACGTAGACTGAGTTCGGTACAACATTCGCGGGTCTGTGAATTACTTGTACAACATGAGGGGCTTGTACGTCTGAAACAAATATTCCCAAAAATCAGACTCGAATCACTCGCGTCGCATAGCGGCACATTTTCCTGACATCTCGGACAAAATTAATGTATTTAATTCCGAATTTATTGAATATGAACTTGTAGTAATAACGTGCCTAAGGGCTTCTCAGGTTTTATTTAAAAAAGAAACTGTAATGATGGAAATTGACGGAAACGACTACTCACATAGGTGTTCAAACACACTCAAATGTTATGTTAACATTTGTAGCAGGAATGTAACAACAACTACCCTAAATTTTGATCAGGAAAATTCGCTGTGTGAAACTCTTAACTTTGGACTTTGAAAAATTTTATTCTGCATTTTCGACTGATTTTTTTCATCTGGACATAGCTTGTTATAAATCAAGTAAAAATCAACTTTTAATTTTTTTCATCAGGTTTGCGGTAATTATTGCCACTGTGCGTCGCCGGTGATCCGCAAAGTATCACTTTCTCGCCGAAAGCAACAAGTTTCGACGTGAACTGTGACCTTCTCAACGGCTGAAAATAACGCGTGACCCTATAATAAAATAATATCGGCCAGTTCCATCAACTTTTAGTACAGCGTGTTTGAAAATACATCTCGGTCTGTACCATTGAAAGAAACGGTACGTTTGTAGGGGACGTTTCAGGAAGTAGGTCAATACTTTTTATCACGGGCTAACACGTACCGTTTTATTTCTATATACATGAACGGCACACGCACACTGGTGCGCTAATAATAACGCAACTGTAAGACAGAATACTATTTTTAACGTACTAATGGGAAGGAAAGTGTTCGCTCGTGTTCAAATACCAAATTGTTGTTTATTGTGCAAACGGTACAATAGAAAGCGCTTATCTATGCCTCAAAATTTTTGTTTCTCGCGAGCCTTCATATTTAATATTCGTATAAGATTACGTAGGCGTTTATTATAGCAATTCGTTGCCAAGATTATATATAAAAAAGTATATATATATATAATTGTTCGTGTATACATAAATAGATGTCTATATAAAATTATTCTCATGGAATGTTTAGCGTTCCTTCTCTGTGTATAAACATATTTCTTTTGAGCATAAACAGTTCTGATATTTCCCTGTTGTTTGTTAACAAGTTAACATTCTTGATCGCAGTGTTCGTTGTGTCAGTGTATAGTGGATGTCCGCGACTTGAGGAAAGTATGGCAAAAGAGCGACGAAATTATGCTAGAGGCTTCGTTTTCAAATGACTAACTATAGGTTACTAGAATGCTAACGGTAACTATATATGTATAACCCTACACAGACATTTTTTTTCCAAAATCCGTGTGAAAATACCGTTACAGAAATTATTTGTTCACAGACACTTTTATAATAGCCAAGTTTTCGCTACTAAAACTTGTTAGTCAATGATAGAAAAATTTAGCAGTGCTTTCTGATTAATTCAGTCACGTTTGCGATACATTTAGGTTCCCCTATATTAAGGAGAACCATATCCGTGAATGCATAATATATTAGACGCAATGATGCAAACACCTGCGAACAGGAAAACTGAAATACTTTATATTCGAGATTGTGCACGCGCGACTAAGTTATACATTTTTTATTATTTGTGTCTTCCAATATGTTATTCTTATTGTTTAATGTCATGTTTATCCCAGATAATTAATTCTGTTCATAACTACGATTTTCCAGCACCGCTTATAATTATTCAAGACAGAGATTTTATATTTTATACTATTCATATACGCTTCTATGTCTTTCAATTAAACACCATCACGTTGCAGTCTAGTCTGTGAACTTGTCACCTAATCGTACAAAAGGGAAATACTACACACCCGTACAGAGGATGTTCAACTTTATTAAAACGCATACAACTTATAATTACTAAATAAAATATAAATACTCTGATAAGCAGTGTAAGTAGAATATATAGTGGACTAAATACGACTTATGATTTATCACAATTATCAGACAAAATATAAAAACCGCATCACGATCGAGTAAAATATTTATAAAAACAGTATCGCGTGTTTCTGTCATGAATGTTACAAATCGGATAGTAACGATTTATTATAAGATCAAAAATAAAAATTTAATCAATATTTCAAAATCGTAGCTACAAAAGAAAGTGCATGCCCTTCGCAAGATGGACAGTCGCTGATAAAGCGATAACGTCGCTTAATCATCGATAACGTCATCGAAAACGTTGCCGCTATCGCAATTCCGTCGTGCTCGATCAAATAGTCGCGACACCCATAAAGCTTTCCGTTTTCTAACCTGGCGAATGTCTCATATAGTAATAGTAGTCCTGGTAGTAACGAGGTTCAGAAGCTGCGCATTTTTATGCGTATATACATAGAAAAAAGCGAGGTATAAACTAACACCTTATAAAGGTCTTTGTATCCTAAAGTACAATCACGGGGAATTGTCATGTGTAAAATAATATCGGAGAGTGGAAGAGGCGATGTAATGGAATCAGGCCTTGGATGCTCCTACAAACAATTATATGGTCAAGTACCGTTAAGAAAAAAAAAAAAAAGAAATCATATTCTATGTAGTATTCAGAATCGGGGGTGTGTAATGTTCGAGATGTATTGTGGGAAATGATATAACTAATTTCTACACCGTGTGCAACTACATTAATTACGCTGTGCAACACGTATTTGGATTTGCAATTTTCGGTAAGCGCTTCTGGTTATCAATTTTCGATTCCTAACTGTGGCATAGACTTATCCTTTAATGATAACAGCAAGATTGAAGATATATCAAAAAATTTCTCGTGAAAACGTTTTCATATCAAAAATATATCAATATGTATCAAAAAATTCATCCACCAGCCATTTTTACTGGTTCGGTAGTTCTAGTGTTGAAGAAATTGCTTTGACTTTTCCCTATTTTTGTGGACGACCAACGCAGATCCGTATTCAGCTCATGGAAATCTCTCAGAAACGGCTGGTCAACGTTGCAAACCCGAGACAGAAGTGAAAATTTGTTGCACAGCATAATTGGAGAGTTCATCGTATGACGGGAGAATCATATTGTAGGGATAGAGTTATGAAAGATACCCACGTTCGTAAACAGTTCCTTGGTTACGTCTACGGTATCGCCGGCAACAAATGCAGCATAGGCAAGATATGCAGAAGACCACCACCGACAACACTATCACGGCCGCCACTATCACAGTCGCACCAATCCTGCAATAAAACAACGAGAATTTTGATTTCTGTTATAAATTGAAAGCCCGTTCCGTCGGTAGATAATTAATTTTTCTTTTTCAATACCATGTCGTCATCGACGCGAATTCGAAGGCATCGCAGCAGTAAACCTTCTCCAATTCGAGGTTGTAGCAACAGTAAGATTTTTCCGAAGAGTCCAGAAGTCCCGGACAGCTCGTCAGCATCTGTTCCAGGAAGTTTTGTTCTCCGAATGAACATTGCATTCCTGAAAAAGATAATAAGAGCCCGAGTTTTAACCGTTCAAAGGTGCGAAGGATTTGTTAGAATTTTATTCTGTAGGGGAGAATGGTACAGCATCGGCCAAAACTAATTCACAATTTTTTTTGTAACATTATTAATTACTTAGATCTGAAGATCGACTAACAAGTAGCTAGCCTACACTGGAATTATTAATCTGTATGATATGATTTAAGAAAAACGATTTTCTAGTAGAAGTTATGGTACAGAAACTTAGAGTGGCCGGTACTGCACGACTCTCCCTACTAAAATGAGATATATGTCTAAATAAATAATACAAATAAAATAAAACAAATTTTGATGTATATAGGGTGTCTCAAAAATGTTGTAGTTCCTTGAAGGGATTCCTGAGATCGTTTAACGAGTTATTAACGAAAAACACGGACCAATCAGAGCGCGCCTATAGCGGAGGGATCCCGGCTCGGCGACAGCTCGCTTGGGATTGGCCGAGACAGAATCCGCCTGCTGTATCCGCGCTCCGATTGGTCCACGTTTTTCGCTAATAACTCGTTAACAAAGTCGCGGAGAATATTTTCGCAAAGGAAAAGGTTACTTCAAATGACCTCAGGAATCACCCCTTTTCCAAGGAAATACAATATTCTGGAGACACCCTGTATATAATATTATAATTGGTCAGTCTTCCAGCAAAGTTTTTATTGTTACACGTATAATGTATCGCTTCCAAGTGTCCTTTATCGCGGAGATCGTTGCAAAAAGGTATTCGATCAACCTGACCAATCGTTTAGTATAGTGAATTATTCATACACTGAACGGGAATAATGTTTTCACGATCGGTGAAAACAGGTACAACGATAATGACCGGCATGCATAAATTAGATACTAATGGGTTCGGGACAACAAACTTCACAGACACCAGTCTTCATCGATAACAGAACATTGATACTAGTAATAATGATCGAGGAAGAACTGAAATTGCATGAATCATGATTGCAAATATGCATTTGCATTTTCTACAAATTTCTCTCGGTCGTAAAAAAATGTTCACATTTTAAAGACCGTCTATCTGTAACGTCGTCTCTTGTATTTCATTAATTTTTCTTTTTTTTTTCATATTCTACCGGAAATAGGCGAACGGATGTCGCGGTTATCGATATCTCGAGCGTGGTGCGTCTAATTAAATAAAGATAATTTTGTAAATATATAATAAATATTTCGTAAATATTGCTAATTAAATCAAGATAAATTTGTCAGGGGAAAACAAAAATATATTCTAGACCAACGCAAAATTGGAAATTCATTAAACATTAGTAGGAGCACGGTATGGGATATTGTGCGACGTTACAAGAACGAAGATAGAACTTAATCTATCCCTCAAGGCGGACGCAAACCGACCCTCAATACTCGTGATAAACGCTCCATAATTAGGAGAATGAAATGTAATCCTCGGATAAGTGCTCCAAAGTTAGCAGCTGCATTAAATAATGACCGTGGAATATCAGTGCATCCGGAAATCATGGGAAGGGTGTTACGATCGAAGAATAGCTCGAAAAAAAGCCGTATATTAACGTGAACAACAGGATGAAGAGAATTTTGAAAAAAAAATATATTTCAAAGGAAAGTCAGTGGTGGGAAGACGCAATTTTCGCGGACGAGTCCAAATTTAATATTTATGAAAGCGATGGAAGAATTAGAGTATGCCGGAAATCGAAGGAAGAATTAAATCCGAGACATTTGCAGCCGACTGTGAAACGCGGTGGTGAGTCTGTGATGGTGGCTGTCGCCGTATTTCGGAGGAAGAAGAAAATGGGTTTATAATAACATCACGTGTCCGTGATCGGTTTCGAAGGACAAAAATGATCGGTACAAACGCACACGCGCGCTGTAGCCTAACTCCCGGTCTGATATCTGATGCTAGTGTAAAACAAGTCGGTGTTTGCGCATAAATAGTTCAGCCGACCGAACCTCAAGATGCGATGCATTTGCAAATGATCAGTTTTTTTCTTCCGTTACTGCTGACGGAATTCAATCTGTTGTAATTAGAACCTCAGCAAATGCGCGTCAGAATTCAGATTTGCTTAGCTCCGTGTATTCTTTCCATTTCTCGGAAAATTTTGGACGTGTTCAAAGTCCAAAATATTCGCCAGTCAAAAATAATACTCCCGAAATTGCGAAATATCTTCTATCCGAGAATGAAGTCCAAATTCCACAATTTGATCGTCTTGGACGTCGTAATTATTTTTCAGGATATGGAAAAACATTTCGAAAAGTTTGCGTGTTATATGGAAGTGTGTTTATAAATTTATACGTGACTCTTTAGATTCTTTTGTGCGTTAATTGTCTTAATCACTTTGGCTTGCGTATTTACTTAAGCGAATAATGGCGCGTAACGTTCGACGGCATCAAAATAGGCTACATCTGTTACAAGTATAATTATTCGAACATTCAGGGATATCTATACAAGCTTCATGAGCCCATTCTTGGCAGCTCGAGCATTGAGCACAATCTTTGTCAGTGCTCTCTGAGCAAATGCTGTTCCTTTAGCGGCAACATCCGGTGAAATGACACTCTTTTGAACAACTACGAAGGCCCACGCTTGTTCTGTGGCTTTATGACTCATTGGTTCTGTTGAATTTGTTTCTCGCTCCTTTCACGATGGAACCGTTTCAAATTGTTTAACGGAATTACGCATTGGAGCCTGATAGAGCCGGACACATATCTTATCACTGCCAGATTGACAAGAAAATGATGCACCCAACAGCTGTATTATTATTAGTATATTATGTTATGATAGTTGTGTATTTAACTAAAAAAGGGTATTTCGCATGTAGGTTTTATGGCTATTACACAGTATCGATTAAATGGTCAGGTGTGTTTAAACGAGAAATTGTTTAACAATTATCAACTTATTTAGCCATTATTGTATTTAACTTAATGATCATTTACACAATCGATTATTAAAAAAGGAGGTAATAGTTAATAAATTGAACAGGTAATAAATACAATTGCAACAAACTTCGGGAAGTATGTTCACGTAAGTTTAAAAGTGCAAAAATTTAATTTTTGGGATTTCTGATGGGGATAATTTAAAAAAATGTCTCGAAAATTATTTTTAATAAATATGTGTAAAAAGGAAATACAAGTTTTGTTTAAACTTCTTTTCCATATCTCTTACGATCTTGAGATATTCAACGATAAAAAATTCCGAGTTATGATTTTGATGGTTAGGGGTGATTTCACCCCTAAAGCCGTATTATGACACGAGTGACTTACTTTACCTACACTTAATGGATCACGTTAATGGGTCACCTCAGGGGGGGGGGGGGGGGCGTTAATGGGTATACTAATTAGAAATGTTCAAAAATTATATATTTTCTAAGCAGAAAATTGTAACAGTAACTATTCCAAACAATGTCCAAAATATTGTTGGAGCAGTGAATGAACGTCTGAAGAAAGTGACAATGAAGTGTAATGCGATAAAATGAGTCATCATTGCGATAATTTTATTAGTATATTAGTTTAATATGATCACGTCTAAAATAATTATGGATTTTTACTTTTGACAATTTTGTCAATTATATGAAATGGCTCTAGAAGTTAATTTTTTCCAATACTATTTCATATTTTTATGACTGATCATTTTGCAAAGAAACCGTCATTCGTAGAACATGCAACTAAAATATATTTCACCGCATGTTTTATGAAATAACTATTACGTCCCCCTAGCACATATTTTTAAATAAAATTTTATTTTCTAAGTTCTCGAAAAGAATTTTGTAATCCTGATGATTATCAAAAATATTCGTAATTGTAGGATCGTGTGCTCCTCGTAAAATACAGTGCATGCAGAGATTAGTATGCATAGACAATGTCGAAGTCATGAAGGGAGCATTAGGAGAAAAACAATGTAATATCTTAATCGCATAATGATAAAAGATTATCAATCCCTAGAATTTCTCCTTGTTGAACGATTCAAACAATCCAACGGAAGTATCGATTTCGTTTTCAACATGATAAAGATAATTATTATCTTAAACTGGCGACTAAAAATTACAAAGTAATATGGAACAGTGGTGCACGTTCTGTGTCCAGATTGACCGGAACAGCGAAGCTTGTGTACGCATCTATTCGGAAAAATTTGCGAAATAATTTTACAGTACACATTTTCGGATTCAGTGCCTACAACGCCGTAATCAGATCAAAATGCACGATAGAATAACATTGCGATGTCTATTAATAACAATTTATCCGATGTATCTCACACAATTTATCGTCCACCAAATTGAATTCACTCGAAACAGGTATTCATGTGCCGAAGTGTGTGAAGTGGAAAGAATGGTAAGGTGTTTGTAAGTGTGATCTCGAATAAAAACGGTTTGTACCTAATATACAGGGATAAAACTGTATACACACGTCATGTATACACACCGCGTACAGTATTTTTTTTTTTTTAATAGAATTCGTCGCAAAAATTTGTCTCTTAGGAGCGGCATCCTTCGATAACTTTACGTTACTACCATTAGTAAATATAGGGACGAGAACAAAGAAAGAGACTCGAGGAACGTGAACCGCACCGATGTATCAATCAAAGTTCAAATGCTACGTAAGTATTAGCATGTTAACGAGTCACGATTAATGGTAAGGAAAGCTACAATACATATACGGTCGCCGATTAACAACCATAATAAATATTACACTCACCGTAAGATAATCCCGCGTGAAGGGTAATAAGAAGCAGCAAGGTGGTGGCTCGCGACATTTTCGTGGATTTCAATATGAAAGAACTCGGTCCGACTTTCAAAAAAATCTTCTAGAGAACTTCACTGTAATAAGAAATATTAAACTGTAGCAAATAGCGAGAATACCACACTCGACCACACTGCAACTTGCGCGGTCTCTTAAATATTTCCACAAATACGAGTATGAGTCAGAAGATGTCAGATTCGTCGCTAGTGACCGTCGCGACACCTGGTGACTAACCACTATAGCATCGTTGTCGGTTCAATTACTGCATTCGAATGTCGATCAATAAAAATATTTTCATCTTGCGTTTGTTCTATAACTGTATTATCATTTGTAACAATTATCTCAATATTTCTGTAGAAGGTAATTTCATTAGTTTCCCTTTGGTCTATTTTACATTAGAATTTAGATTGGAATTTAACTTAGATTTACATTAGAATTTAACGGGGTTATTGTACGGTAATAAATTCCTGTTGTATTACTATTAATTTTCATTTGCAATAAAAGCAGATGTCACGTCTTTCTACTATAATATTAATGTTTTATTTACAAAGTCTGTTAAGCAGAATGTACGCCACCTTGACCGGAAGACCCGGCAGAAACAGCGGCAAAACAATTCAATTTTGCTGCGATGAAATCAATTATCCGCGCAAGATATTCGGGATAATTTATTTTTCGATTGCTATTAGTTCATTGCAAATTTACAAAATTAAATCAATAATTCAGCGAAATATATATATGTGTGTAGAATTTAAATTATTTTCAAAACAGACAAATTTTAAGAAGTGATTTGTTTCACAAGTGGAGAATCAATAAAAGATATGGCTAAGCAAAAGGGTTCCTTAATATATATTTTAAATAAATTCGATCATGAGGATTACTCCGAAGCTGAAAGAAAAGAATTAAAGATTACGAAGAGTCTGACTAGCGGACCAATAAACTAGCATTTCGATTTAGGTTATGCGATTACGACGCCATCAAGTTGTTGCAGGTTGCGATCAGTGATGGAACGGGCTTTTCGCGCATGTGCATCCAAAGGCAGTAACGTATCAATATTGAGGAGAAAGTAATGGGGTACTATGATTGGCGGGAAAGTACCGGAAGAGTCCAGGACGAGACAACGAGTGTCACGTCCGGTGGTTCGTCCGCTTAAGAATAAAATGAATATTGTAAACTATTGTTTAAACCCAGTGATGTCACGCGAGGAGAAGAAACAAATAGAATTAAGATACGCGTTAAAAATTCTGGGAAGTTAGGTAGCGCGCAAAACAATTCCAATTTATCTTCCTGCGAGAGTCACTTCATAAAACAAAGAATATGTATTTCATATTATATTTATATTACAAAAAATCGTAAATAAATACATATGTACTTCGTAACTTCGACTGTTGCTACATTTTGTTAACCCGATTAATTTGTAGAGTTAATACAGAAGCTTAATAGATTATTTACAATCTAAAAGTATTATTAATAGATTTGTATAATTTAAGCAGTTATTTAATATTAATACGCCATTCAATCTTATAATATATTTTCGTTAATTAAATCACCTACAATACAACCCATTTCTTTATCAAATTTTAATATAAAACTATGAAGATAACCATGTTTACAGACTTCTGCGTTCATGTCAGGGTGTCTGGATTTCATACTCTTGTAATATGTAAGTGGTGTCCAGCCATCGCGATTCCCGTAATAGAACCATAACTTACCAGTATGCTGTGAAAGTATATCATCATCTCTCTCCTTTACCATTTGCATTTCTTCATTTGCCAGTTTGAGTACCCGCCTCAAACAACAAGGGTTTACAAGTTGCTGCACCGCTTTGCTGTATTTTTTGGGAACACCGTAAATAGGTGCAAACAAATTTATTAAGAAACGTTGTAAACACAACGGTAAAGTTGAAAGAATCCAACATATAAAGATTAGGAGAGGTGCAATACGCCATACCTAAAAAGAAAGTACCTTACTTTATCTTTTTGTTTTATGCCATATGTGTCATAATGTTATAATACCACAAGAACTTACAACTCTATTGAAAAACTGTCCATTAGGACTGGCAGACATGTTCTCAATAGTTGGAAATAATAAATAACATTTCTTGATTCTTTTGGATATAGAATCATCCTTTAACAATTGCAGTGCTATCCAAGCTCCTATCGAATGGCCAACAAGATGTATATTTACATCTTCTGGTACATATTTTTTTATAAAATGTTTCTGTAAGTAAATTAATGTAAGAGTATAACGAAAGTTTGCAAGAAGGAATCTGAATACAATAAAAAGAACATACCTTATGCTCCACCTGTGCCATTAAACTATAATTTTCAAACCAAATTGAATCGCTTGGCATAGTACGTAACAAATTGTCTGGTGGCTGTACATGTCCCGAGTGTCCAACCAACCAAATAGGTGTTTCATTGGGCACTCTTGATTTAATAGAGTTAATGAATCCTGTGTAGAATTCTGGAATTCCAGGGTTGCCTGGTATAATCACAACTACATCTTTTTTGCCAAGTTGTGAAACGTCTCTCTCTACCCAGCAACCTTCTGCAACGACTGAGGTGGGCACGTCGTTTAACATTAGCATAGCATGCATCATATTTTCTCTTTCTGTAACAAAACATTTTATGTAATGACGTTATAACCGATAGGAGCAGCGTAAACAGCTTGTTTAAAATATAGGAGATATGTCATTGAAATATATTATCTTTCCTTCGTATAATGAAATATCGTACATTTCTCATTATTCTGTCTACAGGAATAAATTTAACTTTAAAAAAAGAGAATCTATTTGAAGTTTTACTTAAAAGAATGGAATATATTTTCGCGCCTACCTAAACAAATGTATACAATAAACAGATGACAAGTGCGATGAGTTACGTCTTATAATAACCTAAACCTGAACAAAGTTCCTGAACGAATGAATTCACGTATGTATATTACATCGATATATTATAATTTAGTTGTAAAGATACGACTAATGACTTACAAAATAAACTACTGTCGATAAACGTACCGTTTTTTCTAATTAAATAGATTGTACCAGAGAGGAAATCTTTGATTGTACTCTTACAGCCATAACCTACATAACGGTACTGTCTACAAGTACTGTCACGGAAATTAGCATTGCCATTTTTCAAGAACCAATTTCTACTGCGCAAGTAGGACATCGTGAACATAGTTCTAGTTTGCGACATTTCATTTCTCCGTTTTATAATTTGAAAGATTTTAAAGAAATCAAAAAATCAACGTCTCATTTTTCACAATATTTTTGTGTACATTTTTATAAATCTACGAGGGAGGTCATTCATTCATTTTTCCATTTAAACTTTTCCAGTTAACTTAATTTTTTAAATTGAAAATTAATTTTTTGATGTTTGAAAAATTAGGATCCCTTTAAATAAATCAATTTTTAAAGTAACAGCAGTCGAAAATGATCAGCATAGTAAGTATCTTTTCATAATTATCGATATGTATCGACGGTTTCGATTATCGATATCGTTCCAACATTTGAAATACTTGAGCGTTTTAATAATTTTATTTACACTGATATAAAGATACTACATTGTTTTAAGTACATATAAGACCATTTTTAATAAAATTCCGGAATTTAGACATATTTATGATGCACATTTCGAATTTTGGTACACTTTTGGCGCCGTAAATTCGAATCAGAACCGCGAAGGATATCCCGGGCCGAAATAGCTCAGTTGGGAGAGCGTTAGACTGAAGATCTAAAGGTCCCTGGTTCAATCCCGGGTTTCGGCATTTTAATTTTTTCTGATCCTTTTTTGTACCATTTCAGATAGATTCACGTGAACTACGTGTATACGTTATATTGGACTACATATGATTATTTTTCTCTATAATTTTACAAAACAAAACGAGAAAATAATCGGAAACCGCGAAATTGAAATAGGTGCTTCGTTTTCATGTTATTAATAATTAACAAACTATGACCTACGGGGTCCCAGGTGGGCATGGTACGTCACTGTTGGCGCTGCTGCAGATCTGCATTTTCTCGTAAAAATGGAGCTTATTTTGTATTTTTTAAACGGGGCGCTGGACATTTTCGTAAATCTAGACAAAATGAATGATGCCAACAAATAATGATCTAACACTAAATAATTTGATGTCTTTGTCGTATTATTGCGTATAATACATCTAATATTGATATGTATAGATACAGCTCAAACACTGTGGCAAGCAGGTTTTTTCGCAACCGACTACACAGTGATGAATAAATAAATTCTGATTATACTCAGTTTTCACGCTCCTGCTATAATTTAGTATACTAGTATTTCTGCTATAGAAACCGTACAAAATATGTTTTTCAAATTCCGTGTTCGCTGCGTTCTCGTGGCAGGCATAAAATAGTACAATGAAACGAAACAGCAGGAACATCGCACAATGAAGACACAAGAGACAAACAGATAGAAGAGACAACAACACACGGAACATCTATGCAAATGTGTGCAGTATCTCGCGTCTTGCGTAATGTCGAACGTAGCGTCGATAAAATAGTTTGCAATTACGCGTGATTTACGTGCTCGGTCCGGTAAAAAGCGGCGCAACGTTTCCACCGAACGGCGACATAGACTCTCGATGCCTAAATCGGTTCGATGCCGGTTTAATAACAGATTAGCATTAGTGCGGTGTCATCGCTGTAAAACGCCGGCCAGACAGCGCGACCGAGCCCACGTTGCAATCTAAATAAAGCATCGTACTCGATCCGAGGAGGAGAGGCGAGTGTGCATGTTGGATCTCGATAGGCGGCAGGTGGCGTCGGTCCGCCATTTTGGTAGCTTCTCTGGTAGCGGCGTTATTTCCCACGGTAGCCGCGGCGACAGTCGGTCCAGGAGAAACAAACAAGTGGGAGAGAGGCTAAGAACCGGTGAACAGGAGCAAGGGAGATGAACTCACGGAAAGGTACAACCGGCCAAGACAGCATGTAAGAAAGAGAGAGGTCCGTGGAGTCGAGGAGAGCCGACGATGACGAGGAAAGAGGAGAGAGTGAGAGAGAGAGAAAGTCACGTTAAGTCTATATACTAGCGATTCTAGCTGGTGGAAAGATGGCGGAGGGGTAATTCGAACGGGCGTTACACAGGGACCCGTTGATCGCGCATGCGCGAATCGGGTGGATGACTGCGATGGTGTCGGGAGGCGGAGCGACATCTAGGACCGACTCGTACCGGGTGGTATATACCGCATCACTGTCAGCAAAAACCGCATGAAATGGCACCACTTGCTTCTGCGGGAGGGAGTTCGGGTTGGTCGCGGAGCAGACAGAAATCGAGGCACTCGAACCGCCGCGAGGGTCCGCCAGAAAACGCCGTACCGACGATCATGCGTACCGGAAGCAGCCACCTAATCGCGTCTTGCCACCAAATTTTATTTCTCCTCGGGACCACAATTCTTTCCAACTCTCTGCGCTTCTGAAAATCTGAAACACGCTTTACGAACAGAACTCGCCAAGTCGCGAGAACGAATATCAATTCGCTGCGGTCTCGTGCGAAAGACGAGGGAGCTTCCTGTGTATCGAAACCGCTTCGACTACAATTTGCTCCGAGTATTCGTCCATCGGACGACAAAGGAAACCAATTTGCGAAACGCGTCATTGTCGCGTTCTCCGCGCGAAATCACGTACCGCGACCGTCGCGTTTCCGAATTCGTTTCGCGGAAACTCTCGACCACAGGTGGCTACAGTTGCTTCCATAGTCGCGCGTCGAGAGCACGTTCTCCACGGCATAATTTCTAATTTCGTGCGGCGTTCTAACCGCTGAAAAAGCGCGGGAATGTACGCGAGTCGGCCCGGTTGCGTTTCGGTTCGAGGGTTCCGCGCGAGATCCGAAAAAAGGGGGCGCGGCCAGAGGGGGGCGTGGACCGAGCGCCGGTGGGCGTGGCGTCGCCGGACGGGGGAAGACGCGCAACCGTTCGGGCGTGTTCCGTCGGCGAGTCGGGGATCGTCGGTAGTGGGGGCGACGACATCGGATCCTGCCAGCCGCAGTCGCAATTCAGCCGTTCGACGGTGAACATGCTACGATGTTCCGCGTTACAGGGGGATCTCTTTTCACCGGAAGCGGACAGGACAACTTGTCCATCGATTGAGTCGTAACGTGTCCGTGTTCGTCACGAAACGGAGCCGGGTTTCTCGTTCCGGGAACGATCGAACGGAAAAAAATAAACACGACGGTCCAGTGTACAGCGTACCGCGCTCGGGGTGTATGATCGAAGTGTACCCGCCCAGAGGCCATCGATAAAAGAGAGTACCAGTGGATTAAACGTTCAACGCGGGTGTGCACCAGTTCCGTGAAACGTGATACGTCGAGAAAGAGAGAAAGAGAGAGAAAGATTTATCGCCGAGTGTTGTCTGGGATTTTCGGATGCACCGGTTGGATACGAGCAGAAACTCGTTTGGTCGGTCGGGGGCCGCAGCTTTAAGCCGGCCGGCGCCCGCATTAAAGGGAATAGTATGCTCGAAGCGTTCGCCTCCGTTTCAACAGTTTCCCATCGCTGCGTGATTTTCGCTCGGTCCTAACGTTCTCGTCGCCGTTTCGACCCCGTGTGCACGTATCTATTGCCACAGATCACCAGAGCCCGCGATTAGGCCCCCCTCCCCCTTCTTCCTCCTCGCGGTCCGAACGATTTCGCGGAAACTATTTCACTCCGAAATGAACCGCAGCTGCTCGGTTCGGTCGCAGCCCCGCAACGGAATTCTCTCGGGAAAATCGTGAACGCTCCTCATCCCGGTAAAACCGAACGAAAATGTAGCTTCTCGCGGCGAAACGCGAAAACACCATCTTGGCTGAGAAGGGGCGTCGCACACGGCGAATGTTTACGCGCTTTGGTCCAGCCTGCTTGGCGAGTCGCTTGCGATCGAGGGATCCATCGATCGGGACCTGACAGCACGATTCTTCGTCTCCTTGGTCGCCGCCAGCCGACGACCCCGGGTGCTCCGCGTTCTTCCGTTGATCTTTTTCGCGTCGAGTTTTTGCGAATTCACCGACGGGGTGTTGTTGCTCGCAAACGGGAACTCGAATCTGTAGCCACGGTGTGCGCGGACCAGTGATAGTGTTCGTCGCGGTTCGAACACCTAGCCCGTGGCAAGGGAGTGACGCGTGCCGACGGATGCGAGTTTCGTCCTACCGGGAACGAGCATGCCACTCTGAATACGGATACCTCTCTTCGTGCACCCCGACAGACCAGGATGACCGAAACCTGTGACCACGGAGCGTTCGCATAGCCGCCACAGTGGAGTTCTGCCTAATCGCAGGTAATTCGGGTTTACTGTTCTTTCGAGAAGGCTGCAACGCGACGCAGCGCGGCTTCATCTGCAGCCTTGCGACGCGACGGTCGTCTTTCAGGTTTGCGGGACCCGTGAACATGACGGGTTCTAGTATTTTTAATTTGTAATTATTGAGATCCTAAGGTTACGTACAAGGGAAATAATTTGGCAAAGTTATTTCTTTGCGTATGGATCATTTGGAAAAGACTGCTAAAAATGTGGGCAGCACGTCTTTGGTGTTTTTATGGAGTAATGCAGAATAGTCGGTTTTGGGGTTCCGTGAACCTAGTGTTTACGAGTAGCTCACTAGGTTTTGGAGTGGTTCGAACCTTTCGGTTCTACCTTTTAACCCTTAACACTTTGCCCACCTAGGCGACCTAGGATAGTGCTTCGAAAAATTCAGAATTTCAGAATTGAACAATAAGACTGTGGGACTCGTGAAATTACGGACACCAAAATTTGTTTCTTGTTATAAGAATGCATTCAATCAAAATATGTTGGTTTGTTTCTTTGGACTGGGATAAAAATGGAGAAATAATATATTCTTGTTAGTTTCAAACCGAGAGTATTTTAAGAAAATAATATTTTAACACTAGACACTACCGTGCCCTAAACGTGACTTAGACTTATACCGTTATAATAGCAGCGAGATTGAATTTGCTCAAAAGATATGTACTCCAAAGAAGAGATATATTTAAAAATTTCTCGTGAAAACGTTTCTAGCCATAGTTTCACTAATCGTGAAAGAAGAAATCATCTACCAGTCATTTTCACTAGTTAGGTACTTCTAGTGTTCATAGCCTTAGTGGTTACAATAATCTATTGAATACAATGTATCCGCTTGGAAAATATGGAAAAAGATATTGTCGTTGTGACAATATCAGTTACCATGCATTAGAATTATAAATAACGACGTAGATCTAGGTTTAGATCTGGACTTGTAGATCCAGGGCTAAAGAAATCGGTTTTGCAACGTAAATAGAAAGAAATCCGACATTCCGCAAAATATAGAAATAGAAAATGGGTGTTTTCACCCTGAAGGACGAGGGTTAATGGCTTTAGAAAGTCTATGATTCATAGCCGAGGATTTCTTAATTTCAGCATCAACAAGAATGTTAATTGTGTACTCAGGAATTACTCTCGGTAACGTAACACGCTCGTTTCTTTCGGGATCGTTATTTAATTGAGTATGTTTAATGTAACATAATTATTGCTCTTAGTGACAGATTTTCAGTAGGTACAGCTGTTAAGTGGGCTTTCAAAACGATCTTTAAAATAGAGCAACTTGATTGATACATCGGACGTTCATTTTAATCTGTCAAGTCGTTATTTTACTCTGTAGACAGACTTTTATTGTTTCGGTGCAAACAATTCGAATATTTTCGTCCAAATCTTTAATCCTGTGTCCGACATAAGTATAAATATTCGTTCAAAATCTATGCTACCAACGTCCACGAGTCTTTTGAGCATCAAGAACAGTTTTATGTCATAAATATAATTCAGTTTACTCCAAAGTACCGTTACAAGCGTTCACGCTCCAATAATTGTACAAAATGTTTATACTGTAGACGTATTATACTTAGACGTATATTTAACCGGGGTTGAAGTGTCCAGATTAGAGACGCGAGTAAAAAATGTCATAATTCAAGGCTGAAGGGTGAAATTACACTTGCTGTTCGTAATGTACGTAATGAAGCAAGCTAGAACGAACATAATTGCGGAATGTCGTTCATTGCAGCTGTGTGTTGGCTATAGAATACATTGAAATGTGCCTAATAAAAATTCTAGTATAAAAATTCAGTTATCTTATTCTCGTAGTAAATTTAAATATTATAGACAATGTCGAACGAGAAGCATAAAATCTAAACGAAAGAAATGGTGTAATTATACGGTCAGTTTAGCATTTAAATTTTATTGATAACAAATGCTCGCTGTAGTATACTACACCATGCACTGAACGACGGGTCACGTGATCTCCTTTTCGCGGTTTTCCTTTGTGACCGTACACTTTGTTTTTGGAGCATTCGATGACATTCAACAACTGATCGTAAAACGCACTTCTCGTCATTACGGCAATAATCATCTCGATCGTTTCGAGTGTTAAATGTGTACATTATTGCAAAATATACAAGTAAAGGTATCCAGTGAGGAAGAACGATCATTCAGCTTTCAACTGAGCTGCATTGGGAACAATAGAAAGACTAACGCGTTTCGAAGAATTACCATAAAATATGTTTTAAAAAATTGATTAATAAACTTGTTAAAAATGGTCCGTTGTCCGCGAGCGAATTCCAATTTCGACGATTGTTTTTCTCGTTCGATGCGATCGAAGGGAGGAACACACGTCGAATATTTTCGAACGAAAATTTCTAAAAACGGCAACTCGCGGTTCAGAATAGTCCCTCGCAGAAATAAAACTCTCCATGTGTTTGCAGCGACCCTTTGCGGACAGCTATTATCGGGGTAGCATTGTTGCGTTGGCGTGTTCTTGCATAACGCCGGCACGCAGGGATTCAAATCTACCTAATGTTATTTCTTTTCGCTTGCCGCCCCGCTCGAGGAAAATATTCCCCAAGACTTCTGCTTCTCCTCGAAGATTTCGATCCCGAACTGTGCGAACGCGTTCTCGGCGGATTAATATTTCAAATTAACTAATGTTCGAACACTCGTCGGAGTCGTGGAACGGAGATTCCGTCGATGCGTCGGGAGGGCTGTTTGCAACGGAATGGGACGAGCTTAAAGCACCGTTTCCAACTGGTATCGGCAATAATAGACGATAAATACACCGCGATCCTTTATTCGGAGAAAACTGCCGTCGCTTCGAGGCTGCGCTGTCGAACGTACACTCGAAATATTTCACGTTATGGCCAGACGAGCGTCGTGCATCCCGCGTATTACAAATCTCTGATGCTTATTCCGATCGATTTAGGGAGTTTTTCAACCGTGAAACGATCGCAGTTTCCTGAAATAATTGTTCTTCCCGTGCCCTCTCTGCGTCCAAACTGCTTCACAACATTACGTTTCCTCGTACCTCGTATTTTATATTGTATATCGTGCGCGAACCATACAGCGTCGCTGAATTATGTTCGATCAGGTGTTTGGTAAACAATGAAATCAGGTTTTTCGACAAACAAGACCCAACCGGTTGCTTCGGCTTCTATACTATTGTAATTTGAAAAACAGGATGATACATTTGCTGCATTCTCTTCTCGGTTGACCAAAATAAAACTTTTCTACTTTCAATCATTTGCACACATTATTTACCGGCAGCTATTTAAAAGATTGGTAATTATTCGCAATAGAGGATTCCTCACCGATTTCAATGACCTTGAAACCATTGAACAATTTTCCTCTACATGTTACCCTCGGGCGATCTTCGTTCCCGAGACAATTTGCAAGAAACTGTTGCCATTGCACAGAGTCCGTTTCCTAACCTACAATCTAACCTAATCCAGGGATTTCAATGACCTTGAAATGTGTTATTAAGGTCGTCTTTCTGTACAACATTATTCCTCTACAAGTTATTCCCGGACGAGCTTCGTTCCCGAGATATTTGCAAGAAACTGTTGCCATTGCACAGAATCCGTTTCCTAACCTACAACATAACCTAATCCAGGGATTTCAATGACCTTGAAATGTGTTATTAAGGTCGTCTTTCTGTACAACATTTTTCCTCTACATGTTACCCTCGGACGAGCTTAGTTTCCGCGATATTTGCAAGAATTTGTTGCCATTACACAGAATCTGTTTCCTAACCTAAAATATGACACACACCTCTCCGTATACTATATATTATTCTCTTCCCTGTCATCACGAGTGACAACTTGAACCAATTGTTGTTTTTACAGGACGATATGACTGGATTGGGATCGGAGTATAAGAAATACAATATATTGGTGTAAATGATTACTTACGTTTAATTAGGACGATTTAATACTTCGTGCACCATGGTTCATACTAGACGCATCCTAAATAGTTCCTCAATATTGCCGTAGAAAGGCGCATTCGTCGCAGGCATAAGTATAGTGGTGTGTACACGATAACCACATATTTACACTAGTCAGCAATTAGCAGAGTTACTTTATCTCCTTCGTATTTTAGGTAAATGATCGGTAATGAAGCTATTCGAATTGTTAGACACACGGAAGGTCAAAGCCAGACCCAACCAAGATTTCTTTCAAATAGCTATAGAAATCTAACTCTCAGTGGTGTTTGACAATGCCGAGAAAAATCAAAATACTTAACCTGACTGAAGTTTGTATGGTTTGAACGGATTTTCGTTAATTTTTAATCGTATTTCGCAGGCTCATTTAACACTAGGTTTACGGGACCCGTCAAGATGACGGGTTCTAGTATTTTTAATTTACGATTATTGAGATTGTGAAGGTCCATCTACGTGAAATTACTCGACAAACTTATCCCCTTAGGTGTATATTATTTAAAAACTGGCCGAAAACTTGGATAGACAAATTCTTCTTATTTTTATTAATGTAAAATACTCACTTTTAATGCTCCGTAAACCTAGTGTTGAGGGTTCAAAAAGAGTCTTTTGTTCGAGAAAATGCGATAGCATTGTACAGAAGAAGTTTCGAACGTTATTTAACCACTTCGCGACCACGGACGAGTTATCTCGCGACGCAATGTCGCTTGCGCTGTCCCACAGACGAGTTATCTCGCGAACAAGTTTCGTTTATAGGTTGGTCGCGAGATAACTCGTTTGTGGCGTAGTGCAAGCGACATTGCGTCGCGAGATAACTCGTCTGTGGCACAGCGTAAGAGAAATTGCGTCGCGAGATAACTCGTCTGTGGCACAGCGCAAGCGACATTGCCTGGCGAGATAACTCGTCCGTGGTCGCGAAGTGGTTAAGATGCGAATAGCGGGTTCGGAAAGCAGCAAGGATCGGTTCGCGTTGCGAAATCATATCGGACATCGTCCTTCGACCGTTAATCATTTCTCGTAATGATTAGCACCGACGATAATCGCTTGGCCGAGCGTTAGAGGATTAGCGGTCGCAATAAAATGATCTTCCTAGATTCGAGATCGCGATAAAATTGCACCCGCCGTTTTCTTTATTTCTTTCGTTAGTTAGGTAACCACGCCGACTCTTGTTCAAAGATATCCCATTACATCACGCCAGAATAAATTTGCCTTTTCTCGCTCTCTCTCTTTCTCTTTTTTTTTTTTTTGAAAGACCACGGCCGGAACAATTTCGCGGAGAAATATCCTGCCGCGATGCTTTTCGAGTTATCGCGAACTTGTCCGGGACCTCTCTCCCTGGAGAATCCGGAATTTCACGACAATTCGTTCTAGGCGTTGAGCCGCGACGTTAATGTAATACGCGAATATTTAACAAATTTGGCCGGCGAGCCGAGGAGCACGGCGGCGGCGCGAGGCGAGGCGAGGCGAGGCAAGGCGAGGCGGAGCGAGGCAAGATCGAGTGTATATTCCAAAGGTTATAAAAACCGGTCCTCGATTTTGCCAGACGAAACATCGCGGCGAACAGAGGCGGGCGAAGCGCGTTCGCTCCGGCCGAAGAACGCTGGAAAGTTGCGAGGTTTCACCGAGAGCCGAGTCGTCTATGAACACTCGCCTTTTTCTTGCGACTCATGCTTCTTCCCTTCGAGGGCTCTTTCAACTTGAAGAGCGAAAAAAGATCGATTCTTTTTTTTTCGAAAAGATTGTTTCGTCCTCCACGCCCCTCCGGCGACCTGCGAACCGATTTCCTGCGAATCGCGAACTTACGAAAGCCACGCGGCTTTAATAATTCATAGTCGAGATGTATTCAGAGAGTATAATGTTGGTAAGTTCGTTCAACGCGGTGTCTTGTTTGTACATAAATATGCACGGGCAAGCGGCGTTATTTTATTGAAGCGGCGCAAATCGTGATTTTGCTTAACCAGAAAAAACAAATAAACCTGCCGTACGAAAATTAATGCCACAATCCAGAGGAATAGAGTATAGTTCCGCACCGGTATGGACATTACGACGCAAACGAAAAGTCAAATAAACCGCATTATTCACTGACCTAAGAAGAACGTTAACCTTTTGACACACGAATGTAATGAAACTCGGCGTGTCCGAAGGTACATTTGTTATTTAAGTTACCGTTCGTGTAAATGCGACTGTACATTTTCGCACGTGTTCAAAGCAGTTCCTGACATTTCCTTTCATTTTCTGCTCGTAGTAAACAATATTTTACGTTATTGTGTACAGTGGCACGAAACAGAGACGTCTTTGTACGTCGAAGGGGTTAAGGGATTCCGACAGCGAGCATGGCCGACGAATCAACTCGTCCCCGGTTACGGGGGTCAAAAATAATTGCTGAATTGCTCTAAAAGCTTGCTCTAAAATTGAAAAACCTCTTGTACCGGTTGTGTAGAGGAACGAAATTAGGAAAGAGATTATTCGAACGAAGTCGGCGGACGATTTCGGTTCCTGTCACAAGCTAGAGCGATCAAACGCGTTCGCAGCGTTTCTTGAACGAACGGTTTGCAGCTCCAGCAGAGTTCCAGCTCGCAAGCATTTTAAAAGCTGACAGTTTCGGAGCGCCGACCGTTCGATAATTAAAATGGTAGCCCGCGCAGCACGTAACACCGAGTGCCGCAACAATGGAAAGTGATAGAGAAGTCTCGGGGACGTGTGTAATTTATCCTTCAATTTCGTTCGGGGCATGTCGCCGAGACCTCGATTTTTATTAACTCTTTGACTTTGTGTACAACGCCCGGAGGTGCCGAGCGCAAGATACTCGTTTTCGAGTTTAACTGGCGGCATACTTGAACGCGGTGGTTTACACAAACGGGACTTGGTTTACATTGTTCGCGTCGCTTGTTCTTCCATATCTCGTCCCCTATTTCTCGATGTTAACCCTTGGCACTTGAATAAGGTGCCGCTACAAATTGCTGTATCATTATTCAATATATTTCTTACATTATTCAAGTTTGTATTTAGTAGGTTCCTAAACGTTTCAGTATTGC